>JBAMCK010000329.1:0-134066 GCA_037075185.1 Drosophila pseudotalamancana | reverse complement strand
GGGAGCTTTGCGTGGCAGAAGCAGCGACGGCGACGGCGACGGCGGCAGCGACGCTGCTGTATATATATGTATATATATATGCACGTGTGTATGTAAGCCAATCTGTGTACAAGTGTGTGCACAAGTAAATTGAATAAAGAAGAAGCAGCAGCAGCCGTCGTTCGTGTGGCTACGAAGTTTGATGACGACAATATTTCGACTATGGCAAAGTCTAACTGTATGCATGTACGTACACACACACGCATACATAAAAAACGTTTGCTTCGACTTCGGCCCCACCCACCAACACACTCTTACACTCTCACACTCACACATACAGACCGCTAAACGCTTTGCGCTGTTCGGTTTTTTCTTTACGATTCTTTTTATTTATTTTTTTTCGCGTCTTTTCATCGTCGTCGATTATTGTTGTTGCTTGTTTGGGTCAGAAGTTCGTTGCGCCGGCTTGTTTGACACTGGGCAGGCGCTTCGCTTAAAACAAAAGAAAGATGGAGAGAGAGGGATAGCAACAGTTGCGCTCACCTGTGCGAATCAGAACTAGTGTCGACTGGGCAGCAAATTACTTCAATGTTGCGAGCACATATACATATATATATATATATATATACATATGTATGAGTATTATGTTTATTTGCTTATTTGTTCTAAATTGAGCGAAAATAAAATAACAAACATGCCCTACATAAAGCTGAGAAGCGCAACAAACGGTGTGTTAGCAGGAACAAGCGTCGCTGTTGCCGTCACTGTTGTTGTTGTTGTTGTTGTTATTGTTGCTGTTGTTGCTTGTGCTTCTGCTTCTACAGGCGTCAAAGTCGGTGTCAAAAAATGCAAAGGCTGTTGACAAGAAGAAAGTGACGCAGCCAATGACAATATCAATAGCATATCGTTTTGACACCAGGTGGCAGCGCCGCCAACTGTCAATAAAGGATATCACTAATTGAAGAGCAATTTACATCGAATACAGTCTTCTTTTCAATTCTCTTCATTCTTTTTGTTGAGCGCAGCCACTCAAAAGCTTAAAAGAGCCACAACTTAAAGCCGCTGCGAAGAGTGCAAACAGCACAACGTGGTACAACAACAACAACAACAACAACAACAACAACAACAACAACTACTACTACAACAACAACAACAACAACAACAACAACAACAACAACAACTGCCCCCACGTGCGACCAAATGAGCAAATGGTAAGTTATTTTCTATGCGTGTGTGTATGTAAATGTATTACAACGGCGGTGAGGGCGAGCGACAGATATAAAAAGAGAGAGAGAGAGAGAGTAGGCGAATGTGCAAGCGAATGAAAGTGCACGGTGAGCATGTATGTGTAATGTGTATGTATCTATTTATGTATGTATATATATATATATATGTGTGTGTGTGTGTATATGGTTGTATAGGAAATTTATTAAGCACGTCTTCCTCTGTCACTTTTCCACTTTTTCTGTTTTTGTTTTTTTATTTGCATTGACTAAAACAACAACAACAATTACAAAAGTCAACAACAAAATGATAAGCAAAGATGTGAATTGTGATAATGAAGCAGAAAACAAACTTGTTCAAAAAGTTGTAATGCAATGGTGAATTATAAATGGCAGGGAGAATGAGGGAGAGGCAGGGGATTGCGTGTATTGGGAACGTAACATCGAGCTAAACGTTCTTTGATTGTGGGCGAGCGGATATCCGGCCGGGTCGACCAGGGCCAACATGTTTGGGACCCAATAATTTAGACCAGCCAACAAACATAATCACACAAACATACATTTGCATACGTATGTACATACAATATATGTATGTACGTAGGTATGTATATGTGTAGCTACAGTGAAAGCTCTCTTGAACGAACAAGCAATGGTTCCAACTCTTGCATCGTGCTTAGCGCGATCTTCGCTCAAATAAGAACTTAAAGGAGCTTTCACTGTATTTAAACACACTGTACATATGTATGTATGTATGATTGTATCGGATAGTCCGCAATGCCAAAATGAAAACTTTCTACATGTAATGGAGGAAAAGTGCAAAAAGAGAGAGCAAAAGAAGTTTCGCTCTGCAGGCATTTTCTTTCGCTCGCAATTGTTTTGTTGGTTTCTTTTGGTGCAGCATCCGTAAATGTGGCGCTACAGTCAGTTATTCACTTTGTCTGTCAATTAGTCATTTTGCTAATCAATCAATTAATCTGTCAGTAGGCCAAGCAATCAATTAGAACATATGTATGTATGTGTGTACATACGTACATATGTTTTATATACAATGTGTATGATTATATGTATGTATGTACATATGTTTTATTCATAGGTAAATTTGAGCAGGATTAGCCGCGTTGTGGGTTCTACTCCCACTGTAGGCACGCTTGGAAAATCTCGTTAGCTCCATACCATCCCAGCCCCAAACTCCACTTCCCGTTAATATCACATCGAGGTAATGCACAAAATAGCAACAACTTCGGTTAGCTACCAATCGCTCGCTCACTCTCCCATATTCCATCTCCCATTTTCCCTGCCACACCGCCTTAACCGTTTCGTATCAATGGGAAAAGGCGGGCACACACTCTCATTCTCTCAAACACACACACATACACGCACACGCACACATACACTCACGCACACACACATTATTAGTTGTGTTTACATAGCAAAGCGTGCACGAAACGGGGCCTCGCTTTGCAGTCGTTGTTCGGGCAGCCCGATTGAGAAAAAGACAAATACAAAAAAACCGACGCTTATCGATGCCAGTGCGTGTTTATGTATGCATAAACACATACATACACATACACAACATATATATGTATGTATGTATATATCTGTAAATGCTTTTTTGCTGTGTTTATGTATGTATGTGTGTTCGTCTAGGGTATGCGTATACTCACATATACGCACACACAAATACATATATATATATATAAAGGGTATATACATATTTATATATATACATGTATACATATGTATATATATATATATACATATGTATATATATATATATATATATATATATATATATATATATATACATATGTATATATATATTATATTTATATATATATATATATATATATATATATAACATATGTATATATATATATATATATATATATATATATATATATGTATACATAAATGTGAGAACATATAAACAATAGTAATTTACGTAAGGGAAAACACCATAAGTTCGGCCGAAGCCCATTTGGTATTCACAAAATACGGTAAAGGCCCAGCACAGCTGACTAATTAGCAAAACGCTGAGAAATCAGAAACACACACACATATGTATATGTATGTACATACATACATGTATATGTACAAACACAGGCGCAGGCACACAAATCTAATTTTAGACGCAGCTGCGAAACTAAAGCTCTGCTTAAATACATAGAAGAACAAGCTTTTAGGCTAAGAGAGCGGCTGAGAGCGAATTAGTTTGTTTGATAGCATGGCTCAGCTAAGCGTGTGACGGAATTTTAGTTTCAAAAAGTTGTTGTTGTTGTTGTTATTATTATTATTATTGTTGTTGTTTTTAGGAAATGCACTCAAAGTGCGACCTTTTAGTGCTGCGCAGCTGACGCCAACGTCGTCGCAGTCGCTGCTTTTGCTTTTTACCGTACAATGGCCCAGCTAACGCCGCAGCGGCAACAACAAAAACATACATACACGAAGAGCTCTCGTGTCCGCTGTCCGCTATGTCGTCGGCAGCTGCTGTCTTGTCTGCTGCTGCTGCTGCTGCTGCTGCCGAACGAAGCGGGGCCTTTCTTAAGCACACAGAGCGCACGAAAACTTCTTGCATACATACAGGGCATGAGATGGCCAGCGAGCGGTAGAGAAAGGGATAGGCAAAGAGTGAGAGAGAAGAGGAGGAGAAGGTGGAGGAGAGCAAGAGAGCGTGGGATATGGTGATGGAGAGCGGGAGTGGGAAAGGGAGCGTGCACAAAGCCAGGGCCTGCGAGCGACTGCATACCGTAGCTATTAACAGGGCAGGCAAGGGTCGAGCCGGGTGGTGGTGGTGGTGGTGGTGGTGGTGCTTCTGATGTTGCTGTTGCCGTTGTAGCTGGCGGTGGTGAAGAGACGGGGTTAACATGGCGCTGCCAAAAATAGAGACGCCCCCGCACACTGTGCTGCCCCAAAATATATACATATGTACATAAATACACATACATATACATACATACATATACATATATATACACCCACACAACGAACACGGACGGTCGGCCGGACAGACGGTGGCTGTGACCCACGCTGCAGTCAGGGCAGAGCATAGAGCCAGAGCCAAAGCCAGCGTCTGACGCAGCCGTCGACGTCGCCGCCATCAGCTCTAGCTCTATGTGTTTGAATCGTACATGGCTTAAGCTTTGCTTGCACAGTGGTAATAGTATATATGATTACGCACTTAGGTCATAATGAAATTTAAATTCCAAAGCGAAAACTAACATACATACATATATTATATAAGAGTTCGCTGATTGTGATATTGAATGATATTTATAAGTCTCATTTATTTCCGGCAAGATGATTTATATTTTAATAAGATGGCGTCCTTTTTTTCCGTTTTAGGCTTTAAACAATTTAATTACTTTAAATGTGCAATTTTTAAATTTCTGTTTTTATTGTCTTGCTTAGTTTTAAAAAATAATTGTAAACTACCTTCAATAAAAATTTAAAAAAATCTCTCATGTAAAAAAATGTATTATTGACGTATAAATATAGGTAACAAACTTTAAGAATAGTTAATAGTTACGTTAGCTTTCTGACACAAATAAACGGGGTTTTAGGACTTTATGTTTTGTTATGTTTCTTTTTATATTTTGCATCAGATTTGAATTTTGTGCATATTTGAAAGTAAATATATATAGTGTCTGATTTGAAGCGACTTGTTACACTGTAAGTGTAGTAGCTGTAGCTAGCAGCACCGCTAAGCTAGTCGATAGAAGAAGTGCAAGAGGGCGTTGCAAGGTGTGCGGTGGTGGAGAAGGCAGCCGCGCGGCAATAGCAATTCGGCAAAATGTTCGTTGCATGTTCGTGTCTCTGCAGCGACGTCATAGCCGTTGTTGTTGTTGCTGCCGTTGTTGTTTCTGCTGCAGCAGCGACAGTGGAGACAGCTCTATGTATTTTGTATTTCTTTTTGCGCTATTGTACGCGTTTGTATGTGTATGTATTTTAATGTATACACACACAAAGCTGCTGCGCTGTCGGCGTCGCCGTCGACGTCGCTGCTATATACACACACATAGTCACAAAAACAAACGCACACAGACGCGCGCGCGCACTCACACACACGTACACATTTTTCAGTTGACTTCGCTGAAATAATTTTCGTAACAACGATCACACTCGTTTGTGTATTGCGAAGACGGGAGGACGTCTCGTCGCAGTCCGCAGAGCAAAAAGCAGCGTTTTTTTTTAACGTCATTTGTCGCCGTCGTCGTTTGTAGGCGTCGCGTCGGCGGTGTATTATCAACAAACAAAAATACAAAAATACAAAAATCTACACATATATTCCAAGTTTATATGCCTATAAATTATAAAAATATAACAAATAATTATAAAAAGAAAAAGAAGTGATTATGTCGTTGTGTAAATTTTTTTCAAGTTTTAATATCAACAAATAACAGAAATTGTAAGTGAACAACAAAATAGTGCAAATACATGCATACAATTGTGTACATAAATGAATGTAAATTATATACAAATGTTTGACAGTTGTTGCTTGTGAAAAGAAATTTGCAAAACAGAAAGCAAAAAGAAAAGAAAAAACTGGCAGTCTCTGCCGCCCGCTATACAGCAACAGCCAAACACATACCATAAACAACAAAAAGTGCGCGCGAAAGAAACAGCACGATATACAAATAATAATAATAATAACAACAACAGCAGCAGAAGAAGCAAAAGCAAAGAAAACGTTGAAAAGCAAAAGGCAGCAACAAAATAGCATCAACAACATAGTAGCTAGCAGCACGTTTTGTTGTTGTAGCATGTGTGTGTGCGTGTGTATATAATTGTGTGCATGTGTGGCCAACGGCCGCGCCAGTGTTGCCATATCTGTGTCAGCTGAGCGCATGCCGGGCAGAGACAGTTAAAGAGAATAAGAGGGAGAGAGCGAATGAGAGACAGAGCGTATGCGTGTCAACTTTTTGTCAGTTCGATTAATTTTTTTTTCGTTTTTTTTTTTCCTTGTCATATGTAGTGAGTGGTGTTTTTTTTCAACTGTTCTTAGCATGTGAGATTAAAAAAAATATGTTATTATTATTTTCCTTCGACTAATTGCAGCACATGAAACATGAATTAAAGCTGCGAACAAAAACTGGTAACAGAATACATAAAAAACAAGAGAGCAACAAGAACAGCAGCAAAATAAATAAACAGCGAGTGAGTGAGAGACGATCGGCAGCAGCAGCAGCAGCAAAAGCAGCAGCAGCAGCAGCAGTCATGTCCAGCAGCGATGATGTGCAGATCACCAGCGTGGTTGATGCCAATGGGCAGACGCTGCCGCTGCATGGAAACAGTTTGGGCGGTGCGCTCGGTCCGCCCGTCAAGCAGGAGGATGATGCCGAAATACGCGAATTGGCGGCTAAAATGAAGGAGCAACAAAAACAACAGGCGGCCCAGCAGGCGAGTCGACAAGCAGCCATGCAGCATGCAAATGGCGGTGGCGGCAGCGGTGGAGGAGGGGGAGTAGGAGGTGGTGGCGGCTCTGCAATGCAGCCACCGTTGACCAATGGCAATGGTCAGACAAACATTATGAGCTACCTGTCACGTCATCAGAAGCTACCTAACGGTACAATGCAAGTGGTGCCCGCCCTAACAGCCAATGGACGTGCCAATGGTGCAATAAATGACAACGATAAAAAATCATCATCCACGGGCGGACCATGCGATGAGGAATCGATAAAGGGTCATTTTGGTTGGGCACAATTTGGCAAAGTATCGATACCCTATATATATAGACAATCGGAAAAGTATTGCTCGGTGCGAATGATTGAATTGAAGCTGCTTGGCAAATATTTAAATTGCCTACATCCCGATATTTATTCAAGTTGCACATGCGTCCGAAGCTATTATATAACCGAGTCGGAGGCACGCCTCTTCGTTGAGATCAATCACAAACATTGCGATGGCGAATTCGGACGGGATATATTTACACAAAAGGATTTGGTCGTACGCCTCAGTGATGCATCGAAATTTTATCAATTCTTAGACATTTGCTATCGCAAATTGGTCGCTGGCAGCAAAACACCATCCGAAAAATGTGGTTTTATACGGATCAATAAGGAATCTGTTGTCCCATATACCGTACGGAATAATCAGCAGGTGGTGCCGCTTTTCTATTTCGAAGGTGAAACGGAAAATTTAAAGACCAAAGCTGAATTGCTCAATGGCTGGGACTTGGCCTATTTAAAGTTCTGCTGCAAGGTGCAGGGTATACGCAATGAGCTCTTCTCAAGCGAAAATGTTGCCGTTATATCGTTAACCGATATCAAGAGCTATTTTCCGAATGGTACCGAATTTGAGGATTATTGGCCCAGCAAGGTGGTCGATTCAAATTTGTTGATTGGCAATCGGGCCAATGCTAATAATTCCGTTAATTGGACGCGTCAGCCATCGGCGCCGCCACCAAAGATCACTGCCAGCGTCAATAGCAACGCGGCCAGCGCACAAAAATCCCAGCAGCAGCAACAACAACAGCAGCAACATCAGCAGCAGCATTCCACAACCGCACAGCAGCAGCATTTGATGAAACAACGCGCTGCTGTTGCAGCCGCCGCCGCCGCTAATGGGGTAGCAAATGGTGGCAACTTTCAATCGGCTGCCGCAGCAGCCGCCGCCGCGGCAGCATTCAATTCACACGCAGCAGCAGCGGCCATGCTGCAAACGCAGGGCAACACGCGAATGTTAACCCAAGCGACGGTCCAAGCTCTGGCCAGCGGCGGCTGGATGAACAGCCAGAACAATGTGCCCCAACTGCATGTCCAAATGTTGGTGAGTAATTCATAATTTTTGTACCATTCGAAATGGTTCTGCACCAGAAGATCCGTTAGTCGGCGTCTCATTCAAATGTTTCATTAAATTTCATTTATCGATAACTTTATGCGATAGTTTAAATTTGATTTAACGATAACGTTGTACCAAATATTAAATAAAAACTAACATTCAGCTGGGATTGCAATATCGTTGCATTTTATGTTTGCTTATCTTGCATATATTAATGTAAATAATATATTGCCCAGATCTGTTTATTGCCATTATAGATATCGATGCATTATCAATCCAGCAAATAGAGCAGAAAATGTGCCACAAAATGCAGGCAAATATAGCAAATTAATTTTTTTTTTAAATGTTAGAGAAAATGCCTTTTTCCTTTATTGGTACAATTGTACCACAAGCAAGAACCGCAACAAACAAACGCAAACCACACTCTGGCAACGCCAGCGCACGCAAACCACGAATGTGTGTGTGCGCAATAACAGTTTCATTAACAATTGCCTATAAGATAACTGATGTTATTGTTATTATTATTATGACAACAACGCTTGTTTTCTGCATTTGTTTTGCAAACAAACGTATTTACACATATGTATAAAATAAACTATATGTCAGATCATAAGAAACGCGTATTACTTAAGTTAATCGCTAGTGTACTTTCCGTTTGACATTTTTATCTATGAATGCATTACATCTCTCTAGAAACTAACTGCACTGTTCTTAGTAAGAGAAAGTCTTGTAGATTTGTCCGAATGTTTGAGAAGACAATCAATTGAACCGTAAACCAATCAAATCTTTCCACTAGTTCATTCATTCTAACAGCTCAAGTGCGAAGTTCTTTTACTAGTTCGCTTCGCTCGGAAAAAGTAAATAGCGAGCGGTAAAGTAATTCGGTCTACGGCTTAAACCAACACAAGGTTATTGTGGTCCGTGAACTAGTTTTTCATGTAACAGTTCAATGTTAATATAAAATTGTCATATTTGTCAAAATTGGAGAATTTGGAATTCGAACTGGTTGAGCTTAATTAATGCTTAATTAATTGCGTATTTAATGTGTGATTTATTATAGCCTATATTTATATGTATAGGTCGAAACATCACGCACACTTACATCTTTGTCTAAATAAAGTTTATATAAAAAAGTTATTACTCCTTTTTATCCCCGGTACGATCACAAGCAAACGCCAATAAACAAGCTTTTTTAAACTGTTGACCTTTTTAACTGGGGCCACACTTCAGAATGTTAAACCGTTTAACAACCGTTGGGTTCGTTCTACTACTCTGACTAGACTCGAAAGCATTTCTTATCGATAAGCCGAAAACAAAAAGAGCAATAAAATTACCCGTTATCTAAGCTCTCTCTTACAAATTGTTTGCATCTGTGTGCGTGTGTATGCAAAGAAACAAATATTTTCATTAATAAATGTCATGTGGATAACTGTTCTTGTTGCATTAACTATGACAAAACAATCCTTTTTCATTCGAGACCAGTAGAAGGATAAAAGTGATTGTGAAGCTCAAGCTAAACAATAATAGCCACGTTTGTAATCAACACTTGCATAGATAATGTAATATTTGTGTGTATATGTGGGCATATTTAGCTGGTTTTTTTTGTTTTCTCACAGTTTGGCAACGGCAGCCACAGCAGCCACAGCAGCTTAGAAACTGGGTCATGCATACATACATGCATAGATATTTGCGCTATGCTCTCTCTGTGTAGATGTAATTGTAGTTGTTTGCTAGAGCGAACATGTATGCACATGTGTATGAGTGCATGAGTGTGTGCGTGGTTGTGCCTGTGCTTGGCAACCTGTTGACGTTTATTTCATCTCGCACTCTCTCGCATAAGCTTATGACAACAAAAAATTTTCTCACCACTCATTTTGTTCTCTCTCTCTTTCTCTCTTCCCTTCAATGATTTGTAGGCGCAACAAACGCATGCGAATGCCAACCGCGGCACCTACCGTGAACATCTGAACAACATGATGCTGGGTGGCAGTAGCCGCCAACCGTATTCGTATAACAATCCTGCTATTTCCATGTCCTCGGTGAACAACCACAGCGGCAGCGGAGGCAATGCGCCGCCGCCACTAGTTCGTTCCGCGGCCGGGCAGAATGCCAATCACATGTGAGTATATGAATGCAATCGATGTATCGATTGATATAGTTTTGTTGCCTATCGACTTGTAACTGCGCCGTTAAAAACAAAACAATGAAAGCAATTTGCAATTACAGTTACAATTAGTTTTTGCTACTTACTTTGATTTTGCTTTTCTTTATATATGTGTATATATATGTATGTATTCACATACTTATATAGACATATACATACATTACATATTTAATGATTTAAACCAAAAATATTTTTTGTGCGCAGAAATTGTGTTTTTCAAATTTTGTTGTAATTCGTTTATTTATATGTACATGCATACATTACTTTTTCACTCTAAGTTAAGTTGAATATTTTTCTGCCATTAGGGTGCCACATGATAAAAAAAAAAAAAAAAAAGAAAAAAACAAACAAACAAAAAAATCAACATTATAAGCAAGTTTTTACTTTTATTTATTAAATTTTTTGTTTTTGTTTTTTTTTTTTTTTTTGCTCTTCTACTATGCACCAATTGTTTTTTCATTTTAGTTGTAAAAATAAAAAAAAACTTACAAAAAAAAAAATTTACAAAAAAAAAAAAAATAGAAAAGAAATCGGCGTTTGTGCACGCATTTTATTTAATTTTAATACAAATTTCGACTGTGTTTACCATTTTTGATAAATATATATATGTTATGAAAAATAATCGTATACGCATAACTTATTTGCTACCATTCGTTTGCCCTTTTACCCTCCGTCAAAAAGTCACGCCACATTATTTTCGTAATTTGTTTTCAACACGCAAAACAAAAACAAATACAAAACAAAAATTAATTGTAATTATCGTATACTATCAAACAATCTTTCCATGTTTTTCTTATTGTTGTTGTAGTTAAAAAATAAAAAATAAACAAAATAGACATCTAGAAAGAAAAGACGAAATAATACAGAGCTTTGCCATTACATTAGATTTTCTGCCATATTTAAAAGTTAACGTTTTTTTTTGTCGAAGAATTTATATTTATCGTGTGTATTTCATTAAGGGCGTCACAGCATATTATGTTTTTCAAAATATATTTCCGAAACTGAAAACAAATTAAACATATTCCCAAAACACTTTTGCGTTACTAACAAACCTAATTTCCAATTAACCAAACCGAAACTTAAGAAAAAAGAAGTTAAAATTAGCATGCATTAGGGGTATTCCGGTTCCAGAAATTGATTGGGTTTCCTTTTATTTTAACATATTATTTGATTTAACAGTTGTAAATTAATGGTTAACGTAATCCAGGAATAACAACACACACATTCACACAGACATAACAAACACACACACATACTTTCATTTTGTAGTTAAATTTGTTAATACAATATTTTTTGCTGTAGTTTTGCATGCCTTGAAATTTAACGCTTTTTAAGACAATTTCTATTTGTGTTGCTTGCTACCAACAACAACAACAAAAACAAAAACATTTAATTGTTGCTCTTTATATTCTCTTTTACATATCTTTGTTCATTTCTTGAATTATTTGTAATGGTTTTTTTTTCTTATATTTTGGTTTTTGTTTTAATTCACGACAATGAGATTTTTTTTAGACGTAACGCTTATAAAAGAACTACAACATATTTTGAAAAACATGAATTCGCATTAAAAAGCAATGAACAATTTTTAAACATAAAAAAAGCAATATTTATTTTAATTATTTTCTTAAATATTGTTGTTATTGCTAATCTTATGAATATGAATATAAATATAAATATATATACCAAACATATATACATACATATATAATTTATGGCTGTGTGTACTGACTGCCCCTAACTAATTTTGTCGCAATCGAAAATGATTATCAAAAAGAACAATCGCGACTTCAGACTTAAACAAAACGTCAACAATTAAAAAAGGCAACAACAACAACAACAAAAATAAAAACAAAAACAAATAAAATAAAACAATAACCTACCACAAAGAAATACATGGAATTTTAACAAGAAATTCTGGTGACAGGTATCCTCCTAACCCCAGTGGCAGAAACACCAACTATCCACAAAGAATTCAACCTCAACCCCGGCCTCAAGGTATGAATCGAATTAACAAGAGGCGCAATCAAAACCAACTGCCCAGAATCAGATACCTAAACTATCCCCATACACAATGAAAGAGACACAGAAAAACATAGAGAGAGAGAGAGAGAAAGAGAGAAAGAGAGAAAGAGTGAGTGAGAGTCAGAGAGAAAATAAGAGATCAAGATAACATTATATATAATGCGTGTACAAGTTGATACAAATTTAGCAAACACAAAATTCTCATAAGCGAAATGCAAAATGTATTTATAATATTTGTATTTTATATATATATAAACATTTATATATATATTTATATGATATATGTATGTCTATATATATATACATATATACGTTATGTATATCAACATACAGACTTAAAAGTCCCAAATGGCTTTACTGATGTACTTTAAGAAAGTTTGTAATACAACAAAACAATAATAATAGCAAAGGAAAAAATAGATAAAAGCAATAAATAAAATAAATGAAATTAAGCTGTGAAGCTGCAACTTGCAAGTTGCAACTAAATTAAATTAAATTCATTGCAAACACACACATATACTCACAGACACACATGTAAACATAGTCATACAACATGCAAATTTTGATGTATTCAATCACAAACACACACATATATATACACACACACACACATTCATACATATACATACAAACATACACGTTAAACGTGGCTTAGTTTATATAGCAAGCAATGAAGCGCTTAGGGCTGAATACAAAATAAATATACCAAAAATAAAAAGAAAAGATAAAAACAAATATTAAAATAAAAATGCATATTTTAGTCTTTTAATCGAATTCGTCTAATTTATGCGCGTATAATTAATTTTAAAAGTATGGCAACAACTTAATGCCAGCGCAGTAAGATTTAGGCAAGAGAGGGAACAAAAACAAGAGCTGCTCGCAACATAAGGAAGAAGAAGCACAAATTGTTAATCAGTCGGAAATTAATCGATAAACACTATTTAACGATAAATGCATATCTTTAAATGATTTTTTTTTGCTTATCTGTTTTGTTTTGAACTTCGTGTGTGTTTGTGCAGCGGTAAATTAAAATTTGGTATGCAATAAATTGTCGTACGAAACAGGTGCACACATATGCACCTGTGTAAGTGCGTGTGTGTGTGAATTTATAATTATGGCTAGGCGCGTATCAACAAAATTTGAAAAATGCTTGAAAAGAAAAAAAAATCAAATACATTTTTATATAAAAGCTACAAAAAACAAAACTGGAAATTTTGCAGCCAAGCTAAATGCGACTCATGTATTGTATATAATGTTTCTAGGTCAAATGTCGAGCAATCACTGGTGCAACAACAACAACAACAACAACAGACACAACAGCAACGACAACAACAACAACAACACCTTAGCACATTTAATCATGCACAACAACAACAACAACACTCCCCAAACACGCACAGTCCACGTGGCCATCACGGCCATGTCCTTGCCAACAACAACAACAATAGCCAGAACAACAATACGCGCAACAACTCTTCCACTAACACCACAAACAACAACAACAACAACAACAACAATAAACAAACTGCTAATAGCAGCTCAACCAATGCCGGCAACAACAATAACAGCAGCAACAGCACCTCAAATGCTGCTGCAGCTGCTGCTGCCGCTGCCGCCGCCGCCGTCGCTGCCAATATGCACGCCCTACTGGGCAGTCCATTCAATTACAATATGCCATCCACTCGGGCCGACTATACGAATCTGGCTCTATGGAATCAGCTGACGCCGACGCAGCGTTTGCTTTTCACGCAGCAGATGAAAGGCGCTGCCGGGGTTGCCAGCGCGTCGCAGAAGGCGCACAACTCAACGGGGATGGGTGGCAACTTTCCGGCGTTGCCATCGTTGCCATTAGACACTGATTTGATTACCATGCTGGACTACAACAATCCCAATAAGCAAACGAACAATAAAAGCAACGCCACAAGCAGCAAATCGGCAGCAGCAACAGGAGGTGGAGGTGGAGGTGGAAGTGGAGGTGGTGCAGCGGCTGGCACATTTACAAAGCCAATTGTGCCGCCATTAATCTCTGATGAACACCACCAGCAGCAGCAGCAGCAGCAGCAGTCGCAGCAGCAATCGCAACCGCCGCCGAGTGGCAGAAAGCGGAACAACGTTGGTGTTGGTGTAACAACAATACCGTTAAACTCCACGCAAGCGTTGGAGGATTTTGAGAAGAAGTTTAATATGACGGACGAGATGCGAGCCGTTATACACAAGGTGATAGCCAATCCAGATCTCTCCACGTCCATCCAGACCAATGCCAATCAACAGCAGCATCATCATCATCATCATCATAATAATAACAATAATAATAACAACAATAATAATAATAATAATGGTAACAATAACAATGCAAATCCCCTCAACTCTTATATATCGCCGCCCATGTCGCCGGCAATTGGTGGTGCAAGTGTGACCACCTTGTCGCTGGCATCCAATCCAAATGTGACCATAACTCCACAATTGCCCGGACACTTTTTGCACTCGCCGTCCAGTTCGTGCTCCAGCTCGAGTGCATCCACAACGGCTGCCTCGCCGCTGGGCAGCAGCAACGGCGGCAGCGGCGGCGGTGGCACCGGCAACGGCAGCGGTGCAGCTGCTGGTAACGGTGGTGCAAGTGGCGTTGCCGCCGCATCTCGGCAAAAGAGTGTCATCTGCTCTACCAAATCGAATGCTCTGCCCTTGGCCATACTATCGCTGGCCGGCAGTGGGGCGGGTGGGGGTGTCAGCGGGAGTGGGTCGGGGAGTGGGAGTGGGAGTGGAAGTGGGATTGGTTCGCGTCACAAGCAATCGATTAGCGGTTACGGTCGTCAGTCACACAGCCATCAGCCATTTAGTATCGGTGGTGGTAGCTGCCATTTGGACATTGGCATTGCCAGCACCACAATCACGCCCACCACAACGCCCACTGATGTTATCGATTTGTCTTCATCCCGAAGGTCGTTAGCGGCATCCGCATTCCATCAGCAGCAGCAGCAGCAGCAGGCGGCCGCAGCCGTGCAACAGCAGCAGCAGCAACAGCAGCAGCAGCAGCAACAACAGCAGCAGCAGGTCGCAGCGGCACAGCAGCAACGCATGTCCGCCGCATTGGCCCATCATGCCCAGCACTTGCAGAATGGCCGAAGTGGCAGCGGCAGCGGCAGCGGCAACAGCAGCAGCGGTGCCGGCGGCAGCGGAGGTGGCGGTGGCAGCTCATCCTCTTCCAATGGCGGCAGCTCGTCGGGCGGCAATTCGAGCGCCAACAGCGCTTCGATGCATCTGCAGAGGCATGCGGCATTGGCTGCCGCTGCATGCGCCAGTGCGTCCGGTGATGGGGCACAGCGCTTGTGCGTCATACCGGAGATACCCACCAGCAGCATGAATCTGACCCCCTACAAGGTGCAGAAGGTGTGCGTCGACAAGCACCTGGTGCCCTGCATCAATATGAAAGCCTACAACGATTCCGAGCAGCTGATGACCCTCACCGAGTTCCAGAAGAATTTCTTTCCCTCAGTCGCACTCGATCATTGCAAGCGTCTGATCGAAGCGCTCGGCGTCGAGCTCTACAAGGCGAATCGGTAAGTGGACAACATATATATACATATATTATACCCAGATAGCTGTATAACTGATGAATAGAGTAGAAGAAATATAACGAGTAAAAGAAACTTTAAAAGAATGAAAATAACAATAGCAAGTAGAATTCTCAAAGGTGAATGAAGCGAGTGAATGCAACGAGTGAACAGAGCTGAAGAGTTTTATTATATTTGGAAAGTAAAGCAGATAAGTGTAGCAAGCAAAGTGTGTAAAAGTAACGAGTGAAAAAAACGAGTTAATGTAGCAAAAAATAACGCATAAGCCGAGTAACTAAAATAACGAGTAAAAGTGACTAATAGAAAGTTGAGGAATTTTAAGCGCGTGTTTGGTCTCATAAATACGTAGGCTGTTAATGCAGCGATTGAATGTAACGAGTAAGTGTAGCGAATAAGTATATCGAGTAAATTTAGTTAAAGAGGGTCGACTGTAATCATTATTAAAGGTAAAAAAGTAAGTAAGAGCAGCGAGTAAACAAAGATAAATAAGTTTAATTAATAACGAGTAAAAAGACGCGATTGAATGCAGCAAATCAATTAAATTAATTTTTAAGAGTATTTAAAACTAGATAGTAGAGGTAACGATTATTTTTAATGAATTAAGAATTGCAGCGAGTCAATTTAAAGTTTGGTAGTAAATGCAGAGTAAAGTTAACGAAAATAAAAAGCGAGTAATTTAGAGAGTATTATAAATACCGAGTGAATGAAGACAGTAAAAGTAATGAATATGTTAAGCGAGAATATTCGAAATCGAGAGTGAAAAAAGTAACGATTATATATAGGGAGTCAGCATAGGAAGCTAGTAAAAAGTAGCGAGTAAAAGTAACAATTGATGATATTGAATGAGCGACTGCTGTGAGTCGCAAACAAGAATAATTTCATTTAATTTATGTATGAGTTTTTTCCTCTAATGTTCATCGCAGGCGACAAGTGCAGATATTGATGGATTACGATCGTTCCTACAATGAGAATATGCCGTTAGTGCAGGTGCGCGACATAATCAAATATATGACGCAGTTGACATTCATGACACGCCAATCAGAGCAGCCGCCGTCGAAACGCACGCGCACAAGCTAGGATTTAAGTTGGGGAGCACAACATTTGCCTACAACAACGACAACACAAACAACAGCAACAACAGCTACAACAACAACAACTACATCATCATCAACAACATCAACACTGGCATTGTCATCATCATCATCAATATCATTATCAGCATCAGCTGCAGCAGCAGCAGCAGCAGCAGCAGCAGCAGCAGCAGCAACAAGAACAACAACAGCCACAGACAGCAACAGCATATGGACAACTTCCATATCCGCAGACAGACAGCATAAAACAACAACAGCAACAACAACACACGCATCTCGCATGGCTCATTTGGCACCACCACCAGCACCAGCACCAGCACCACAGCAGCAATCGCATCAGCAACAACCACACCGACAGCCACAACAACATCCACACCAGCAGCAAAAGCAGCAGCAGCAGCAGCAACACCACCAGCAGCAGCAGCAGCCACAACACTATCAACAATTACAACACCGCAGCAACACATACGAAATGTTGTACTCCCACAACCAACACCCGCCATCGACAGCAGCAGCTGCAGCAGTAGCAGCGGCAGCAGCTGCAACACGCCAGCAACAGGAGCAACAGCGTCAGCTGAAAAAGCGCCAACACGCCACCAGCACCAGCCTCGGCAGCGCCGCCAGCAGCAGCAGCAGCAGCAATAACACCAACAACAGCAACAACAGTAGCAGCAGCAGCGCTGCCCCCGCCACCAGCAACAGCAGCAACAAAACCAATCGATCCGCCGCACAGCGTATGGCGGAGGCGGAGCACGCCTACCTGTCGACGCTGTACGGCAAGGCGGCGGCCAATATGTTAAGTCCGCCGCTGAGCGCGCCGGTTGCGGCGCCGGAGCCGCGACGCAGCCGACCCTTTGACTGGGGTCTGCCGCTCCAGGACACGGGCTCTCATTTACACCACCAGCAACAGCAGCAGCAGCAACAACAGCAGCAACAACAACAACTACATGCCCATCCCCATCATCCGCAACAGCAACAGCAGCAGCGCGTGCGTCGCGTTGCTCCGCTTGAGCCGAGCGGCGCGTCGGCGTCGCGTGTCGCAGCCGTCGCGGCAGCAGCAGCGGTGGCCGCGGAGCGCCAACAGCGACAAGCGATCATGCATCGGCGGCACAGTATTTGCGCAGCGGGCCTTGCCAGTTTGTCGCCGGCCTCGTCGACGCATTCGACACACTCGTCGGCGGCATCGCCTACGGCTGCAGCGGCCGCCATGGCCGCCGCCTCCTACTATGGCGCCTTCTCGGCGCCCTACCATCATATGAATGCGGCGGCAGCGGCAGCGGCCCATCACGCTCACGGGCAGCCGTCGCCGACGATTTATCCGCCAACGCCGCCGCCGTCGGCGCCCTGGGTGCCGCATCCCTGGTATGCGGGTGATGCGTTTTAAAGGTGACGATCGACCCGACCGACCGACCGACCGACCGACCGACCGACCGACCGACCGACCGAGCGATCGATCGACCGACCGTTTGCCAACCACGACGCCTATATGATCCATGTACATTTGTAGTCTATGCCTAAGTTTATTTATTAATCAAATTTTTTTTTTACTATTTATAAAATAACGAAATATTTTTTTTTTTTTTGTGTAGCTCGTAAGTAGGTTAACTAATTTTCTGAGCATAATATGCCGCAAAAAGTAAATGTAATTGCTTATCGATAGTTACAGGAAGCGAAGTATATCGATGACAGCGCCGACACTTAACAAAATTACCAAAAGAAAAACTATCGTTCATTTTGCTATTGCGTTAAACCGTTTTGTGTTTAAACAAATTTTCAAACTGAGAACTCAAAGAACTGATTACATTAAAGCCACAACTAAAACAAAACAAAACAAAACGAAAAAACAGAACAACAAAAATGAAATGAAAACTGAAATATTAACTTTTTTCAAGGTCAGCAACAAACACACACACATTTTAAATTTCGCTTCAGTTTTCAATGCGCGCTGCCCGCTCGTAACAACAACAAGAACAACAAAAACATTTACAGCTCGTTCGCTGGCGTCAAAACCGACTGCATAGTTATTAATTAAATAATTTCATTTGTATGTGTAAAATACGCATATATACGCATAAATAAAATATATAAAGTCATTAACTTGTAATTCTAAGCGAGAAATTAAATTTCTTGCAAACTACTCATAAAAAAAGATTAAAAAAAAACAAAAACAAAAGAAAACAAAACAAAAGAAAAGAAAACAAAAAAATATAAAAAAATTCAATTGTACTATAAAGAAATTTGTGCGATTTGTGTCGGGTTTTCGTTTTCAGAACCCGGCGCAAAAGCAATGTTAAAACATGTTCCATATAAGAAAGCAACTACTTATGTACTTTGTAAATGAACAATTTCCAAGTCTTAAAATTTATTCTAAAATACAGACACACACACACAAAGAAACAAAGAAAAGAAAACAACAAGAAAAGTATATATGTTAAAAACATAAAAAATGCTTATGTTATACAATGTATGTATATAATCATCTATATATGCATGTATGTACATGTATATGTGTAATAAGTTATATAAATAATATCCGTTTTATGGATTATTTGGCAAAGAACAAGCTAAACGCAAAACATATTTATTTGTATTAAAATTTTTATTCTAATTATACATAAATTAGACATATATTTTTTTTGTGCTGTTATTGAATTAGATGGGGGAAAATGAACTTTAAGATATTTCATCATTCGTTTCAGTTTCAGCTGTTTAGTATTTATGAAACACACACACACACTCACACATAGACACAAACATCATACCTAATATATATGTAAATTGATATATTTTTATCGTTGAAGCCGTCAAAGTATTCATAAAACAATTTATTTTTCTGTTTATTACTTTTATTGCAAGGTCGAAAGAAAATAAAATCTACAAAATATTGAAACAAAATCGATTTGACAAATTAAGCAAAATAAACTTAAAAAGAAATGCTAAGGATTTAAAAAAAAAACTAAAAAAAACTGTTTTTTTTTTAACGTCTATCGTTCAAATTTGGTTTTAGGTGGCAACGTTGCGCGGCTAATCGGTGGCCGCAATGGGAGTGAGTGTGAGTGTGTGTGTGTGCGTGCGTGCGTGCAAGTGTTGCAAAACAATGCAGTGTAAATATCGATATATATCGGCGTTAAACGAACAGCTTGCCAAATGCAACCCTGCACTGCGGCCAGCCAACAAAACATTCATATAAATAATAATAAAGCGCAGCCCACGGCCCAGAGGCGTCGCCAAACAACGTCAACGAAATGGGTTTTCCGCGCATTCTCAGCAAGAACAACAAAATTTATACGAAACTGGGTGAGTTTTGTCTGTCGGGCGACAGCTTCTGGATTGTCTGCCACACATGCCAGGAGGAGCTGCAGACGCAGGACGCATTCTGGAAGCACATCCAAGATGAGCACAATTTTCCGCACGGTCTTGCCAAGGTAAGCGCCACAGCTGCCGCCGAGCACAGCTGACTGATTGGCCGAGAGATGCCCGCCCGGGGGGCTCGCAAATTGCGATTTGGTTTTTTTGGCGCCCAAAAATTTGTACTGTTATTTGTTTGTGCAGCAGGAGCACGGCCGCAGCTCCAACTACTGCATGACGGAGGTGGATGGGGCGGCCACCACAGCGAGTGCCACAACGGTGCAAGCGGCCATGCCCGTGCCGCTCGCCTTGTACCACTGTTCCAAGTACAGCGACGACGAGCAGCGCGATGTGGCCGCCGAGCTGCAGGAGGCGCAGCAACAGCAACAGCAACAGCAACAGCAGCAACAACAACAGCAGCAACAACAGCAGCAACATCAACAGCAGCAGCAGCAGCAGCAGCGCGACGCCTCCAAGGATCTTGCCGAGCTGCACGCTGTGGCAGTCGCCGCCGCCGGCGAGAGCAGCGCGCGGAGCAGCAGCAGCAACATTGACATCAAAGTGGAGCCCAGTAGTCTGACCCTGCCGCCGGATATGCAGGTGGCTGCAGCAGCCGCCGCCGCCGCCGCCGCTGCCGCCGCCGCAGCCACTGCGAGCACAACGAACACAACAATTTATCATCTGTCGCAGGTGGTGCCGGCGCCGCCGCCGCCTCCTCCGCCGGCGCCATGCTTTGTGAGCGGGACGGCGACAACGGTTGGGATCAGCACAACGACGCCGCCGCACGTGGTCAACAGCAATGCTGCCGCAGCGGCCGCAGCAGCAGCCGTGATGCAGCAGCAGCAGCAGCAGCAGCAACAGCAGCAGCAGGCGTGCAATGCGCTGGCGATGCCTCTGCTGGTCGCCGGCCACGAGCTGGTGCCCAAGGATTCGAATAGCACGACGGCGAGCGCCAGCAGCGCCGTCTCCTCGGACGACGGCGAGCGCTGGTACATCTGCGATTACGGCACTTGCGGGCTCAAATTCAAATACAAGTCGCGCATGGAACTGCATCGAGTGGTGCACAGCAAGGAGCGGCGCTTCAACTGTGATCTGTGCGGCGCCTCCTTCAAGCAGTCCTGCAACCTATCGACGCACCGCAAGAAGAAGCACTCCTTGCGTGGCATCAAGAGCGAACTGCCCCAGCGCTTCTAAACGTTTCCTCATCCTCGTTCATCCCCAGCCCAGGACCAAGTGCAAACGTTTTTGTTGTAAGCCTCAGCTCCCAGTTCAAGCTCCCAGCTTTCAGCTCTCAGCTGCAGCCCCTCTCCTACACCGCCTCCCTTTTAAGCTTCATCCCCATCGAAATCCGTTTAAGCCATAACGTTTTTTTTTGTCTTTGCAATTTTGTTTTAATGTGTTTTCATTTTTTTTGTTTGTTTTGAAACGTTATAAATATTCGACTTAAGTTTATTCGTAATGCATATATATATTTATATATATGTATATTTTGGATGTATCTTTTAGTTTAAGTTCCTCCCCCCATTCGCCCACTTAGTGTTAAGTCGTGTATATGGTGAAGTGAGGTTATGTTAACCTCAATGGGCATAGAAAATTGGTGTACTTAACCGATTTCCAACTGTGCATGAACATATATGCACACACAGACACACAGACACACACACACACACGGACATACCCACACTGGCGTCTTTGTATGTGCATATTGTGTTCTAGCTTTAAAGGCAGATTTTTATGTAGTCGTTAAGAAATGACTTTTTGTCGCAAGAAGTTACCGTTAATTTAAGTGTGTACTTTGTAAGCAGCCAATCGAAAGTGTGCGAGATGAAATCAAAATGATCAATAATAACCGTTACAGAACCGTTAGTCAGTTGTTAGCAATTACATAACGTTACAATTTTTTTACCATACATATGTGAAAAACCCAACAACATTGCGATCAATCTAGCAACAAAAAACACAACAACAAAATACATACCTTAAAGATTGTTCAGCATAATCTTCTGTTCTTTCCTTTCAATTCTCTATTATACTAGAGCTGCAAAATTTTCTTATACTGGGATTTAATTCTTTTCCTATAGGATAGAAGTGTTTTTTTTTTTCAACTATCTTAGCTAAACACAAAATACTGGCTGTTTATGCTTGGTTTGTGTACACACTAAAGTTTTTGTGTGCAAAACCAGTTCCTTATTTTCTATTCATTCTTATATTAGTGCTGCAAATGTTACTTTTTACCTCTGAATTTAATACAGCCTTTTACCTTATAAAGTTGGGTATTTTCTTCTTCAATTTTCTTAGCAGCGCACAAAATACTGGCTGTTCCTTGGTCCTTGGTTTGTGTCCACACTAAGGTTTTTGCGTGCAAAACCTGTTCCTATTTTGTTCATTCTTATACTAGTGCACCGAAGTGTAGGGTATTTTTTTTTTACAATTTTCTTAGCCACTCACAAAATACTGGCAGTTTGTTCCTTGGTTTGTGTCCACGCTAAAGCGGTTATGTTTTAGTACACCTTGCGCTGCCAATTCGCCGGGCTTGTGTCATGGCTGCTATAATTTATAGTGTGTGCACCAACCACAAAAAGGCCGACTTTGATTTCCAGCACAGCTATTGTTTATTCAATTTAAAAAAACTTGTTTATAAGTGAAATTCCATTTTTGTATAAATTTTCTATTGAAGCAAAAATGCTGCTGAAAATAAGAAACAATTGTTAACAGTTTGTATCTGATGCACATTTTATTGCCTACGCAAATAAAAGTTGAATATTAAAATTATAAATTTAACTAACTTTAATCAATGACCTTCAATATTTTGCAGCTGCATAATATGGTTGCAGTGCGCACCGATGAAAAGAACTTGACTGTTGAAACAGTTAAAAACTGAATCCCGTTCAATTTTAATGAAGGAATGAGCGCGTGAGTGTGTGTGTGTGTGTGTGTGTGTGTGTGCATTGGCATTTGTATTACTGTGCGTGTGAATGGCTGGGAGAAAACATGTTGAAAGCACAGCGAAGAGGAAGAGGTGCACACGCACACCCACCTACACACACACACACAAAAAGAAAATCGTAAATGAAGCGGAAATTGAAATGTGTGCAGCAAACGAAAATACGCACTAGATTTTTGAAAGGTTTTTTGTGTTGAGTTATATATGTATGCATGCACTCACACTCACACACGTTCATTCTGTTTACAGGCTTCGTTTCCGTTTCTTTTAAGTAGATACAAACTGCTGTCCATACAACAACAACAACAACACCCACACACACCCACACCCACACCCACGCAAATTTCGCGCTTTCACGACGCGTCTTGAACTGCATGCGCAAATAAGTATGCTACATTAAATTGTACATCGCAGTTCAATTAAAGGAGCTAGTTCACTCGTTCAATTGTTCACAACAAAAATTCATTTCCCTCCTTTCGTTTGAGCCACATTATCGGTTCATTTCTTCATATTGTTCTTATGATTCGGTTCACTGACTTCATCGCGCTTTAACTTTGTTCATTTCATTTTTAAAGTTTAAAATTTGTTAATTAACTTTCTATTATTCAATTACCATTACATCATAATTATTACAATCAAGGCGACCACAAAAGCCATTGTTTCATATTTTCATTAACAACAACAACAACAACAACAACAACAACAACAACAACAACAACAACATCCGAAATCAATGTTCGTTACATCGGGATAATTAATTAAGACAATAAAATGTTCACACATTCTCATGCATACAAAGATTTTTTTTTTTTGTATACCCTGTACCCATTGGAACTGGGTAAGCAGGGTATTCTGTTTCTGTGAAAATGTATGTAACAGACAAAGGGAGACGTTGCAGACCCCATAAAGTATATATAGTATTCTTGATCAGGATCTGTTGATCCAGAGCCAAGACTATTCCTCGATCTCAGAAACTATAAGAGCTAGAGACTTGAAATTTTGACTGTAGGCTCTCCTTGTTTTTGATAATCGATTACTCTTTCAGTTTCATTGTTATCGATGACCCATTTTCCAGTTTTCCGAGCAGTAAAAAAGTAAAGAGTGCTACTTTACTGGGTGCAGGGTATCTTCCGGTCGAGCAGAATCGACTAGCGTTTCCTTTTTTTTTTTTTATTTTTGTTTGGTAGATAGTTTGAATATCAAAACTATTTGATTCAACTGCAGGCGAGAGTGTGAGCATTGCACTGTGTGCTAATAAAGTAGTTCTACAAATGCAAATTTTCTGAGAGACCGAATAAAAAAATGCTAACGATTTGACTAATAAACAAAACTCTAGACCGGCTGGGAAATAATATAAGGGCCAATTAATTTTTGACTGCAATACAACCGAATTGTCCCATCGTGCAGCTGGCAAGTGTACAGTTATTAGCATTAACAGTTACAATGTTGCAGTAGCTGCTGAAAATGGGAAAGCTTATCCAAATACTTAGTCTGTGTAGTCTCTCTCCCTCCCTCTCCCTCTCTCTTTCTGACTGTTTCTGTCTGTTTCTCATTGTCTTCGCTTGCTGAAGCAGCTCAACAAGTGTGCGAGCGAGACGGATACAATTCAAAGTCGTGCTTTGGCCGAATCGAAGTACTAGAAATTGAAGCTACTGAGAAAAAACTCTTTCCGTTAAAAGCACACCAAAATTTGTGTGTGCGAGTGTGTGTATGTGTGTGTGATGTATTAAGAAAATCGAATTAAAGTTCTATTTGCGCGTCTGTTTTATCAGTTTTATTATCCTCTCAGTTATCGATAACATGCGTTGCTCAACTAAAGCCTTATCGATTTCAATTGCCATTCGCATAAATCTTAATTTCTGCTTCATTTTAAGAGTAAATATTAGGGAAAAAGTTGGTTTTAGGATGGGTTTTATTTATGCATAGGTTCCTAGTAAGTAGAAGTAAGTACAGTACTGCCATTGATCGATAACACTGTCGATCATCTGTTGATTGTCGCACTGCTTTACAGGGTATCAGCGCATGCAGCACTGCTGTCGGCTCATTTGTTACATGAAATGTTATTCGCTGCTATTTAGTGTTTCAGCTGCAGCTGCAGCTGCAGCTGCAGTAACTGTTGCAGCAGCATTTGCAGCAGCAGCCGCCCAACCAACAACACGCTGACTGATGAAACCCGTTAACGTTTGTGATGGCTTCTGCGGCTAATTAGAAAGTTTGTTGCCATGGTTTTTGCTTTTGAAATTCTGCATGAAAGTTAAAGCGCAGATGGGAGATGGAAACTAACCCAACTTAATTTGACCTAACCTCAAAATGCATTATTTATACGCAGATGCAACAGTTGCAGCACTGGCAGCAGTGGCAGCAGTGGCAGCAGTGGCAGCAGTGGCAACACTGCAGCTCGAAATGCACAATTAATTACATTGTCGAAACTCGAGCTGAACTCCAGCCGCAAGGACACGGGTAACTGAATGGAGGACGCAGGACATGGATCCCCGGGGCGTGTCGCCCTGACAGAGTGCCTCATATTTAATTAACTCGAGCGGGGCAACAGTTGTCCGCAGTTGACAGATTCGCATATCAAATTGAACACTGTTTGCACCTAATTGAGTTATTCGTCTCCTATTGAACTGAGGGCCGCCATTTTGTCAATGCGAACCGCCAAAGTCCGTTAGCAACAGCTGCCAGTTCTGTTTTGAATTACAATTGCGGTTACAATCAGTGTTGGGCAATTTTCTCTTCACTCGCCTTCCCTCTCTCCGGCCTTCCAGTGCTGGAAGTTGCGCTCCCAATGCGGCATATTTGTTTTCCTATTGCGTTCGCAACGCGCAACAAAATATTCAATTTTATTTATATGAAATAATATTTCTTTTATTCAGAAAGTTGTTTTTTTTATACCCTGAGCCCAGTGCAAGTGCGTATATAGGGTATATTATTTTTTGTAAAAATATATGTAACAGTCAGAAGGAGGCGTGGCCGATCTCATAAAGTACATATATCAGCATCAACAGCCAGGTTCTTTTAGCCTTCTCCGTCCGTCCGTCCGTCCGTCCGTCCGTATGTATGAATGTGTCGATCTCAGCAACTATAAAAACTAGAAACTTAAAATTTTACAAACGAATTCTCCCAAAGCACGTGCATATCGAGTTTGTTTTCGATGATCGATAACTCTTTCTGGTCCTTGCTTATCGATTACACGTTGTAGTCTTTGAGCATATCTTCTAGATCTTAAGAGCTGGTCCCAGCTAAGAAAGTTGCACTTCATTAACATATTTAAACAGATTTCATTAAGAGGAGATAATGATTAAAAAACTCGCATATTTTTAATTATGTTTTTTAATTGTGTAAATAATGTGAACAGCTATCTGAACAGCTTTTAATTTATATCGAATTTATATTTGTATAAATATATTATCTATCTATCTCTTCTTCTTTATTATATTTCGAGCCTACTTTGCAGCGCATTAAACAGTCGGTGCAGCGCCTTGCCTCGGCTTCCAGCGCCGTTCCAGTTGTTTCTCTTGCGCAAAGGGAAATTCGCTCTTAAGCGCTTACAGTTTTTACCAAACAGTTGAGTCCATATGAACGCAGCCGCACCCCTCCCCCCGACCGCCCGCCCGCCTAGTCGTTGGACTTGGTTCTTAGGCACGCTTAGCAGCAGTTACATGTGGGATAACGTAAAGGATAATGTTGAGGATTTAAGCTACTTGCTGGTAATGTCAGTCGCCGAGACCTTCCCCCAGTGTGTGTGCAAGTGCACGTGTGTGTGTGTGTGTGTGTGTGTGTGTGTGTGTGTGTGAGTGTGTGCGCGAGGTTAAGTAGCATGCAGGTAAATGTGGCCGCGAATCGGGCGCGCAGCATCCAGTGGATTATGCGACTTAGCCAAATGCCGCCTCAAGGACTAACGAAACGCGGCTACACTTTATAATAGCCTACTTATGAGCGGCAGCAGCTACTACCTAGTGGTCTAGTGGTGGGGGTGGGGGTGACGTTTGCGGGTTGAGGGTTGGGAATTATTGTTTGTGGCAGGCCGTTCAATTGTGGCCCGATTGAGATGCTGGACATAACAATGAGTACTTCGCCAATGCCTGCTCCACAGTCAAGTGCATGACTCACACTCGTCGCACCCACCTATGGTGATGGGGCGGGGGGCGTGGTGTGTGGGTTTGTGAGTTTGGGGGTGCGCTTTGTGGTATTTGTCTCATGTGAAACAAAAGTTTTGCATGCTTTCTGCTTTTCTTTTTTATTTTTTTTTCATCTCTTCCGTTTTTTGTTTTATTTTTTTATTGGGCAAAGTTTTATGGAATTTGTTTTCGAATGCAATTCTTCTTCTTCTTCTTATGCTTCCTCTTCTTAATTTTTTGCCTGTTTTCATATCGAAAAAAAAGTGTTTTATGGCTTTGCATTTGTGTTCTGGATTTTGACAGAAAACAAAGCTCGTTGACACACCAAAA
Source organism: Drosophila pseudotalamancana (assembly GCA_037075185.1). NCBI lineage: Eukaryota > Metazoa > Arthropoda > Insecta > Diptera > Drosophilidae > Drosophila > Drosophila pseudotalamancana. The sequence continues at coordinate 106,495 of JBAMCK010000329.1, read as the reverse complement.
TAATTCAGCTTAAATACCTGTAAATAAGAAAATAACAAAAATAAAGAAAATAAATAAGAAAAAACCAGGAAAATAGGATAAATTTGTTTTTATGGAAGTGTGTTTCGCGCTTAGCCTGATTTTTATGCTCCTTAGTCACGAAATTAGTTGGAAAATGCATAAAAAGTTTCACATCAATTAGGCTGTGTCCATGTGTCTGCAGCGCAGCCAACTTAATGATGCAATTAGTTGGCTTAAAGCCCAGCTTAGCAGCAATTTAACTTTCACGGTGTTCGTGCTATGGCGCAGCCAACTTAATGATTCTAATTAAATACTTACAAAGTTAGCAATTAAATTCATTTATTTATGCAAAATCGTATAAATATATAATAATATATTATTAATTGTGCAGTCAGAACTCTGATCTATGAATGTGCATTGCAACAAAAGCTAAGCTATTAACCTGACCAGAAGTACTGGTAAATTTCTTAGCTGTTTATTCGAAGAGCTTATGGAAAGGCCTTACGAAAATTGTTGTGCAATTTTTATGGAGTTAAAAATTCAGAATAGTCGAAATAATTGTTACTTTCACAACCGCATCAACTTAAATGAAGCAACTGGAATGCACAGCAGTCCAAAATTCAATTTGCTACTGCAATTTTTTGCAGTGTAGCATTTCTTAAATAGTTTGAAGTGCTTTTACAAAGTTCTGTAACAAAATGTTTGGCCCACCAATTGCATTTCATAATTCTCGCTTTTGCATCATAAGTATTTAAGGCGCAGCCAACTTAATGCACACATATTAAATTCTTCAGTGTTGCCAGATTGTTTGCAAGTCACGTTCTTCTAGCCAAAAATATAAATTTAATTTAGTGAAACAAAAATGTTACAAAAATTCAAAGCAAAACAAAGATGCAGAGTATGTGGGCATGTGTGTGTGTGTATATGTATGTATGTGTGTGTGTGTGTGTGTGTGTGTGTATGTGAGTGTGTGTGATTTTTGGCCTTTGTGCTGGCCATTTGTCCATTTGTGGGCTTTGTTCTCCGCCTTTGTCTCTTTTGGACTCGATGCGCGTTTGTTTATGTCTTTGACGTAGGCATTTTTATTTTATTACATATTTTTCTTTTAATGTAATTTATTTGATTTGCTTTCGCTTGGCTTTTTATCTCCCCCTCTCTCCCTCTAGCCATCTCTCTCGCCGTCTCTCTCGCACTCACTCGTACTCATCTGTTGGGCCGGAACATTCATTTGATTGTGTTATTTGGCACTTAGTTTGGCGGCTTCCCTTTGCCCTTTGCCCTTTGCCCTTTATACCCTGTAATCGAAGCGAGTGAAGTCATTTGCGACTCGACTCGAAGATTGGCTGTTAATCACATTGCAAATCCTTCAACAGATGTTCCGTTGAATCTAAATGAATGAGTGAATGAATGAAAAACTGATTGAATGGATAAATAATTGAATAGACGAATCCATGAATTAAGAAATAAATGAACGAGTAAATAAATGAATGAATGAAATGATCGAATGAATGATTAAATGAAAGCACTAATAAATGAATGAACAAATGAATGAAAGACTGAATGATCACATGAATAAATGCTTAACTGATTAAAGAAGTGAATGAATGATTGCACGAATAAGTGAACAAGCAATGGAATAAATGAATGATCAAGTGTAAAATGAATGAAAGATTGAACGAATAAATAATCGAATGAACGAATGAATGAATGAATGAATGAAAGATTGAATGAATAAATAATCGAATGAATGAATGAATGAATAAAAGATTGAACGAATGAAAAAATGAATGAAAGATTGAATAAGTAAAGGAATGAATGATCGAATGAATAAATGAATAATTTATGAAATTAATAAATGAATGAATGAATCAGTGAATAAATTATAAAAGGCTTCTCTCTTGTACCGCTTCATTAAGCTTATCTCTTCTCTTTTAAGCATTGCTTTGTTAGCTTCTTTCTTTCCTTTTATGCCTTAATATTTTGTTGCTTTTGTGCTTCTTCTATTCAATGTTACTTTGTTGAATTCTTCCTTCTCTTCATTGCTTTGCAGCTGTTGCTTCTTTCTATTCTTCGCACTCTCTTGTCAACGCTTCTCCTTTCTCTCACTTATTCACTCTTCATTCATTTTCTTCTTCTTCTTACTTGCTTTCTTCGTACTTCGTGTTCAGGTCCTTGATCCATGCGTGACTTTATTTATTGCTCCGCACCTTTCTCTGTGCTTCTCACGTTTTTATTCGTGTTTCTCTAAGTCGTTGCTTCGCTTAGCTTTGCTTCTCGCCCCATTTATCATTTTGCCCATTGCTTTTGTTTGCATTTCAGCTCTTATGAAATATGCATTGCCTCTGGCCCATTGCCCGATTTACAGGGTATACGAATTGTAGCTCTCGCATTAGAGAAGTTCATATAAAATAATAAAAGCAAATGGCGATTGGGCAGGCAGCCAGGAGTCAGTGTCTACAGCTACACTTAAGCTGAAAGTCACTCTCTCTATCTATCTCTCTCTATATGTATCTCGTGTTCGGATATGTATGCGATACGTACGGTATATAGGGTATATATGTGCCAGAGCTTATTGCTTTGGGTATGAATTTAAGTTGCAGCTAAGACCATGGAGAATTATGTAAAGTGTTTGGCACTGGACACGCACAAAAGCTGGTGCTGGATTGTGTTACCGATTGGCTGGAGCCCCAATGGGCCGAATGGGCGAATGGGGGAATGGGGGAATGGGGGAATGGGCGTGGCATGCGAGCATAGCCATAGACTTGTCAGCATGTGAAGGAAATATCGTTTATAATAGTTAAATGTCTGCAGCATGTCAGCTTGATGACTGACTGGAGCCTGAAGCGTCGTTGATAGCTTCCGTGTTAGGCTATCCCCATCCAGACAACACTTCTCCATTCTCCATTCTCCATTCCCCAGCACTCACCCCTCACCCCTCACCCCTCACCCTTTGCCCCAATCCTCGTTGCGAGGCAGCGTGTGCAAATGTCGTTTCATGGTTTCCATTTGGCTGCACACGCAGGCAAAGGTGAAGGGGTGGGCGAGAGGGGTGGGGTGGAGGGGCTTGGCTGAGTGATTTGCTCAGTGAACACTTGAGGAAGATTCACACGCACACACATACACACACACACACACACACACACACACACACACACATAAGCACACACAGGGAGCGAGGCACAAAAGGATAAGAAAGGAAGCGCCAAATTATAAACTTTAATTGACTTCCCAACTGCCTGGGCAGAAATTCAAATAAGAGAAGCTGCTGCTGCTGCTGCTGCTTCTTCGTCTTCTTCTTCTAGCTTCTGTTTTTGCTGTAATAAGGAATCATGTTTACGAGTTGAGGCATTGAAACAGCTTGGCTAACAACATTCGAAGCCCACCGAAAAGACTTTTTAAATCTATTGCCGCGTTTTTCAATTAAATATATATTTAAGGCGTTTGGGGGCGTGGCACTTGCAACTGTTGCAGCCTAATAATCAGCAGGCAATCATAAACAAAAGCCCGAAAAAAACTTATTTATTTATTTGAATGCCTGGCCTTGCCTCCTTTTCCTTCCTTCCTTCCTTCCTTTCTTCCTTGGCAGCGGGCTCATAAATAAATAATTGCGCGACCCCACATTAAGGCTAACCAGCCGACACATACATACACATTATATACTATATATACACACACACACACATATATATGAGATATATACCTTCATGTATATCTAATTACATGGCTGTACATGCTGCATACAGTGCAGCCCATTGATTTAGAACCGCAAACAAAATTCTTGCACATTAGCACAAGACTTAGGTCAGAGGTTGCTCGACCTTCAGATACCACGCATTTTGCTAAAGTATAGAGTATAAAGTATATATATATATATACACACATATATATATATATATATATATATATATATATATAAAGTATATATATATATATATATATATATATATATATATATATTGTGTGTATATAGCAGCTTCTCTTATTTTGAGCAGTTATTGGGTTATGCGATCATTAATTGGAAAATAATGGAATCAAATTTATAACTGAAGAGCTTAACTTTGATTGATTTAAGCTGATTGCCTTATATACCGCACATTTATATGTATACAGTATTTAGTATATATATATATATAGCATTTTTATCAGTTAGCGGGTTTTAAGACAGTTAGTTGCAAACTTATTAAACCTAACTTTGAAATTCGTAAATTCGGCTTTAATTCAAAACTGTTCCTTAGTTCATTTTATTGTATATGGAATCTTTATATATATATATATATATGTATGTAGTATATATATGCTATATAATAAATGTTTACGTGAAAATTGAAGCTGCGTGACAGGCTATGATGAACGCCTCCGTCTTCGGCTTTCCGTCTTCCGTCTTCCGCCTGCCGCATTCCGCATTCCGCATTCTGCCTTCTGTTTGGGTCCGTTCCGATTTCTTTGGCGATTCGTGTTGAAGTTCATGCATGAGCTACCAATATCAATTGTCCCTTAGTCCTGCTCGTCCTGTTCGTCCTTTGAGTCTCCTCCTCCATCTCCTCCTGTTCCTCCTCTTCCAGCTGCTGCTGCTCCTCCTCCTCCTTTTGGCTGCTTTTAGCAGTCGGTTATTGTTGCCCGCGCTGCTGTTCGAGCATTAAATTGCTTTATTATGCTTGACGTTCTTATTCCCGCTGTTCAATTTGCTGTTGGTCAGGGCTCCATTTATCCACCTGCCTGCCTGCCAGCCGTCCCTGCCAGCCGCCCCCCTCTATGCGATTCTCATGCGATTCTTTGCAGTGCCCCGCTGTCAGGCTTCGCTTTTTTCTTTAGTTTGCTTTTAAGGCATGGCAGGAAAAGTTTCAAATTAAAACAACTTTTCACTTTTTTTATTTTTGCTTCTTTTTTTTTTTTACCACGTTCTCACTTTTTGTTTCCATCGCGATTTGAGAAAACGAATTGCAAGCGAAGATTGTTTTCATGCGCTTCACTTGCATTCGAATTGAAAGCGTTTTGCAGAATGTTCCACAGGGCAAAAAAAAAGGCAGAAGTGAAAGCTTAAGCTTTGTATTCATAATTGTTATTGTTTGGCTTGCTGATTATTTTTCTTATATATACGGAATCAAAGGCAAGAAGAAGAGGAAGAAGACATAGGTATTCCGTTGCTTGAGAAAAAAGACCACCACAATTTATACCTTGTTAGTGTTAGTCTTACCTTAAAGCGCTGATAATCGATATTCTTATTGAGTTGCTTAAAAATCTCATAATATTTCCTTTCTTGAAGCCCTTTTCTCATTTGTTAGAACAAAAAAATTGATTGCAAAACTTTGTAATATTCTAACACGAAAGTATTTCGAGCAATTTTGTATATTTAGGATGCTTTTTAAACTAAATAAGCGAAATAAATGTCAAATTAAGGAACACAGAAATAATGTTGCCTACTTTAAGGCGCAAACAAATCTCAACTTAATTAAAGGTGCGCAAATTTCGCACACACATCGAAAGGCAGGAAAGGAAGAGTGCCACGCCCCACTCTCGCCCACACAATCGAGAATTGAAGGTATGTGACGCAATCCCCAGCCGCTTGATTAGAGCCGAGGTTTGGCCAATGTTGAAATGCAGGAATAATGCTCAATATATCTTTCGATTTGCACTCGCAATGCATTGGCATTAGTGCCAGCTGTCTAAGTGTATGTGTGTGTGTGTGTGTGTGTTGGTGTCCTGCATACTGTGTCGCCCGCTGTGCCGCTGTAATAGCATCCTTCAATCCTCCATTGGGACTTGTGCCTCGGTCAGTGCTGCCAATTTAGCCTTTTTCCGGACAAATCTGCCTTTCTTAAAATCTGATCTTATCTTGATAAGATCTGCAAAGCATATACATTTGATTATTGCTTTTCGATAGCACATCCTTTTTGTTATATCGATAAAAATCGATATTAAAACTTGACAATTATGTAATTGGGCATAACTCCTAGACTAGCAGAGCTGGAAATATCAAATTTGTTAGCTGGACACTTACTTAAGATATCCACAGATTTGTAATATATTTAGAGGCATACAATTGGATATACTTATCCTTATGCCTTAAATAACTTATTTGCAAGCTAAAACAGGGTATAGGGTATCTGCGAGTTGGGCAGGCCCAACTGGATTAGGCAGAATTAAAGTTATAGAAAATTAGAATTAAATTAGAATTCCCGCGATGTGAAATATACACACATACATATATCTAACTTTTGGCACAGATAATTTGAAATCGAGTTTATGTTCCAGATGAAGCGAATGAGTTAATGGATGAGGCAATACCACTAATATAACTTATATAAAAGTCATTTACCAGCGACCAAATATAGCACTGACAAACTCCCAGCTGAAATTTGAAGCCGGATCTGTTGGCATTTGCTGAGTAAGTGCGAGTAATCCAATTATTTCTAGGTATAATACAAAATAAATATATAATTTAAAAATAAATAGGGCAAAAAAGTTTGCTCTCTGTTTACCTGTCTTCTGCTTTGCAAATTTCTTTTATCCCTTTTTTTGACGAGCTTCTGTGCGATGGGCAGCACTGGCAGCGCTCGGTCTGCCCCTTGTATGCTTATGCCGGAGTAAACAACATAAATTTTTGTTAAAGTCAACAGGACGAACGCTGGCCGAATGTCCTTGCCGTATACGTGACCATCCACACGGACCGAAATGTCTTTCGACTCTCGCATTTTTAGTCAACTACTTGCACCATTCGGGAATACGCGTAGTGCCCAGGACTGGAGTTCAGCTTTTCACTTGATGTACTTTAAACTATCTTCAGTGTTGGTAAATACTTTAACAGCCAAATAAAGAGAACTTTAACTGTGAGTCCGCGTCTTCATTCACGTTCCATTTGATGGCACATTAAAGGGCAATTGCGCCAGCTGGCAACGCTGTTAAAGCCTGCTCAAATTTGACAGGCACAATTGTGGATGCTAAAGCGCCTGTTAAAGTTCATTTAAATGTCAAAAGGCGAGTACAATCGATATTGTTTGACCCTATATCTAGAATAAAGTTAGTATATATTTTTACATATTATTATCGAAATGCTTATGACTGCAGCTAGAGGGTATCCATTAGTCGAGCACTTTCGCGTTAAGCAGGTTTTCTTTCTGTTTCAACTAGTCAGAAGTAACCCTCTCAATCTGCTGATGTTTCTATGATATATATGTCAAACTTATCTTAATATATAGCTTATACGCTCATTCTGTCTCTGTCGTATCTCCGACATATTTCACCGTTATTCCCTTGTCAAAAAAGGGGTATTAGCTACACCGAGCGAAGTGCAATTTATTTCCAATTTGAAAATATAGTGTAATGGAAAATACTCTATCAATTTATTTATTATTAAATAAATCAATTATTTCAATTTCAAGTATAATAATTTCGATAATGTTTGAGGTATAACGAATGATAGTTCTTTGTGTTATCGATAGGCAACAATTTCAGGCTTTCATTTTGTCTTTAAGTAATCAAAATCCAATCGAGATGTCTAATAAAGAAATGTGATATAAGAAGGACTGACAAGATCGTTATAGCTTATTTATTAATATGGAGAACGGAGCGTGTGTTATCGATAGGCACATATTCGTGACTTTCATATTGTTTGACAGTAATCGAAATTCGTTGAAGAAAGAAACGGAATGTGAGAAACAAATAGAAGCGATTGTTGATAAGTTTTTTTTATTAATGCATAAAAACAAGCGTAAATTATCGATAGGCATAAAGTGATGCCACTTGACAAACTCGCTTTGAAGTAATCCCATTGAAAACCGTTTCTAATTTCTAGCAGTGTAGTTTTCGCTTTAGCTGACAGACGTTCTTGGTCCCCAACCTCTACTCCAGGCCAAGCACAAGCCCCCACTCCAGCCCCAACCCCTGCTCCAAGCGTTACACGGGAACAGAAGCCAGCGCCCGCATCTTTTTTGCTATCAGTTTTCCCAGCCGTGCGCCCATAGAAAGAGCGACGAGGAGGCAGTGAGGAATGGCGAAGGGGGAGTAGGGGATAGACCCTCGATGTCATTTTAAAGTCAAGTGAGATACCACTTGGCACACGCACACACACATTGGCACTGACTCAGACACAGACACAGACACACGTGTAAGTCAGGTGCTCAGTGGCAAAGTTGGTGTCGCCTTGCCTTGAAGGTCTGACTAACCAAATTGATTGATTTGCCCAATGTGGGGCGGACGCTGGATTGGGTTAGACTTTAGTGTAACTTAAGCAAATGCCATAAATATTTTAGCACACACACACACACACACATAAACCCAGACCCAGACCCAGACACACATTTATACAGTTAAGCAGAGGGTAGAACACATAAAATTGTGATTTAGAAAGGGGGACTGGAGACGAAGCCTGGATGCTGGGTTGTTCGCTTTTGTTGACTCATGGCTCATTAGCCCAAAAGCCAGACCACTGAGAAATCTCGCCCAACTGGGACAACCAACTGTGATTACGACCTCCCACACCTCCCACACCCCCCTTTCCCCACTTCCCATCCCCCACACGTCGTCCGTCACACGGAGCGTAGCATATGTCACAGACTGCGCCCTTTAAGTTGTCAATCGATTTAATTTGTTGTTGCAACTGGCGAACCTGTTGCCGCAGATCGAAACTAACCTCACTTAATGGCCGAGCGATGTTGACGGATGTCTCAGTAGCCGGTAGCGGGTAACGGGTAGCGGGTAACGAATACGATTTAACGGTTCATTTGCTTGCACCCTTCTAATTCTCCATTTGCATATTCGAACGTGAATCTAAATGGATACTAACCTCACTTAATGACTGGTGCCAGAGTAATCGGTATCCGGTAACGAATACTCGCATTCAGTAACGAGTAACAGTTACGTGTCATCGAGTTAGTTAGTTAATTGTCTATTTCTTGAGATCGAGGAATTCTTCAATGAGCCGAATCTAACCTCACTTATTTACTTACTAATAAGTTATCGATATCAGTTAACGAGTACTCGCTTTAAGTAACGAAATAAAATTAACCTCACTTAATGACTAACTTACGGAAGGTTAAGGTTATCGACTTGCTTGTTTATTTATCTGTTGTAGAATTCTTTATTGAATCGATTCCAACCTCACTTATTAGTTGTGAATGATTTATCAATCGGGTAACGAGTACTCGTAATCAGTAACGAATTATAGATTCCCTTCGTTCATTTTTCCCATCTACTTCAAGCACAAATGAAACTGAAACTAATCTTGCTGAATGTGCCAGTAATTGGCATCAGGTAACGGTAACAGTAGAAAGTAACGATTAACGAGTGACGAGTGACGAGTGACGAGTAACGGGTAACAAGTAACGAGTGACAAGTAACGAGTTATCGATTCGGCTGTTTGTATACCCTGGAGTGCTCTTCACACACGCTTAAGCCGTGGCACGCTTTGAGTAGCCAGGAAGGTCGTTTATGAAGTGCAAAACAAATACAATAAAAACCGTTAACGAGCAACAAAAAAAAGGCGGGTACGGGTGGTGGAGGGGTGAGGGGTATCCAAACAGTGAAAACAATGGCAACAGAGGCATGCAACAGTCGCAGCATTGAGTGGCAAATGATGCATGAGGTAAATAAACGAAAGCACCAAAAGAGAGCAAGTACGAATGCTCTTCTAGGGTGTGCTTGCATACGAGATACCCTGTAAATTGACAGAAATTTGTGCACACTTGTTTCAAGATGTTCTTGGAAAGAGTTATCGAAAATGATAACAAGCTTGTTCCAGAGCTTAGAGCTCTCTATTTCCAACTATTTATACATTTTTTTAAAAAACAACAAATATAGCCCTTATTACAGATTATCAATATTTACAGGGTAGAAGATGTGCATAGTCCAAAAACTAATAAATTTGAAAATCACAAATTACAAAAAATGAAATATTTTAATGTGAATGGGGCCTAAAGTGCAGCATCTAACCGAACCTAACCTCAATTATCAATTAGCCTTAAAATATTAACGCTCTAAAATATTTTCCAGATAATTTCAATTTAAGTTTATGCGATGAAGCACTAAACTAAACTAACTGGAATACCCGAGATGACAAAAATTGATTACAATCAAAGTGTTGTTCAACCCTTGGCAAAGTGTGTGTGAGTGTGTGTGTGTGTGTGTGTGTAGCTGAGCATGTGGGTGGCCGAACCGAACCAGCTGCGAATCTGATTACACCTAAAGTGCTGGGGGGCGGGGCAAAAAAAAAAAAACAATGAGAGTGAGCGAGTGTTTCCGACTGGCAAATGCCCTGGACCAATATCAAAGGTATCATATTTTGCTCACTGCTGCACAGAACTCGAGATGTGCTCTATAATTGTATAAATATTCGAAATCTGTGAATCCAGAGATAAAATTTCAATTTGCAGAGTCGAGAATGAGATATGATATCGATATTAATCGGTGACTCGTGCGTTTGCCTTGAACAAAGTGTAGCATACCCCATTCATCCATTCATCCATTTTCCGTGCCTGCAGGACAACAAAATGAGAAAAGAAGAGGAATTCGATCACGTAAATTGAGTTTACACTTTGAGGAGCTTCCGAAGCGGGCGAACAAAACATTTGCGGCAGCACGTAGCACGTAGCACGAGAATAACGTATTTGGAGTGTGTGCGGTGTTTGTTTAACGCCCGGATTCTCAATGTGCAGTACTTGAGCGCGTACTCCAAGAAAAACTCAGATAACAAAACAGAACAAAAATGAAGCTAAACAAATTGAGGTTAGGTCGTGCCTGATGCTTGAACTTGGCGACAAATCGGGTTAAAGCAATTTACCGTTCTCCAAATGGACAGCTTTAAACGGCATGATCTAGCTAGCTGCTATCCAAATTGAGGTTAGGTCATGCATTGGTAGACAAATCGAATTGTTAGCGTTGCACTAGCTTCACATCCATATAAACAATGTGTGAATAATGCATTCTCATCGAGAGCTTCAACATATTGAGGTTAGGTCAAGCAAGAAATTGAGGTTATGCCAATCAAGTCCTAACCTCACTTTATTTAACATGAGCACAAATCAAGCTTCTGCTTAATCGATTGCTGTTGAACACAAAACGAACTTTTTGAAAGGTCATATCAATAAGTGAAGTATCTGGAATAAATCGAAAAGCTTTCAAAATTGAGGTTATGTGAGACTTAGAGGCTGAGCTAGTCAATGGGTTTTAATTCGGTTAGAGGTAAACGAAAGCAACGCATTTAAGGGTGATATTAATATATTTAATGTCTGCTTGAGATCTTCAAATGAGTTTCCAGTGTTGTGCAGCAGCAATAACAACAGTTATAATTTGTGTGCGTGTGTGTTGGCAAGCAAGCAAAACGCATTTTCCAAGCCAGAGCAGGCGAGCGGGAGTCAAAAACAGCGAGAGAAAGAGAGAGAGAGAATGGGGGAGAGAGCGGGCTGGAAGACAAGGGAAAAGAGCGAGTGTGCGTGTGTGTGAGTGTGTGTGGAGTGTTGTAAAGAGCGCAGTGTAACGCATAGGAGCGAGCGTTAAACTGAGGAAAATGCGTTTTTTGTTGCAAATTGTTGCTGTTGTTATTGTTGCTGCTGCTGTTGTTGTCGAGTGTTTATTATGATTATTATGATTATTATTATTATTGTTGGTATTGTTGTTGTTGTTGGCTCAAATGTGCTGGCCCAGCGAGGTGACCAGCTTGATCAGCTGATTGCGCTTGGCCTTGATCACATCCTGATGGAGCGGCTGGACCCCATCGACGCTGTCATACCGATTGACATAGTCGGTGAGCTGATCGGCCATGCATATGACATGGATGCCGCAGTCGTAGTCGTTGCTCTGCTGCAGGCAGCGCATGCCGCGGAAGCGTGCATGCTGCATATCGAGCACATCCTTAATGTTGTTGACCAGCTCCAAGGAGCTGTTCGTATTCCCGCCGCCGTACGAATCGAAGTGGAAGAAACTCTTGTCCGGCCTGGATGCCACCACCAGCGACCAATGGACGCCGCCCCGATCGCGCGACTGACTGTCATTGAGGGCAATGAATATGAACGGCTTGCGCAGCGCCTGATGCTGGGCAACCAGCAGGCCGTGCAGCTCCTTGTCGTCCATATAGAGCATACACTGGGACATCTCCGGCGTGACGAACAGAAAGTCCACATTCGATTTGTATTTAATCTCCTCCAGGTAGGCAAAATAGAAATTGAGTATCGCATCGTTTATCCAATGGGGGCCGTGCAACAGTTGCACATCGCTCATACGCAGCGCATTTTTGCTTAACGAGGCCAAAATGGGATCGGCCCGAGACGCCTTTGGCTTCTTATTGTGGGCGATGTTTGTGCTGCTGCTGCTGTTGCTCGAGCTGGCGGTGCAGAGGATGTTGTTGTTGTTGTTGTTGTTATTACTGTTGTTGTTGTTGTTGCTATTGCTGCTGCTGCTGTGGTTGCTGCTGTTGCTGTTGTTGCTGTTGTTGCTGCTGATGTGACTGTTGTTGCTGGTGATGTTGTTGTTGTTGTTGCTGTTGTGACTGTGGCTGATGATCTGGTTGTTGTTGGCAATGTTAATGTCGTTGTTGTTGCTGCTGCTAGTGTTGCCATTATTGCAGCTACTATTGTTGTGGTTGTGGTTGTTGTTGCTGTTGCTGTTGCTGTTACTGTTGCTATTGCTGTTGCTATTGTTGTTGCTGTTGTGAATGGTAATGTCACCGCCATAGCCATCGCCCATGGCATGCTCGTCCAGCCCATTGACCAGCTTCTCCTTGGGTCCCTCAACGGTGGCAGCTGTGGCAGCGGTGGCAGCGGTGGCAGCTGCCTGCACTCGACGCTCGGCGCGTTTCTTCTGGCGCACATTGCGCGGCATCTTAAATCCAAGTTCGGCGGCTGCGATTAGGAAACAAAAAAAAAAACAAAATATGAAACGGAAATCAAACGGAACACAAATAAATTAACAGCTAACCAAATAAATTCATGCATTCGTCATATAACATCTATTTATCTATCAATATTTATATATATCTATATTTTTATTAAATTTTTTATTTTCGTACTTACGCAAAATTCAGTTGAAGCGGTTCAAATAAAAAGCAAACAAAAAAAAATTGAATTTTGTTGGATTCCTGACAACTGACTCAACAACTATTTCATATTTTTTGATTGCTGCGTCTAAGCTCCATTAAGGTGGCAGCGCAGCGTTGCCAGACCGTCAGTTGTTTGAAATATCTCACAGTTCGATTGATTAAGTTTGCACATTTTATTTGACTAAGTAAAAGCTTCCTTTTGTCAGTCTGTCTACCTTTAAAAATTATCGAATTTCTCACATATCGATTAATTTGTTTTTGCTTTTGCTTTTGCTTGTGACTTGTGTAAAGCTCTAATCATTGCTTGACATGCGTTATCGAACCTTCTCACGCTTCGATTAATTTGCAAAGCTCATTCGTGGCTGTCTTTGAAAATGATCGAGTTTCTCAAATATCGATAAATTTATTTTTGCCTAGTGTTATTTTTGTTGAGTTCTTATCGTTCTTTGACTTGCGCTATCGAAATTTCTCACATTTCGATAAATGATTTATCGATTAATTTGCATCATTTTTCAATTAATCGAATTGTTACCTTTCGAAAAAACGAGTTTCTTACATCTCGATGCATTTAGCTCCCATTTGTAGCCTCACACCGAAAACTTCTTGATGCGATTAACTTCCTCTAACTGCACACTTATCGATTAATTTGCGTTTGTTTACACATCGCTAAGTACAGTCTGATCTCCCGTTTTTAAGTCTTCTGTAATTGGTTTTTGCTTTCATTTAATTTAAATCATTTATAAACAAAAACATGTCCGGTTTAACTGTGTGTTAGTGTGTATGTGTGTGTGTGTGTCTGTCTTTCTGCCATAACAAATCCTGTTAATTAATTTAAATGTAAATTCATTTGCGTGCCGAACCTCTTTTGTACTCCACATACCCATTAAAATGTAGGCTTCGCAAAACAACAGTTATCTAGTGGAGCGTTCATTACTTATATATATGTATGTGTATATATAGAAAATCTGCTCCATTTCCATCCTCTCTCTATTATTGTAAAGAATATTCACTAACTGAATACTTAAAGCTTACAATTGATTTAACAGCTCAGTCGCAAGATTGACGGAAATCTCTCCAACCCTAAATAAATATAAAGCATAACTGCCGTTATATAAATTAATATTTGTATATAATGTACAGGGTATTCCCTTGTTGCGCATTCTCCACTCCATCACTCGTTCACTGCATTTTTTTATTATTATTTTTTTTTTTTGATTATTTTAACTCATTTCTTCGAGCTTTCATTTTTGCTGCGACGCGCGCGGTCAGGATTTATTTAAAGGGATTTGTCGTCGTCATCGTCGTCCTCGTCGTCGTTGTCCTCCGTAATTTCATTTACTTGCCAGATGCGACGTGCGCATATGCCACGCCCCCCTCCCCATCAGAGTCCCCACAGCCACCCAGCGAGCGGGCACAGGGTCCTGCTTGCCAATAGCTGTGAAAAATAACATTAACGCCGGGCAGGATACGCGCGACATTCAGACAAAAGCAAAAGTAAGAAGACTCTAGGCGGGTGTGCCCGACTGCCAGATACCCTGAACAATACGTTTTAAGGTTGTCAATAGGCACTTATTTAGATTTACTTATAGAAAAGGCATACAACGAAAGCACGCATTCTTCTTCCTAGTGTCGGTTGTGCCCGACTATCGCATACCCTAAACAGAACATTTCAAGGTACTCAACTGACTTTAATATATCTATATTCTTATAGATATTCCCATGCACATAAGCAGGAATTCTTCTTATCGGGTAGGCCCGACTACCAGATACTCTAAACAATTAGGATTTTCCACTGACTTTTATTCCCGTATATATAAGCATGCATAACTCTTCTTCTTAGTGTCGGGTTTCAATTGCAATTTAAACTTTTCAATTTTTTAGCTGATGCCCATATAAAGTCTAAGGAATTAGTATAGACTCTTCTTCGTCTAGCCGTTAAGTTAAACGAAGGGAAGTGTGAAACCAATATACCCCATATACAAATTTGACAATGGCTTCAGTGTATAAAATAAAAAAAAGCAAGCTTAATACTTTTGAGGAGGCCAGCGTGTGCGTGACTCATTTGCATATAGGCATATATATACAAATGTATATACAAATATAGATATCTGTGAGTGTATGTGTGTGTGAGTGTGTGAGTGTTTATCCACGTGACCAAAAATCTTCGCATCCATTTCGTATTGTCAGGCTGTTGAGGCAGTTTATGGCCTGCGGCTGGGCTCTTCGTTAGCTCATTTAAATTAACAGTTATGCAGAGAGTGGGTGAGTGGGTGAGTGGGGGAGTGGATGGGAGGGGTGGGGGCTGCATGCTATTGGTGAGATATGCCGCATAGTAGACGCCATTTTCTCTTCTTCTCTTTTGTTGTTTTCCCTTGTCAGCTGCTTAAAACTTTAATAAATCGATTTATGGCAGCAAAATTGAATTTGCTTCGATTGCTCCGCTTGTCCAACACGTTCTGATACCCTGTAATATTGTGTTTGAAATGACTGAAACGGCATGCTTAGTGGTGTATACCGAATTTGTATTTCAAATAGTTTCGTGGCTAAAACTAGCCAGCAGTTTTGCCTTTAGGGTATTTCATTGACAATACTGCACACTAAAGGCGTTGCTCAACACTGGTGAATAAAAGCTAGCGGCAGCACTCGACACAGCAGCAGGGCAATCTTTTCCGCTTAGAGGCCTATTTACAGGGTATATCTTAACATATTTGCGGACTGTCGTTGCACAACACTGATAATCCAGCGAGTGTTTCATTGCCATTAATTGATATTGATATTAAATGCGAGTTGGTGTTACACAACACTGACTACAGTCTATCTGCATGGTACAGGGTACTTCATTGTCATACCTTGATAATTAATGAGAATTCGGGTTTCTCCCCACTGAAAAATGCAACCGAAAATTTCATTTGCATAGCTTAACAGTGACTGCTTATTGACGTTGCACAACACTGAAAATGCACGCGACAAGCAGCACGTGACATCAACAGAATTGGAAGCTCCTCTGACAGCAGGCTTGTCTACAGGGTATTTTATTATTATACCCTGACATTTGAAACACTCGCGTTGTACAACACTGACACATGTCCGCGAAATGCAGCACTGGAAACGCCGCTAATTTAAGTTTAATATGAATGTAAAAGTCTCTAGGGAAATCGCTTCGTGGTTGGGATTAGGGATTAGAAAAAGTTTGACCACACAGAAAGCAAATGTTAGTTAAAATGCAATTACAGTGGGTGTCAGAACAAATCGCACAGCAATAATATTTGACACACAATTTTTTAGTTAAGTTACTTAATTAATCGAAACATTAATAATCTAGATTAATGGCTCAGCTATAAATATTTGTATTTAATAAATTATAAAATCAATGTCCACTGCTTAATGGCACGCACTGTGAAGCATTAAGTGCGACAGAGGGAGAGAGAGATAAAGAGTGAGGGAGATAACGAGAGGGACAGATAGTAAGGAATGATAGATGTGCTTGTGGAGAAAAGGGTAGGGGAGAGGGTAGGGTAGGGGATGTTGGGCTCGGGAAAACTGTCTGGCGAATGGAAATGAGGAAAAGCGCAATGCGTAATTGCCAAAATCCCCACAGCTGTTGCCAAGCAACACACCGAGGGGGAGAGAAAGAGCGAGGGAGAGGGAAAGCAAAGGGGTATTATGCATAGGATACTTATCACATGTGGGCGTGGCCTGTGCAATTAATTGCCACACATTAAGAGGAATTTTATTTGACATGCGGAATTTATTACGAAGGTTAAAAATTCCAGGAAGTAATTCGACTTTCCCTTGATTTATTTTAATTATGTTCAGATTGTAGGACTTTAGTCATGTTCAGATTATAGGAATTATAATTTTTGTACGAAGAAGAAGCAGAAGGAGACTCAAGCATTTCAAATTGAAATTCTATGAAAAGTGTGATATATATTCAAGAATTTGATTATAAAGCAAATATAATATATACGAAGAAGAAGAAGATGCAGTTGAGAAGAGAAGCCGCAATACTTAATAAAATTGTCGAGTAGAACGTGAACTTGTCCCAAATTTTTGTTTTGCTCTTAGTTTGAAATATAATTAAAATAATGTCAGGTTCGTATTTTTTATAGAGAAAAGGTTAATTCGGTCCGGGGTTACGGTTCAAATAGGTTTAGGACAAATGCTTTGCTGCCAAAGTTCGATTCCTAAAAACTTAAATTGAAATTGCATTTCATTTATTAGAGAAAAAAAGCCTTCCATCAGATATACATGCATATATTATTTACTCCATTTGGAATGCCAAAAGGATTTCAAATACCATCGCAATGTTCAAGAACTTCAAAGCTTTCGCTCAAGTGGGATGTCGCAATAATTACTTCAATTTATTTTTCGCAACGAGAGCAAATTTTGATGTCATCTTTTAAAGCTCTCATAAGCAGCTTACAAAGATACTTCCAATATGCTCCAACTCATGGTTGGGGGAGGGGGTGATGGGGGGTGATGGGGGGTGACTTGATGATATTGTGCGTCCAATTGGAAGAGGCGGCAATAAAATCAAATGAAAGCAAAATCAACCGAAAAATCAGTACAAAAGGCGCAACAAGGAAAATCACGTTGACTAGTCGCAAACAATATTGAATTCAATTATGAATATGGACATGTTTATTCAAAAGGGAAGCGAAATGTAAAGAAAATGAAAAGAGAATAAACGAAAATATATATTAGAAATGTTGTGGAAAGCCTTTTCCTTTGCCCTCTCTCTCTCTCACACATGGATTACACGTTGTGGAAGCCTTTGCCATGGATCATGTTTTAAAATGTTGACAAATATTGTAAAGGATTCAAATTAAAATGCGCCCGAGGCTATAAAACACAAGCAGTGCAAGAAGAGCGACTGCCGTGCTAAGAGATACCCTGTAAGTACATGAAAGGGAAACTCAAGGTGAGTTTTAAGCTGTTTTATAGATTGATTGCAAAACCTATATACCCTATCTGCCCAACTCTACCCTGTTTAGTCTCTGCTATAGGAAAAGTGGCTTAAATAATTGATAGATACTGACAGTTCATAACTTTAGCTCTACTTGATACATATAAATGTACAAATGTACGCCCGCTTAAGAAAATTCTCTTATTTACAGGGTATGCCCATATAGGCTATGAGGATAAAAAAAGCTCTTAACTCAAGCGATTTGCTGGCTGTCGCCGCAACAACAAAATGCTTGCATTTTATTAACCCAAGCGATATGATTTTTTATATAAGCCACGTTAAAATATGCATAAAACAACAACAACAACAACAACAACAACAATGCCAAATGCTGTACTGCAGTAAATAAAAAAAGGAAGAGACAGCCCAAAAAAAATGAAACAGGCAAACGAAATGCGTAAAAAATTGAGAACGCTTGAGCAAAAGGGTACATGGGAAGGGGATGGGGAAGGGGAAGGGAAGGTGAGGAGGTAGGAGGTGGGGATGGTGGAAGTGATGGGGCGGAAATGTTGTGGATTCGGCCCAGACAGATAAGACTCTAATGAAATTCTCACACACACACACACACACAGACACGCACACACATGTAGTGGAAATTGTTTGAATTTGGGAAAAACGGCTCGAAAGTTGTCGCCGTGCATTGAAAGCCTTCAACTCGAGCCTTTTAATTGGCATATAAAAAACGACAGCGAACAGAAAAGAAGGGTATCTGCAGCTATTTGAGATTTCAAGAGTTGCCCTGAATAAAATAGAACGCCGATCTAAAGCAGAATGTCTGTGCGAATTTGCATTTCAGTTTCAAATATTTTCTTTACTTTTTGTTTGCTTTTATTTTGTACATTGAATAATTATATCAAATCTGATACTAAAAGCATTCAATCTGAATTCGAATTTCAGGCTAGTAATTGTCTGAGCCGAAGGTCAAGGTTGGTAGTGCCACAGCTCTTCTTCTTGATCGTCTGCAGTGTATTCAATATTCGGTGTCGCATGTGTTAATTGCGTGCCAGCTTTTCTATTGCATACTTTGCGGGGAGTCGCGAAATTTAAACCAATCTTCGCACACACGCGAGTTAAATGATTGTTGTTGTTGTTGCTGCTGTTGCTGCTGCTGCTGCTGCTGCTGCTGCTGCTGCTGCTGCTGCTGCTGATGGTGTAAGTGCTCTTGTTATGGAGTGCATAACTTCGGGGCGCTAATTAAATGAGCAGCGAGCCAGCGACGAGTTGCCCGCCAGCGCGTCCAAAACTGTTCGTAACCCTAAACACCCTCGAAACTCGAGGGAACAAGCGAAAAACCATTGGCTTTGCCTGACGAGCAGATACCCTCTAAGCCATTTTAGCACACATGAACAAGCATTATTGAATTATTAATGTACAGTTAGCGTACATATTTATATGCATTGATGTATCAGAATAATACTTACTGTGTAACACCTTAATGGAAAGCGGGGTCTGGATTGACAAACATATACAAATCTCTTTGAAAATACATTTGTACATTTCTTCGTCCGCCTGGATTCGAACACTGCACTACAGTAAACTCTCACCCCACTGCGACTCTCTCATCAACCTTGCGGGTGGACAAAGACGTAACCAAAGCAGCAGCAAGGATATCGGAATTGCAATTGCGTTTGTTTTAACGGTGTGTGTGTGTGTGTGTGTGTGTGTGTGTGTATGTAGGTGTTCATTATTTGCCACGTGCTTAGCCAATGTGACCACTAGGTTTATTTAATATCTGCTGTATCAATAAACCTTGTTAATCCATTGCATAATTATCAACTCGCAAATAAACAATTATCTTTTAAGATTATTTAAGACAGAAACAAAACTTTAGAATTCCTTTCTGTGGGGTCGGTCAGTTCTACCACTGGCCGTTATGTACACATTCTTTTCCCATGGGGTCAGGGTATAGGCAAGTAATAAACTCTAGTCGAGTGTGCTCGACTGGGAGATACTCTAAGCGCCGTGCCTAGACAAGAACGCACGCTTGCACATGCATGTCGATATTGCTGATGGACGGAGGGACAGATGGATAAACGGACAGACAAGTTGATCCTGATCAAGAATATATATATGTATATACTTCGTGTCGTTACAAACATTTTCACAAAAACATAACACCCCATTTACCCATTTTAAATGGGTTCAGGGTATAAAAAAAGAAATGCCGCCGTCGCCAAACACGTAATTGAAATAAAAGAGCATCCCAACTTTTGACGCCTGGGGGTATTGTAATACACTCACTCACACATACACTCACGCAGTCATATACACACACACACTCATTTACACACTGACACATACTTACACATACTTACATTCTCATAAACACACACACACACACCTGAGCAGACGCCGCTGTTGCTTTGTTTTTGTTATACCCTGTAGCCATTGCATAAACGGGGTATTTCATTAAAGCTATAATTATAATCATAAGCTACAGCCTTAATCTATTGAACAAACTTTGTATGAATACAGTTTTTAATTGCCCGTGCTTAGACTTAGAATTTAGCCTGGGATTCAAACCAGGATAATTGATTGGCTGAAAGTTATTTAGCTGAGATCTTAATGTCTTCACCCGTGCAGGGTATCTGGCAGTCGGGCAGTCTGCAATTACTGCTTGCTTTATGCGCCTGATAAATGCCCCAAAAGCTGTAATTACATAAGTGCCGCCTGAGCCTAACTGTCAGTAATCTCAGTCTCAAAGCTGTCATCGCACACACACACACACACACACACACACACACACAGAGAGAGAAAGAGAGAGACAGACATACACACATGTGACCCATTCATGTCAAATGTGTGCGTGTTCTTTTTGCTTTCACATTATAATGTCATCATTTAGAAGCTAAACACACAGCCCACATCTTGAACTTTACTTTTTGCAACTTTTGTTTATTTTGCTTTGTTTTTTCATTTTGATTTTTCTTTCTTTTTTTTCGAATCGGACTTAAAGAGGGTTCTAACGGTTTGAAACAACATTTGTTGTGCTTTAAGATAAGATGTACCTAACAAAGCATGCAATCAATGGAATCGAAACACTAATTCGTGCATTGCATATTCAAGCAACAAAAATGAAACGTGTGAAATTGGCACAGTTCTTGTACGTGATTTTCATTTGGACAGAGCTGAAGGGAAACGGAGGTATTGATAGCTTTGCATTGAAAGGATGAGTTTCTTCCTCTTAGAAATTGGGGGCAGCTGATAAGAAACGGATGATCAGCTCAATAATGCAGGTTGGAATAAATGGAATTGAAACATCAATTCGAGATGTGCATTTCGGCACAATCGAGGGGAATCCTGTGTACACTTATCGACAAGTTTGCCTTGAAAGGAGCAGCCAAACAATTCTCATCTTCCTCTTCTTTCTATTCTTGTGTTATGGTTGAACTTCTTCTTCTTCTTCGAAGATGCTGCATCGAGTGCCCATCAATTGAGTCGTCTGCATTTTGCGCAAAGAGCACAACAAGAAGCTACTTTATTATTATTTTCTGAACGCTTAGCCTGGCTTTTGGGATTCGCACTTCTGCAGGCGCCGCTCTGCAATTTGTTTGCCTTGATGGGGATTTAATACTTGGCTAGCTTCGATGTGAGTTTGCGATTTGGGGCTGGCAAACAAATTGCGGAAATACAATACAACAATGCTGAAAACTTATCCGGCACATGCCATTATTACCAAGCACCTTTCCTCCCACTCCTTGCTTATGAGCAGCTGTCGGATGTGTTTTGGATAGCAGCTACAAAGGAAAACATCATCCGCTGTATCTCGTCCACATCTCCAGCCACCCTCTCCATCTCCCTCACGACTTTTCATAGACCGACTGTGAAGGATGCATTGATGCGTCCTTCCAACCATGCAGAAGCTAAGATAAACGTGCGGAAACCGAAAAATGAAATCAAATTGCAAAATTGTGTAAAGCATGATGCATTTTCTTCTTCTTTGTAAGCTGTGGATTTGTTTATTACTGTCGAACAATGCTTTGCATAGATGGATGCAGATAGAGCAGATCTAGTGTCAAAGCAAGAGCATTGTAAATGGTGGAGAGCATGAATGTTGACATAGAATTTATGATGGTGGGAAGTGCTTGATAGTACTGATGCTGATGAATGATAATGATAATGATAATGACGATGATAATGATAATGATAATGATAATGATAATGATAATGATAATGATAATGATAATGATAATGATAATGATAATGATAATGATAATGATAATGATAATGATAATGATAATGATAATGATAATAATGATAATGATAATGATAATGATTATAATGATAATGATAATGACGATGATAATGATAATGATAATGACAATGATAATGATAATGATAATAATAATGATAATGATAATGATAATGATAATGATAATGATAATGATAATGATAATGATAATGATAATGATAATGATAATGATAATGATAATGATAATGATAATGATAATGATAATGATAATGATAATGATAATGATAATGATAATGATAATGATAATGATAATGATAATGATAATGATAATGATAATGATAATGATAATGATAATGATAATGATAATGATAATGATAATGATAATGATAATGATAGTGATAGTGATAGTGATAATGATAATGATAACGATAATGATAATGATAATTATAATGATAATGATAATGACGATGATAATGATAATGACAATGATAATGATAATAGAAACGGTAATAATTAACAGCAATAAATATAATGTACTGTACAGGATATCTATCTGTCGCTGCAACTCACAAACATTGTCCAGCTTAAAAATTCCAACTTTGCGCGGCGTTTTTGCTCATTACCAACCCCTGCCACGCCTCCTGGGCACGCCTTCTCCCTTGCAGGCATTTCGAAAATGACAAAGGTAGCACCCAGACAGGTAACACCCTCTGCCACGCCCCCATAGAGCCGCCCCTCAGCCATTTTGGCAATCGATAAGATGACAAATTAAAATTGCTTTATGGCAGCTGACTTTTTGCTCCATTTTCGCATATGTCGCGGAGGGAATTACGAGTGGAAAATTCGCAGTTCGTATCTGCGGCAGCTGTTGCCGACTTTAACGTTAAGCTTAAGCTTTAGCTTTAGCTTTAGCTTTTGGATTTATCTGTGGCTTAATTTCGATCTGACTGATCAGGTGCCAAATGCCAACGGAAATTCAACATTTTTGCTCTCGAGGTCGCGGCGGAAAACATTTACATAAAAAAAAAAAAACAAAAGCTGAACATAAATTTCCATTTTTAAGCCATTATTCAAGAGTCATATCTGAAGCCTGCGCGCAGCTCCTTTCATCCTGTGTACACTGTAAAAAGGGGGTATTGCAAGCGCTTCAAGTGCTGGAATTAATGTATTCAATTAAAGCCAAGGATTGCAAATGCAGAGAGAAGCAAATTAATAACTTACCTGTGCTTCATTTTTTATTGTCAACTTTGCAAGTAGAGAAAAATCTGTGAATCATTTTTTCAGAAGTCGGAACTTTTTGAAGAGCGTCTGAAGGGTATCCATTTCCCTCTGTGGGAGAAAAAAGGAATCTGCCGGCTGTATGTCTAGTACGCATATACACATACATATATACAAATCCGTCATTCAACAAAGGGGGAATACAAGGTAGCCAAATTGACCAAATTAGCTTTGTATTTTCCGACGAATTTTCCAATGCTATAAAACTAATTACATAACAGTTACATTGAACTACAAAATCCTCTTATAAGCCTCCGAAGTCGAGTTTATGTTCTATAGAGTTGAATTGAAATTTTGCAGTCGGTTTCCTTTCAGCTTTGTGTCAAAGTGAATTTTTGTGCGATGGGGAAAATGAACATAACGGATATTACAATATTCATATTAAGTACACACACACACACACACACACACAAGCACTCAGTAACTGAACCCTGTTTGATGACAGGCAACAGCTCTGAAGGACTAGCGATTGCCTCCGACTTCCCCAACTATGGGATTTACTGTTTGACTGCGCCTTCCGAAGCGTATGCCTGCATATTTATAAATTTACAATCAACTCCTCCCTTGGATATTGATTGATTGCCTGACCATTCGATGCACTTCTTTATAGCATGAAGCCATTAAAATTGGCTAACTAGGGTATATTGTTTCTGTAAAAATGTATGTAACGAGCAGTTGGATGCATCGATCTGCGCATCTATATACACCAAATATATCGAGTGTGTTTCGAAAAATTAATAATTTTTTTCGTTTGCATGTTATCGATTATTTTGTGTATCTTAAGAGAGACAGCAAACTTACTAAATATATTCTCAGCTAAAGGAGACACTCATTCGGATTTGAATCACCAATTTTGGCATGCATGTGCAGGCTCAATGTTTGCTAAGAGTAGAACTGCACGATAACTGAACGTCGAACATTCGACTAATGTTTTATTAATTGTTTATAGTATGAACCCATTGAAAGTGGGCTCAAGGGTATATTGGTTGGTAGCATAAGCTATATATGTATATTTTTTGATCATCAGAAAAACACTTTTAGGCTATTCAAAAATATGCTCTTGTGAATGTGCCGAAGAAAACGAGTGCGGCTTAGTACAGCGTACAGGGTATGCGTCAGTCAGGCACTCGCGACTACAATAGTGCTATTTGCCCAAATAGAATATCTGCGGGCTATTCTCAACCGGTTGTCCGTTTTCAATCTAACTGAAAGCCTTTCGCAGAAGCCAAAGCCAAAGTCAAAGCCAAAACCCAACAAAAATTTAACCAAATGTCCAAAAATTTGGCATTTGCGAACCAGTTTTTGCAGCAGCTAAAAGTCAGGACCTTTGTCCTTTGAACCGAAATATAAACACCGAACGATGCCTGTGTGGGTGTTGTGTTTACCTTCACATATGACTAACGGTCAACAAAAGCATTGAATGAAAGATTAGATTGGAGCTAAAGCGTGTCCAGGTTTGAAATTCCTTTCAATTTTCCACACAAAATGTCAACAGAAACGCAACACGAATGCAAACATTGCCGCAAATATCGCATATATACTATACAAACATACAAACAAACATACACATACACATATACGTATACACATACATATACATAGTTGAATGTTGGCAACCACTGGTAAATAATTAACAAAGGTCGCCTTTTGTATTTTTTGTATCTTTGCTTCATTATTCATTGCTTAATTTCAAAATATTCGCTTATTTTTATTATATTTTCTTTTTTTTTTTTTGTTTTGTTTTTTGTTGCTGTCATTTTGTTTTTATTGCCCGCTTTTAATTAAACAAAAATGTTTTTGTGTTTAATTAAATACGGAGCAGCGCAACAAGTTTTGTTCAAATTCAAAGCATTTGCGTCTGGCCAAAGGCTTTTCGTTGCCCCTCGTCGGGATATTTCAATTAGGTCATAAATTATGTAATGCACAGAGAAAAAAAACCACAATTCACAAATTACAAATTTTTATTTATATATGTACGAATATGATCGGTATAAATCGACATAGTGGAGTTTCTTTTTCTATCGAACAAATTTTTTCTAATTTAATATTTTAATTTGTTAGATTTGAGCTTCGATAACGATATATATCGTTACAGTTAAACGTATCGAACAAAAAATTCAAATCGACAGCTTTCGAAGTTTACTTCAAATGAAATCAAAGAGAATTTGAAATGAAGCACAAAGAAAACACATACACACACATGCAACTTTAATATTCCCGAAAAGATTTTAATCAGGCTCCTAATTTGTTGTGTGTGTGTGGGTGTGTGTGGGTGTGTGTTTGTCTCCAGGCTGATAGCATAAATCAAATGTGTGCCAGCGCATGGAAATTATACTAATTAATAATACATATTGCTAATTAAATGCCATTCATGAGAAGGCTCTGGGCCAAGTCCTTTATTTTTGTAGCATACTTTTCTGGGCACGTTTCAATGTGGCTATATACGTATTTGCCTGTCTGTATGCGTATATATTTATATGTTTATATATATGTATGTATGTGTGTGACTGAGTGGCCCCCTAATCGCTGCCCATCCAGGCCGCATTCTAATGGTCAGCATCGAGTTTTTATGGCCGCAAAGAATTTCCAATTGCTGCGCAGTTAAAACTGTCAGCTGTTTGTTGTTCAGGGTGATTTGTGATCTCGGCGGGGGTTCAAATGGGTGTGAGAGCTTATTCGCGTATTGGAATTTAAACACTTTAAATGGCATTAGCATAAGCGTTTTATATCAATTGCGCAGAGTATGTCAATGCTGTTGCTGCTGTTAAAGACTTCCAACGATTTTCACATTAAAGCTTCTTATAAACTGCAGAAGCTCTGTTAAGACTGTGCACACAAATCTCTTATAAAAATGCTCTCATATGCAGAAGCTTCGTTAAGAGTATAAGGCAAATATTCACAAATGTTAATAGCACAAAGTATTGTCAAATGCAGTAACTTGGTTAAAAGTATAAGAAGAACTGCAAATTTTATTCACACACCTCTTATACAAACGTTAACTTAACAAACGAAGTCAACTTAATTCCCTTATACGAATGTTATCAGTTTGTCGGCAATGAGAACCTTCTTAATTGCAACGATCGACGGGAACAGAAGAAGAAATATGTTAATATGTATAAAATTGCAACTAAGACTAAATCAAGCTTATTTAAAACTGACAAAGAAAAGGTATTTTAAATAGCAGTAAACGTGTTTAACTATTCATTTACATAAATGTCTTAATTAAGGTGTCATTAACATAATCACCTTCTACAAATGTAATCAGTTGCAGCGATTATGTTAAAGGAAAGTGAATAACATTGACATGCCATAAATGTAACAAAAACAACCAAAAACACTTTCGTGAATGTTATTAAGGCAGACAGCAGTTAACATCATATTTTCGATAGCTTGTGGCGCTGTTATCGATCTGTCGATTTGCCATTTTATTTGCTATCACAGCGGTTGATTTGCTGTTCAAAGACACACGAAAGTCATGCAAAGTCAAATAAAAATGAAGCACGCAGCAAACATTTAGATAAATGTATACACATACATACATACATACATACATACAAACATGCATATATGTGTATATATACATATACTTAAAAGTGCTCTTGCTAGGGGTAGAAAGAACCCGTTGGATGAAGGGAGGCTGAGTTCCGTCCTTGCCCTCTCACATGTGATTCGCACGACTTGGAGCTGTCTTTGACTCTGACTCTGAGTGGTTTTTATTTTATTTCATTCCTTTTGATACTCTCAACATACTAATAAAGTGGTAAAAAAAGGGTGTATCGGTTTATTGGAGGTGTATATATGACTGCCTGAAGTATATAAATTCGCGAATCGAGTTACCAGCAAAGGTGATATTCGTAGCCATAGGCCTACTCTTCTTTTGGTATTACTTGAATTGGAAAACTAAATAATTGCTTTATAGCAAAGCCTTGGCAGTCAATTAACTGTAAATTTTTTAAGTATGAGACATACATATATAGCACGGAAGTACACCCCCATAGCCATAGTGTGGGAAGCAGAAGAAGAAGCAAAGGTGCTGCAGGAAGTGCGCAGTGACAGGAATGCGTGTGCATGTGTGTGTGTGGGTGTTTACCTATTATATTATAGATTAAGTACATATATAGAGTGGGGGGGCTTCAGGGTATCTGGCCGTCGGGCACTGCCGACTAGAGCACTGCTATTTGTTTTTGTTTGTTTGCCTGCTTGCCGAGCTGCAAATGTATTTGAGTTTTTGCTTTGCCACTGACGAAGTTGTCGCTTCCGCTGCGGTGTTTGTGTTAAGTCTGCATTAAAATTTCATTTGGCAACATTTCAAATCTAACTTTAATACAAAGTCTTTTGTCGTAGTCGCATAATTCGTAGCACAACTGTTTAACAGCTGCGCTCCAAAAATCTGAAAATCAGAAAATCTGAAAATCTGGCACAAGAACATGAATCGTTAATCGATTGTCATCGCTGGGGCCGGGGGGTGGGGGTAACTTTCAGCCAGCCTGTTGGCAACTGCTGAAAGTCCATTGTGAATAGATAACTTCTTCTTTTTATACCCTGCGTCCATTAAAAATTGGTGAACGGCGCATATTGCTCTTATGACCAAGTATGTAACAGCCTGAAGGAGGCGTGGCTGCCCGCATGAAGTACAAATATATGCTCAACAGCCAAGTCGATTAGGTCGATTGTCCGTCCATCGGTCCGTATGTATGAACAAATTGATCTCCGAAGTTATAAGAGATCGAGACTTGAAAGTTTACACGTATGTTTTTTTAAAGCACGCGCATAACGAGATTATTTGGAAAGATCGATAACTCTTTTCTTTTCTTTTCTTTGTTATCGATAACAAGTTTTAGTTTTTTGGGCATATCTTGTACATCTTAAGAGTTAGAATCTTACTTACTATATATTGATATTAAGCAAAAGAGAACACATATTTTGATAGATTTTAAATAACTCGTCCCATTTCTCCAGTATTGCAGAAAAACTCTCTTTAAAGAAAACATCTACAAAAAAAAAAAGATGTGTATGTGTGCATGCGTTAGTTAAAGGCTGAGTTAAATTTTGGCATGCGTAAGTTCTCGTGTATGCGTGGATGTAAAAAAAGTTTGCTAAACAGCAGCACTGCGCAGGGTTTAGGGTATCGCCTAGTCGAGAACACTCGCCTAGAGTTTTCTTACTTGTTGTTGTTATTGTCAGCTATTTGCATTGAATGAATGTAGCACAGACATAGACCAGATTTATTCAAACATTCATGCAAATGCGCAACCATTTCTTTGTGCACAGCCTGTCGAATGTTCCAACAATCGATTTATCTCCGACAAGCGCTCTGCGATCTTCGATAACAGTGGCATATCGATAATCGATAGCAGAATAAACGTTGGATTATATCTTTACTATTTGTTATGTGATTTTTGATATCTTCAAAGCTGAAATATCGAAATCTTTCCAGTCATTATGTGCAACCGCATCACTTTTAATCTATATTTATTTCTTTAGTACGATTCTGAACTGTTTGGCGAATTGCAAGCGAAAGTGTTTAGTGGAACGGTGAAGCGTGCGAGTGCTCCCATAAAACTGCATGGGATGCCAATATAAAAAGCTCGTAAACGCGTGCATATAAGTGTCTATGTGTGATCTATGCTATGCTATGCTATGCTATGTATGTGCATCTGTGTACAGTTATGTACAGTCGCGTATGGCAGCTCATTGTAGCATAGCTTTATAACGGCTTTTTGCGTGCGCTCAAAATGAATTACGCGATGCTGAACAACTACAGCAGCAGGAAGAACAAGAGCAACACCTGACAGCCACTTCAGGTGAGAGGGGACAATGGCGACGACGACTGCGACTGCGACGGCGACGGCGACGGCGACGGCGACTGCGAAGTCAGCGTCGGCTTGTTGCCCGTTGCTAGTTGCTGCTTCTGCTTCTGTTGCCGCTGGTGCCTTTGTTTTTGTTGCCAACATTTTGCATGTAAAAAGCCATTTGCACGCACTCTCAACCCCCAACCCCCAACCCTCAACCCACACCCTCCCTCTGCTTTAGCCGGCCGCCCAGCTGTGGGCATTGTCTAACAAAGCATTTTATTACATATTTTGTGCAGTTTGGCTTTTGTTTATACTCTGTTCGCATTATGAAGAAGAGAATATACATACATATGTAGGTGTTGAAAATGTTCGCTGCAAGCAAGACAGAAGCTTAAATTCTTGAGTATTATATTTTCTACAAGCTTTGTGGTGTTGAATTTGAACTGTTAAAAAATATAAATAAAGTAAAATTTGAATTAAGTAATAGATTATCATGGAATCTATTAAAAATAGTGTATAGGCAAAAATAATCATAGATAGTGATTAATGCATCAATCACAGTTCGAAAGTCATTGACAAAAAAAGTCTCAATAAGATTTAAAAAATAAAGCAAACAATTTTAACGTGAATTGCAGGGTAGCATGCAGTCGACTACAACTCTCTTAGTTATCGTTTACTCTATTTGTCTAGTTTAGTTTGTTTATTTCATTTCGCCGCATTGAGAGAAGCGAATCTTATGGAAGGGCGAGGGGGTGGGGTCGTAGGAGGTGCTGAAGGGGGTGGGGAGGCAAATAAATTTACTAATTAAATGCGTATATTACAGGGTATCGCGCTGTCGACTACAACTGTCCGTATTATCTTTATCTCTATTTGTTTCTTTTTTTCATATTTTTCTTGTGTTCTTGTCTAATTTTCATGCAATTTGTCTGCAATTTGCGTCCCTTCCGCCTCCTACATGCGAATTATTTGCAATTTCATTTCGCCGCGTTAAGCGAAGCGAATTGAAGAAAGCAAAGCTGCAGGATGGTTGGTGGAAGGATGAGGAGTGTGGTGAGGGGAGAGGGGATCGGGGAGAGGGGAAGGGAACGCCAACAGCAGCGACAAATAAATTAAATAAAAATTTGCGTGGCCCGCATTTTGTGCCTTTTGGCAAAAAGGAAATGAATGATTTATGTCGCAGCGAGGGTGGGGGCTGCAGGGTGTGGGTGCAAAGGGGGTGTCGTTAGCAGCTTGAGCAGTAGCAGGAGAAGGTGAAGGGGGTTAGCTTATAGCGTGCCAACTGTACTTCACGCTCTTTGTGCGTCTAATCCTTTTTACACTAATTTATTTACTTTGGCAGCCTTTTCAGCTAAGCGCATAAATCAAATAAGCAAATAAAAATAAATTTGAACTTTTCTGTTTCTTTTACATCCACTTCTTCTTCTTCGCTGGCGTTCTTTATTGTAACTGCCCTTTGTATACCCTGCACATCATTTAAATAAGGGAATGGTCAAAATCTTTGACCAATCTCATTGAGCTCGGGAAGTGTTCGATTAAGATGAACCAAACTTGGATTCCACGTTTATTTCGCTCTATTCGATGTGTATCCAATTTTTTGTTCATTTAGGTTGATAATATATAAAAATTGAAAAAAAAAAAACTAATATTATTTCGTATAATAATTCAATGCCTAGGGTATCTTGCAGTCGAGCGGCCGCCACTGCATATTCCCTTTTTATGTGCCCATTTTTTGGGTACTTTTTTTGCTTTGTCCACGAACTGACTTTAAAATTAATTAAACTAAAAAGTTGCGCAAAAATGCGAAGAAATTCATTTAAGTCGAAGGCTGCCAACTTTTTGCCTAGCAACGAATTAGTAATGAAGTCCCCCAAAAGTTGTCGCCCACCCCTCCCCAAGGGGCGTGACGAGTCTGCTGGAAAATCGAAAGAAAGGAAAGCGTCTTGCAGAAAGTCAGCGAAAAAGAAAATTTTGTACTGCCAGTTTTACTCCCTCATGTATGCAACAGGCATTTGCATTGAACGCAAGTCCAGGCCATAACTAATGGACAGGCAACCAGCACCTCCTCCACCCCCCACAAGCAATAGTGCCCTCTCTTTCTAGTTTTAAATGTTGATTCCATTTAAATTGTGCAGAATCCATCGACCACTTCGAATTGTAAGCCCGACCACAAAGCCAAATCGACAGGTAACAAAAGCCAAAAGCCAAAAGCCAAAAGCCGCTGTCAATTGCATTCGTTCAGCGCTTGGACAAGCGAATACCCTGTACAAAATTTGACCAAGAAATTAATTTTCATAATGTTACGATTGAAATGATATTGTTAAATCCTGATCGCCATTTTTTTTTTCTTTATTTTTAGTTGAAACTCTTAAGATCCGCTTTAATGCTTAGCTAAGCATTTCTTTTATTTAGCATTTAAGAACATAAAGCTTTAATAAGAAAAGAAAAATTTTAGTTTACCTATGAAATGTGGAAAATATATCGAACGTCAACTCCTAATAATTAGTTAATTATTTATGTAATATCGCTAAACTGTCTTTCAGTAGAAGCAAACGCTTCGAAATCTTCGAAATAG
Source organism: Drosophila pseudotalamancana (assembly GCA_037075185.1). Lineage (NCBI taxonomy): Eukaryota > Metazoa > Arthropoda > Insecta > Diptera > Drosophilidae > Drosophila > Drosophila pseudotalamancana. The sequence continues at coordinate 74,665 of JBAMCK010000329.1, read as the reverse complement.
TGTTTGGTTCACTGCATATACCCACGTAGAAGATCGAATAGTGGGTGTGAGTGGCAAATGTGACACATAAATCCTTCGCAGAGCCCACACAAAGGACCACAAAGAAGATACTTGAGAGAACGGCAAAGAGAATCGAAGCACGGAGAGCGGCCAGCGAAGAGGAGTTTCTAATGGATGCGTGTCGAAACCAAATGAAATGCATTATGCGAACGTCAAACAGGACACACGCAAGCACACAAGCACACACACACACACACAGACACACACGTACGCAATCAGTTTTACGGACATGTGGAATACCCAAAACAAATTTGAAGCTCATTATCATGAACATTTCATCGCATTTCAAATATCAATTTCCGCATATATCATCGCACTTGCGGTAGACATGAGAAATCCTTTCAGACATTTTACAAATGTCCTCCTTCACAAGCAAGCCAAGAATTTAGTTTAACTGGAAAACCTACATGTGTGTATATGTGTGTGTGTGTGTGTGTGTGGAAAATTGTTTTCTGTCAGCCGAAGCGGTCAAGTTTCGACTTTGATGTGGCCCAGAAACTCACGAAAATTGCTAACAACAACATTTGCATAATTCCCTTGCCAATCTGCACAAAGTGCTGATTAGTTTGCCATATCCACCCGCTCCCCCTGTCCACCCCAAAATGTGGCGTGTGACTTCCTTACGTGTTAGCCACAAAATTAGATTCCTGTATTTTTGGCATCAACTTTGACCAAAATGCAAAATATAATTTCAGGCCAATTTCGTATAATCCATAAATCTAGCCTCAAATCTAGAGAGAGAGAGAGAGAGAGAGAGAGAGAGAGAGAGTGAGAGCCCCAAAGGCTGTAATGAAGTCGTTTGGAAGCTTTTAAGCCTTTCAGCCAGGTCAACAAAATGTTTTTTATGCAAATCTGTTTAGTTTTCATAAAATGTGGTTTCACAACTACTTATACCCTGAACCCATTCAAAATTGCTAAACAGGACTTAATGTACCAAACCCATTAAATATATACATATATATTCTTGATCAGGAGCAACAGCCAAGTCGATATCTCTTTCCTTTGTTTGTTATCAATAACATGTTTTAGTTTTTTGAGCATATATCATATGTGTTAAGAGCTACAGTTAGATTTTAGATAGATTAAATTAAAGTAAGATCGGATAATAAACTAAACAGGGTTCAGGGTATCTCCCAGTCGAGCACACTTGACTTAGGTTTTCCTACTTGTTTTAAGTTGTTCCCTTTAAACTTGATATAATAGGGTATATTGTGTTGAGGCACAAGTACAAGGAATAAATAAACAATAAATAACGATTATCTACTAGACTTTCCCTCAAATAAATCTCAATTCAAGTTTATATATCTCTCTCTCTCGCTAAATCTGTCTCTTTCTATGAGATGTTTCTCGCCTTACATATGTATCATAAATTAATAAAAGACAGTGTACAGGGTATACAAGTGGTTTTCTTGTAATACATTTTAGATTTACTTTAATAATAAGCAAGAACATAAAAGTATATAAAATGTAATTAGTATTATAATCATTATTGCGGTAAGTTAGTTAAGCTATAGAAAATAAGTTAGAGTGTACGCTGATCGGTGTACATTTCAATCTTAAATATAAATGTATATATATGATACTGGCAGCTGCCAACTTGCACATGGAATAAGCTAAGCCTAAATGCCTAAGTCTAGATGAAGAAGTTTGGAGGTTGGTAGATGATGACCACGGTGCTAGCGTGTCATCTCAGCCGGAGCGGCTGAACATGGGCGACTCCATGCTCCGGCGCAGGCGATTTGACCGTGGCCAGGCAGGTGTCCTTTAGGGATTTGCCTGGCGGCCGCTTGATGCATTCGTCAAAGTAACACTTCTCCACATTGTGCAGGAATTCGACCAGAAGCTTGGCATCGGCCCCATTGGGACCGGCAAAGTATTCACATTCAAAGCCATGGAGCTTGAGGTCGCGCACACAACAGTCGAGGAACTCCGCATTGGCCGAATACCAGTTATTGTGACGCTTCAATGGAATGCCCAAACGTGTGCGCACAATGCCCGTCAGCCAGGTGTCGTCTATCCAGAAGATGGGCACTCGAGCTGCCTCCGCCACAAGTCGGGCGGCCGTGGGTACATTTGTAATGTACATCCAGCCGGATAAATAGGCGGGATAGAGAGCGTACGGGTATTCCTGACGTGTCACATACCATTTGTTCACCTGCTGTCGTATTGGCGGCTTGGCATCCAGCACATAGCCCGCCAGCAGAGTACTGCTCGTGGCCAGCGCCGGCTGGCTCACCTCCAGAGATTCCAGATAACGTCGCAAATGGAATATATCATAGATGATGTCATCGTCCAGCTTAATGATAAATTTGGCGCGCTGCTTACACTCGCCAGCCGCCCAGCGCAGCCCCATTACGTGCTTGTAGCTGAGATTGCGATAATCCTCCACAAAGTTTCCCTGCAGCAGGTCACCAAAACGCATCTGCTCATCTGCCAGCTGCGCTTGAGTCAGGAATCGCTCGCGTTCTGGCAGGGCAGCCAATAGAAAGACGCGCTGCAATCCCATCTCTGCCAGCTTGCTCTGCGCTATAGCCTGCCGGTGAGCGGCTCGCAGTGCATCGTGACCCGCATACGAGGTGACAATCAGTACGGCTGCGTTTCAAAATGTAGATTAAAAAGATTAGTTTTGGCAACATTAGCTAGTAGAGGCACTTACCTAACAGCTCCCTTTCGGCACGGCGACACACATTGGTGGCCAGCAGGTAGTCAAAGTCGGTGAGGTTCAGCAGCGGACCAGGTCCACTTAATGGCAACTGCTCGGCCAGGCGGTCGTTGGCCAATAGCGTGGTCTGGCCACTGCCGTTGTCTTCATCGCTGGTGGGTGGCAAATGGACAAGGAACCTATCGCTCTCGCCTTTGCTGCGGGCAGAGTTCTCACGCAGCGGACTTGTTATGTAGCTGATGCACAAAATTATGATTACGATTAGCGATATGGCAATTGGAAGCAATCTGCGGCCGCGCATGCGCATCTTCAAACATTCTATTGTCGTAGAGCTGTGTGTGTTTGTGTTCGAGTGTGTGTCCAAATGTGCGATCGCGAATTCAGCCAAAACAAAAACTGATAATGAATGGAAGAATATAAAAACAAATGCAAAAATTATTCAAACACACCATACACATACACAGAGACCAACACTAACAACAATTGACTGCATTTATGTATCGATACGCGCTTATCGATAGTCTTTTATTGCACTCAATTGTAATACCGAAAAAGGTAGCGCAGCGTAATAAGAATTAACATGTGACGTCATGTTTCAAATTGCAGTTAAGACTAGGCCACATATATACATGTACATCTATTAATACAAATTAATTTAATATTAAAATAGAATCAGTAAGTCGGTATCTATGATTCCTCAAAATTTAGCATCTCAGTAGGCTACACTAATAAAAGTTTGAATTTTTTATATCTATGTATGTGTTGATATATTTTGCTAAAAATTATTGAATTTGCGGATATCTGATTCCCAATGTGTTCAAATTGTATGTGAGAGTGTAAGGCGACACACTTATCGAATTATCGTAATGCACGTCTGTTAATTCGATTATTGGCAATCGCCTTTCCAGTTGTACACACAAACAAACACAGTAGCTGCGATTGCGCGCAATATCTTAAATATATTTGATTTCATTCCAAAAGCAAAACACAAATAACGCACAAACCATAACATATTAATGATAACATGTCAATTTTGTATTAATATTTAGTAAGTTGTCTACGTATTATGACTGAAAACATGGCGCGCACCGCCTACGATGTGCAACGGGACTTTGCGCTAAGTTGTGGCTTACGGTCCTCCATAATTTGGGACTCGTAGGTTTTAGACAAAATAAATACATGAACTGATCGAATAACTTTCAAATTATTTACTTCTAGGCTGGCGCCGGAACAGGCCGACTTGCTCGAACAGAAGCTAGAGAATCTGATCTGTGACAAAGGTGGCCAGAGGCCGAACAGTCTGGCCAGGCAGCGGAAGCTGCTATTTGATAACGTTTGGAAGCAACGCGTGTATACGAATCGCACCCTACTATCGGCCATCATCTATGTGCTGGTCACCAAAGAGACAAATCCGACATTGGCACTGCAGTCCACCAGCTACAGCTGTCATCCTGTAATACGTACTCGGAAATGCGTGCAACCAAACGGTGGGAATAGCGAGGGCTGCTGCATGATCTTCATCGATGAGCATGGACGAGTCTACGGGAATTGGCACAAGTATATACGCAATAATGCGCTGCCCAAGGGCACAATGATAGCGCCTAGCGACGGTGTCTATACGTTCAGCAACGATGAGAATGAGGTGCAGTTAATAGTGCAGGCCACGCCCGCCTCCTGGTTGAAGCAAAAGGTGCTCAATGTAAGCGATAAGTTGGTAACCATTGGCAGTATAATTGCCACCGTGCCTGTAGCGGCGACATTGGCATTGCCCGTAGCCGGGCCCATACTGATGGCAGCCACCGTTGTGGGCGTCTCCTCGGCAGCGTATAGTACTGTGCGTTCGGTCACACAGCTGATAGATCGCCGTTGGCATAGCCAGAGCACATCCCTGGCGGACAGTGAGGCGCGCAGCAACTGGCTCGCCGTGGCTGGCGGCGTTGCTGGTCTAGGGGCAACGGGTGCCAGCACTGCGATAAACATAGTCGAAGGCAGAGTCGGAGCAGCCGCTCAGCTGGCCGTCAAAGGTATCAATGTCTCCTCTTGTGTTATTTCCGGCACGGGCGTGCTTAACGGCGTCTATGAACTATACTTAAAGATTAGCGACGAACAGCCGCTAGATAGTTATGATGTAATGCAAATTGCCTCCTGTCTGCTGTTGTTCACGCACTCCATCAACAACCTGCGCATTACTTCCAAGGTGACTAATGGCTATAGTCTGCGCCGTGCTCTTCGCCAGCAAAGCCGCAAAGTGTTCGATCGCATCGCCCAGGAATCGGCAAAGCTGCACAAAAATAACGGCGGTGCCAAGTTCGACATTGTGCGGATTATTAATGACATCCCTTATAAGGAGACGTTGCTAAGCCTTCACACGATTCATACACATTTGACGCAAGGAGCCACTGTCCTGGGCGCCGTTGCCGCTTCTGGTGTGTTGCCCAGCTTCGTCCATTTAAATGTTGGTGGTCAGTTGCGTCTGGATGTGGATCAGCTGGCCAACCAATTGGGCTGCAAGTTTGTGCAGCACATTGGCAATTTGGGCAGCTTTACGGATGTTCTTGACGGGCTTACGCGTTACTTCAGCGAACAGGCGGTTCAGTTCCTTCTTCAGTTGACGCGCACCTTTGTCGAGCAGAACGTGGAGAGCATCGATCGCAACCTAAACACATTTGTCTCCACCGAGCTGGTGCTCTTTCGCATGCTGAAGCACTGCATAAATAACTATGAGAGCTACACTGCTGACTTCCTAGAGGGTCATCGTTTTCAAATCCTTGATGTCACCTCCAAATACTTTCAATCCCTACAGCCGCAGCCTGCCAGCGATCAAAATTGTCGCCGGCGCAAGTGCCCCGTATGCCAGGGTGTCTATTATATGTGTTCCCTCTAAGGGGGGTTTCCTTTGCTGTTGACTACCTAAATAAGTGCATTGTAATGTGATTTATCATGTAAGCAGTCAAATATGTGATTTCCCTGTTATACTCGTATCCCGTAATCTATTTTATGTATATTTACTATTCATTAATAAAACATATCCGATAATAATTCAATGCTTTATATTTTAGCGATTAAGCTGAATTTTACTTTCAATTACAATTTTTATTTGTTTAATTTCGTATACAATTTTTTTAAATCTTAATAGATCTTATATAGAATGAATGTTAACTAAGTTAAATATTTTATTATCACGACTAATTAACAAAAATTCTAATAAAATGTGATATTTGAAATAAGAAATGATTTAGTATAACTTTCCAATTGTTAACTATAGTGTCTATAGTGTTAACTTCTTATGTGTCATCATCATATTTGATAGGTTCATTATATTTGGCAAATGCCTTCCACATGCGATCGAATTCATCCTGGAATTTGGCGTTTAACACCGGATGCGAGGTTATGACCATATTCTCCCAGTTGGCGCCGAAGCCGCCTTGTGTCCAATTGACGGAGCCGTTGATTAACACACTGTACGAGGGTTCTGGCGCATACGACCGGGTCCTTTTACCCCAAAGGTGATTGACCCGCGACTGGCCATCGATCACACAAAACTTGTGATGCATATAGCTAGTGGAAATCTGGCTTCGGACCCGTGCGCCCCAACTGATGAGTTTAAAGAGCTGATAGTTGATGGGTATGTTCTCGCGACGATTTACAATAATGCGGACCGAAACGTTGCGGCTCAGTGCCATTTTCAGGGCATACACAATATCTAACGAGTATACTGAATACATTGCCAGGTCAATGCTGTATTTGGCTTTCTCAAGCTGTTCGGTTATGCGCTCCACATTCCGTTCAGAGCAGTGCACATTTTGGCAACGAAACAACAGGCCCACCTTGCTGAATGCGCGATGCTCGAAGATGCAATTGAAGCCCAACTCGTTAAACATGTGCACCTCATGTACCTGGCCCTTGCGCCATTTCATCCAGTTGCCCACATAATTGTAGAGGAACCACAGCGCCTCGGAGGCGACAATGGTGCCAGTACCAATGAGAAGCAATGAGAATTTCGGTTGGTGCCTTATCAGTTCAAACACTACAAATACAAAAATATGATATTTAACAATCCTTACAGGTTATATTATCTACTAACTTTTTGGATATGAATATCTTTTACGCGCTCAACTATGTAAATGAGATATCTGTTGCAGGGAATCTGAGCTGGTTCAGAGGTGTGAGCTGATTCCTCGGCTCATTATTGTTTTGATTCTTTTCACAATTTACAGTTATTTCTCAATGTGAGCTGTAATGGCTAAACCAATAGCTGTAATTATAATCTGATTTTTGTTAGATACCATAAAGAATGTATAATGCAAATAAAACTATATATTTTATACTAAATCGGATTTTATTAAATAATAAATTTACAATTATTTGAACATAAGCTGGTTCCAAAGAGATTCTGTTAAATGTACGCTGTTAACGAAAATAGGAAATGTAAGAAAAAATACTAATTTATAATGTACGCGCAACAGAACGATAAGTAAAATACCGAAATTCGTATGAAATACAACGAGAATACCAAATCAATTACTGTTAAAATGCGCGGTCATAACAAATTAATTGCAAATACAAAAATAAAAATCAAGAAGTTGATTGCCACACTTAACTCATGAAGAATATTTCTTAAATATTCTTATCATAAGTATTTTAATACATTATAAAATTTATTGCATATCAAAAGTAGAGTTTTTATTTTTCTTTTTGGCTTTGGTTAACATTTGCAAGCATAGTTTATAAATTTACTTTTAATTAAAATTTGATACGTTATACTTAATGGAATTTTTCTTAAACATTAATTTAGAATAGTGTATGTAATCAAAATTTATGCAGAAACCTGGCAAATAAGAAAATACCAAACAGGAACAGCAAAATGAAAATACCAAAAACATGTACATGTACAAAGCTATCAACAGCCAGCAGTGAGAGCGTGCGAGAAGACGACGAAGACGGTTCGCCGAGAGTTACGCACTGAGTATGTGCTGGCGGCGTATAACGGCGGACGGACCTTAAACAAAGTGTGCGTGTGTGTGTTTCTCTTTATTTTCTTTTGTAACAATAATATTAGTTAAATCATAATTATATTGTTCAAATCGGAAACTGCAGAAATGATCAGCATTTTGTGTGAGTGCAAATTGATTTTGTTGTGGATAGGTGTGAAAATGACGAATTTAAATATCAGATAGCAAAAAGCAACAGTACACAATTCGCATCCAACTCTGCCTCATATCCATTAGGGAGGAAGCATTAAAAATTTCAGCTGAAAAGAAAAATCAAAATCAACAATTATAAGTAATTACAACTACAAGTACAACTATGTATAACTGCTATAACAGCAGCACTACCAGCAGCAGCAGCAGAGCAGCGACAGAGCAGCCACCACGGTCGTTTAGCAGGCAGCACCAAGAAGACGACGAAGAGTAAGACGGAAAGTAAAACAACAATAAAGCTGGCCATATTCATACAACAAAAAAAAAAATTGGAAAAAAAAACAGCATGTTGTGAGCTAATCAGAATCGGTTGAAGGCAGGCACAGTTTTTTTTTTTTTTGTGTACGTTTTCGTCTCATCATGGCTAATGAATTAGTGCATTATAATAAATACGTGGAAATTGAAAATTGCAATTTAAATTACATGTTATATATTTATAAAAATATGCAAAGCTAAACCCGCTACAGTCGCCGCAGTCGCAGCCGACGTCGTCTCGTGGTGTCAACGTCAACTCCAACCGCGCCGCTGCTTCGTCTGCTCGTAAGAGTGCGTGTGTGTGTGATTGTGTGCATGGGTGCGAGCGTTTTGAGTCTCTGTGTGCGTGTCCCCTTGCCTACGAAGGTGGGCTGCTCATAAAAAGGCGCCTCCTGTCGGCAGACAAGTGGGTTGCCCACATTATTATTTTTGTTGTTGCTCTGCACTGTTCACAGCGCCTGCTGCTGTTCGGTTTATTTAATTTTTTTTTCGCTCTTCGTCGTTCGCTGCCTCTGTCACTGCTTCTGCTACTGCTCTGCCTTTTCATTTTGTTTTTACGATGAAAATGCTGAAAAGTCGCGCAGAGTTAAATAAATCGCAGCGGGTCCAAATCTTATCGTCATTAGCTTAGCTCCTCCCCCAGCACCCCCGCTCACCGCCCACAAATGCCCGTTCCGGTATCGATGCCGTGTGTCGTGGTGAATACCAAAGTATTGATTCCATATTTTTTATGCACACTCACTTATTCGCAACAGCAGCGCAGCAGAATTAAAAGCGCAGCTTAATTAACTGTAAATCAAAATAAAGAGCAAAACACAAAATAAAAAAAAAAAGTAGAAGCAAACAAAAAAGCAAAGAAGATGACGGACTTTGTGGAGCTGATGAACAGCATGTCGAGCAAATTTAACAGCGACTGCGCCACCAGCACCGCCGAGGGCGGTACGATACTCAACCTGGACCTGGCCGAAGATAAAACTCTCAAGTGGCGCAATTTGGCCAACAATCAGTTTGCCTGCAAGGATAAGGACAAAAAGCAATGCAGCAAACCCGACGAAACGCTCGAGAAGCAACAGGATGCGACGCAGCAGCCGACACCACTCGATGCGGCCGTCAAATGCGAAACGGAAGCTGCTGATGGTGCCCAGCAGCTGCCTCAAGGGCAGAGCGAAAGCCAAAGCCAAAGTCAGGTCAGCGACGTTGGCGTCGACGGCGACATCGCTAGTGCAGAAATGCCAGACATAATTGCGTCGGCAGCGGCGGTGGCGACAGCAGCAGCAACAGAGACAGAACCAATCGAGACGGAACCAAAAGCAGCAGCAGCAGCGACGTCACCGCCTAACGAAGCGCCAACAGCCGAGAATGAAAACGGCAATGATGTTGGCGTTGACGTCGACGTTACCGAGCGCGTAGACGAACCATCCGAATCAACAGAAGCAATAGCAACAATAGGCGGTGACAGCGCTGCTGCGGCAGTAGCAGAAGAAGTACCAGCAGTCAAATTGGAGCAGGAAGCGTGCTGCAAAAGTGCAGCGGAAACAACAACAACAACATCAGCAACTGCAACTGCAGCTGTTGGCGAGCTGGCAACGCTGTCTGTGCAAATTTCCGAAGCAGCTGCAACAACAACAGCACCATGCGAAGGCATCAAGACTGAGACAGAGGGGGAAACCATAAATGCAACAGCCAAAGAGGAGCTTTTGGAGGAACAGCCAACGCAGCCGTTGCTGCAGGAGCAAACGCTGACTGCACAGTGCACAGCAAGCGCAGACGCAGCAGCAGCAGCAGCAACAGAAACAGAACCAGAAGCAGAAACAGAAACAGAGGCAAAACCAACACCAACACCAACAGCAACAGCCGAGCTCACATCGGTTACAGTGACAGCATCTTCGGCAACGGCATCCCCAGTGCTGGTCGCTCCACTTGTTGTCAGCTCTGCTGCAAACAGCAGCGCCATTGTTGACGGCACCGCTGACGCAACAGATTCGACTTCGATGAATGCGTCGGCGACGGCGACGGCGATGGAGGTGGCTGCTGCTGCTGCCGTTAGCGACGATGTCGGTGCGCCAATAGCAATAACAACAACAACAACAACAACAACAGCAGCAGCAGCAGCAGAAACAGCACAACCACAAGTTAGTGCTGATAAAAACGTAAGTGTATTCGTTTGTGTACGCGTGTGCTTTTGCATACATGACCGTTTGTATGTGTCTATCTGTGTTACTATGCGTGCGTGTGTTAGTGAAAGTCTCGAATTCTTTTAATTTTTGTATTTTTTTTTGATTCACTTTCCGTTTTACTTTGCGCCAATGGCCCCCAATTAAACAGAATTGGGCAGCACTGGCAACTCGTTTGTTAAGAATGGATTATTGAAAGTAAGAAAAACAGAGATAGAGTGAGCGTTAATGAAAAAAAAAACGGGATTTCCCTTCCACTTTTTGTTCTCTAAGTTACAGTTGTACAATGTCAAAAATAACAGTCATTTCATTTTTGATCAATCGTTTCTATGAATATAAATTTTGTCTTATGTATATACATACATACATACATACATACATATGTAAATATTTTCTGTATAAGTGATTTCCTCTCTTGTAAAGTGCATTACCTTATTTTTGTTTGTGCATTACCTTTTAGCACACTCTCAAACTAACGACTGCATTTATCAAAATCAATAAATGACAAAAAAATGAATTTAATATTCCATTTCATTCATTTTAATAGTTTTGCATTTCAAGTGTGGGATACACCAAATGTTGCAATATAATTAGTTATAACTAGGTAATCCATTAAAACTTAAAGAGAAATTATTTTTTATATATTAATATATTTTACTTAATGAACTATGAAAATTCTGACAAAATACTAAACAGAAATTTATGATATACTTTACAGATAAATGTATCTATAGAGTAAATACAAAATGTTGATTCATTTAGGTGAACGACCCACCCCAATATATATATAAATATGATTTTTATACACATGCCTGTATTTAATACAAGATACCAGGCGTTAAAACTACGCTCTTGCAAAAGAAATGTCTTCTTTTTTATTGGATTGAACCCGTTTTCAAACAAGCTTTAAACTGGTCTCTTATGCTACCCATCAAACAGATCTACAAACAAAAAAAAAACTTCCGAACCCCATTGAATTTTAACTGTCTTTTAAACTGCGTTACAAATTGAAAGTTTAACATGGCCTATTACAATAAATTATAGAATATATGTTTGAATATAAAAAAACCTTTTTTCATTTGTTTAGCGAATAATACTCTATTATTGATATACATAGCCAAAAGCTTAAAACATCTCTTAAATGCCTTTTAAAGATATTTTTTATTAGGAATTTTTATTTCAATCGTTGAAAAATGTTGACAAACTTCTTTTTTCAAGCCACTCTTGCAATTACAAATGAAATTCTTCTCGTATAAAGTACAGTAGACTTACTATTTATCAAAAAAAATAAATTAAAAAATTAAGATTAGAAATAAAACAAATATTTTTTCTTTTTGAAGAAAAAAAGAATATATGTCTGAGTTGGGTTAGGAAGATATAAAACTAGTGAGACATTGTGAAGAGGGAAATTTAAGAAAGATTCAAAATATTGATTTTGCTTAATTTAATTTTTTCTTAAGTGCAGAAGTGATTTAATCAAAAATATGTTTCATTAAGTGACAAGTGTGCCAAGCTTTGACATTCAAGTCATGAACTCCAGCTGCAGCTATCGAGTGTTTACTGTAAGTTTTTTTATCAGAAAATATGAATACACTTTTGTTTCACTTTATGCAGCTAGCATCAGTTATGCATGTTACGAGGGATGAAGGGGTGGAGCTTCGCCACCTGAGGTTGACAGGTTATCCCTCTCTTCCCTCCCCCCACCGTCGTAGGTGGTCGCTAGTGTTTTGTAAGAGCCGTTGCCATAGCAACCGACGAGCGAATGGAACGAAACGAAGGAGCTTAGCTAGGATTCACACTCGATATAGCAAATAAGAGAGGCTCCTTATTCTAATTAGAATAAATAATAATTTGAAAGGCAGTTTCATATGAATTTTGAATGAGTTGAATGAGACGAAAGGAAAGTTGCAAACGGTTTGTCACTGACTGACTGATTGATACAAGAAGCGTGTGTGTGTGAGTGTGTGAGTGAATGACTAATTAATAATTATCTCGTCTGTTGTCTGTGTATTCGCTATTCCCAATTATTTTACTTATGTGCATCCTTTGGCCCTTTCTGCAGGAACAAAATGCTGCAGGCAATGCGCGTCGCTTACGTCGCACGCCGCAGTCCACAGACACGCCTACTTTGGGGGCGGAGGAGTCGCCGCCGGAGCAGCCGGAACAGCTCGAACTGGAGCCGTTAAGCAACGAAGAGGAAACATCCAGTGATGTTAAAAAGGAGCCCGAAAAATTGCCAAGTTGCGGTGATGAGGAAGCAAGCGCCACAACTTCTGCACCGCCAGCACCAAAACGTGGACGCGGACGTGCCAAAAAGATAAAGCCCGAAGCGGATGCAGCGCTCGAGGAGCAGCCCCTATTGGACGAAGCGACATCACCAACCCTGCAGCCAACGGTTGCGGTGGAACGTAAAGTGGGACGCAAGCGAAAGCTGCCCGAAGAGGATCCGCTCACAGATCTGGGTACGCTGCTGCTTATCAAGACCGAGCAGCAGGATAATGATGAGGCGACGGCGGCTGCGCCCAGTGGAGATTCCAAAAGAATGCGACGCAGCGTCCGACTGGGCAATCGTGTGGATCAGGCACACACCTGGCCGGAGGAGGTGAAAACCGAGATGCTGCCAGCCAGTGAGCTGCCAGCGGAGCAGCACCTGCCCATAACTGTACTGCTGGACGAGAAGACGCCGCCCAAGAAGCGTGGACGCAAGGCCAAAATACCCAATCGAACGGATGCCGGCAATCAGGCCATGCCACAAAGTGCGCCTGTTGCAAGCAGCAGTGGCAGCGTCCATGCCATTGGCAATCCGGCAGCCAATGCTGTTGGACTCTCCAATGGCAACAAGCGGATCCTGTCAGTGGCGGATCAGCAGCTGCCCAAACGCTCCAAGCGACGCATCAAACCCACCACCAAAATATTGGAGAACGAGGAACTGCGCTGCGAGTTCGAGACGAAGCACATCGAACGTCTGACCCACTGGGAGGCGACGTCAGAGATTGAGGGCGGGCAATACGAAACGCCGTTGCAAACGTTTAGCTCCAATTCGTCGACGTCGCGGCAGAAGAGCGACAAATCGGATGGCAGCGGATTGGAGCAGCATCCAGCGGGCACGAATGCCATTAAGAAACGGCTCTTCTCCAAGGCCCAGCGGGACATTGACAATTCGGGTGCGGCGCTTCTGGCTAAGAGTCTACTGCGTCCCAGTCCTAATTTGGAACAGTTTCTGATCGATATAAAAGCCGCCAAGCTGAATGCCAATCGTTCGCCCGAGGAGCGAAAGTTGAACAAAAAGCAACTGCGCAAACTGGCTAAGCAAAAGGAAAAGCATCTGAAGAATTTGGGCTTGCGGCGCAACAACAGCGAGGAGGCCAGCGACAACGATAGCTCCAACACGGACAACGAAGAGTTTGTGCCCAATACGCGGGTTCAGGTGGGAAAGCCGAGTGTAACGCTTCGACTGCGCAATGCCAGCAAGGAGTCCAACAAGGAGTCTGCTGCCCAAAAGCAATCTTTCCCAGCCCCGCCCGCAATGCCGTCCAAGTTAACGCGACGCCTGGGCGTGCGCGGCAGCAATGCAACAGCAACAACAACAGCGGCAGCAGCAGCAGCAGCAGCAGCTGCAGCTGGAGCAACAGGTGCAACAACGCTGGAGGCTGCCCAGCTGCATACGCTAAATAGCGCCATCTTGGCAAGCAATGATGCTGGCGATGCCATAGCCAGCACCTCGGCTGCAGCTGCTGCTGCCTCCGCCGCCGCCACTTCGACTGCCGTTAAATTCATTTGCCTCTGCCAGCGTACCTCCCAATATTATGCACGCAATGCACCGGATGCTTCTTACTGCTGTGCCATCGACAACATTGACGAGCAGAAGATTGGCTGCTGCAACGAGCTGGTCGCCGAGGTCCACAATCTGCTGCGTCCCAGCCAACGGGTGGGCTATATGATACTCTGTGATGAGCACAAGAAGCGTTTGCAGGCGCACAATTGTTGCGCCGGCTGTGGCATCTTTTGCACCCAGGTTAGTTACTTTTAGTACCCATCAATCAATCAATCAGTCAGTCATTCGTTTATCAATCTTTTACATTTCAGGGCAAATTTGTGCTGTGCAAGCAGCAGCATTTCTTTCATCCGGACTGCGCGCAACGTTTCATACTCAACAGCCCCTACGATGCACAACAAAGTGTAAATTCCGGTGGAACCGGCACCTATATCAGCCCCCTATTGGTGCTTAAGTGTCCGCACTGCGGAGTGGATACTCCGGAGCGCACCTCAACGGTCACCATGAAATGCCAAACTTTGCCCGTCTTCTTGCCCGCTCAGAAGACCAAAATGTAAGCACAAATTAATATGCAAGGGTATCCTTTGAACTCAAGGTGTAAGACAGCCTTAATTTAAAATCGATTTAATTTGGTTTCCCATTTGCAGCAAACCCGCCAAGTTGACCACCTCACCGCATCTGACGCAGTTTGCCAATGCAGCCGGTGGCTCAAAGCCAGCTGGAGCCACAGGAGCCAGCAGCAGCTCTGCCAAGCCAGCAACAACTGGGGCACGCGGCAAGGCGGCCAGTGCCAAATCGAATGGAACACGAGGCAAGGCAGTCGGAGGAAATGCTGGCCAGGCCTTGAACGTCATTAACTTTGAGCAGCTAATACCGGAGTCTGTGATGAATGTGGTACTGCGCGATCGGATTGTCTCCTCCAGCGGCCGCGTCACCACTGAATTTAACACGCGGGACATGTACTACGCCGTGCAGAACGACGATCTGGAACGTGTTGCCGAGATACTTGGTATACCAAAATCCTAATCTATTAATATACCCTCTTGTTCAACGCAATCTTCATTTATAGCTGCTGATTATAATGTCTTAACACGCATGCGTGAATTCCTTAATGGTACCTGTCTCCATTTGGTTGCCCATTCGGGCACCTTACAAATGGCCTATTTGCTGCTCTGCAAGGGCGCCAGCTCCCACGACTTTGTCAACATTGTGGACAGTGAATTGCGTACGGCTTTAATGTGCGCCGTAATGAATGATAAGTGCGACATGCTTAATCTGTTCCTGCAGTGTGGCGCCGATGTGGCTATAAAGGTGCGTTAGACAAACAACCAACAACATATATAACTCTAAATCAATATTTATATTTCCATTAATAGGGTCCCGATGGCATGACCAGTTTGCATATTGCGGCCAAGCAGGGCAACCTGGAGGCAGCTCAACTAATTGTGGACAGCTATCGCGGCTCGAGAAACATTTCCAAGTTTTTGTGTTTCATTAATGCCCAGGATGAGGGCGGCTGGACGGCCATGGTTTGGGGTGCCGAGCTGGGACACAAGGATATTGTCAGGTGAGTCTATTTGTATAACTAACTGACGATGCTTCGCAATGGTTTGCTCTTGGATTAAGTTAAACGGCTTCCAAAATGTGTTATATTCACAGTTGTTAATCATGCGATTATATATGCAAATGTGCGCCTAACAGATGTTAAGAAAGAAGTTAGCAAACGACTGTTAAAAATAAAGTCTTTTTACATGCACTTAACAGCTGTTTAACATTTGACGACTATGTTGTGAATACTCTTTTTTATTAACAGACTTAAATTTGACTAAATGTTAACTGTATGTTTTATGTTTAAACAGCCTGCTTCTGAATCATGGCGCTGATCCGAATATATGCGACAATGACAACAATACGGTGCTGCATTGGTCGACCCTTCATAATGATGGATTAGAGACGATAACGGTGCTACTGCAGGCGGGCGCCGATTGCAATGTTCAGAATGTTGAGGGCGACACTCCGCTGTAAGTAGAACAGAAATTAACCCCAAATGGAGTTAAAAGATATTAATAAAGTAAAATCTTCGATCTGTAGCCATATTGCCTGTCGACACTCGGTGACGCGCATGTGCATCGCTTTGATAGCGAATGGAGCCGATCTGATGATTAAGAATAAGGCGGAGCAGCTGCCGTACGATTGCATACCCAACGAGGATTCCGAATGCGGACGGACCGTGGGCTTCAATATGCAAATGCGCAGCTTTCGGCCGCTGGGACTGCGCACTCGTGTCGTCTGTGCGGATGCTTCAAATGGACGCGAATTGCGTCCCATTCAGGCAGTACGCAACGAGCTGACCATGTCGGAGCATGAGGATGAGGCCGATGCTCTTATGTGGCCGGACTTTAAATACATTGTCAATTGCATAATACTACAGAATTCAGTGCAAATCGATCGACGCGTCTCACAGATGCGCATCTGTTCCTGTCTAGACAGCTGCAGCGGCGATCAGTGTCAATGCAATGCTGCCTCCTCTCAAAACTGGTATACGGCGGAG
The DNA here is from genome assembly GCA_037075185.1 of Drosophila pseudotalamancana. Lineage (NCBI taxonomy): Eukaryota > Metazoa > Arthropoda > Insecta > Diptera > Drosophilidae > Drosophila > Drosophila pseudotalamancana. The sequence continues at coordinate 57,987 of JBAMCK010000329.1, read as the reverse complement.
AGTCGCTTAAATTGTGACTTCAACTACGACGATCCGGCTGTGATATTCGAATGCAACGATGTCTGCGGCTGTAATCAGGTAAAGCAGCAGCTAAATGAAAGTTCCTTAAATATGTATTATATTTACGTATATATACTCTTCCCTTTGACAGTTATCATGCAAGAATCGCGTGGTACAAAACGGCACTCGGACCCCGCTCCAGATTGTTGAGTGCGAGGAGCCTGCCAAGGGTTGGGGCGTGCGGGCGCTGGCGAATGTGCCTAAAGGCACATTTGTGGCCAGATATACAGGCGAGATACTCACTGCACACGAGGCAGATCGACGCACTGATGATAGCTACTACTTTGATCTGGACAATGGGCATTGCATTGATGCCAATTATTATGGAAATATAACACGCTTCTTCAATCATTCGTGCGAACCAAATATTTTGCCCGTGCGGGTATTCTATGAGCATCAGGATTATCGTTTTCCAAAGATTGCCTTCTTTGCATGCCGTGACATCGATGCTGGAGAGGAAATCTGGTTGGTGTACAGCACATAAAAAAATAGAGCCAAAGTTTATTAAATATATTAATTTTTTATTTTTCCCTAACAGCTACGACTATGGCGATAAATTTTGGCGTGCCGATCAACGCGGAAACAGCGGCGGCTGCAAATGCCTCACAGCCTCCTGTAAATACACGCAGCAGTTGTCCAGTTCGAATGCATCGCCTACAACGGCAACGGCTGCTGACGAGGACCAAAGCACGGAGCCCTTGGTGTAGTATAACACATGTAACAAAATGATTCCAAAACCAAATTTAAATCCAGTCGAGCATTGAGCACACACACAAACACATACTTACACACAAATCGGACAGAGACAGAGACAGAGATGTAGACATTGACTCTCTTGGCCAAGCCAAGTTGCCAAGCATCACAGACAAAAGAGCGCCATATTTATATATATATATATATATACATCAAAATCAAAATCATAGCCAACAGCAACAAGAAAAGGAAACTTTGTTTAGTTGTTGGGCCTCGACTGCCAAATGTTTCAAGGTTTTTTAGTTATTGTTTTTACATGCATATATATATATATATATATATTATATATATATAATTTTTTGTTTTTATTGTGCATTTGTTTTTATGAGATAATTATCTGTTTACATTTTATGTTTATTTCTATTTTTATTTTATTATTAATCTTAACTATAATTTTTTCTAATATACACGTTGAGCTGCATGTCACATTGTGCAATAGAAAGTGTTTAAACAAATATATACATATGTACGAATCATATAATTAGGGTAATATAAATATATACATATATATATACACATACGTATCTAGTTTTTTTTTATGTATTTGCTGTTAAGCCTAAGCCATAGCTGTGCATATTCATACATGCATGTATGTGTATAAGGTATATTCAAAATATATGTAATGTGGAATGGTATGTGTGCACGATCAAGCAAAAAATGAAAAAAAAAGAGAATTTGTAACTAGTCAAAGCGTTTTATACATACATGCGTATACATAAATTTATATAAATGTATATGTGTTTTACATGTGTTATATATCGAATATGCATAAAGTTTGGCATTATCAAACGAGATTTACGGCAGAATAAATACACAATATCCAAAACAAAAAAAAAAAAAACAGCACACACACACACACAGAGACAATTGTGAATTTAACAATAAATGTAACTTGTTTCTTTTTGGCTAAGTTACATTTAATTTGTATTATATAAAATAATATTTGATTACATGTCTAGAGAAATTGCTTTAGCCACAATTGAAAAATGCAACAAAAAATATACAATTTATAATTAAATCAATTATATGTAATCAATGGCAAAATCAAAATAATAATGTATGTATGTATGTATGTATGTATGTTGTTTGTGCTGAACAAAGTACTGATAGGCGTTAAACCATATTATAGAAATACACACGCAACATGCACAGCCTATTGTGAATGTGTTTCCCGTCGCCTATTGAAAAAAAAAACAAGTTTGCCATGTTTTGTTAATAGTTTTAACAGCAAAGCAGCTGTAAATGCAATTTGCAACAGTGTAGGTCTCTGTTACTGTTACTGCTACTGTTACTGTTAATAGGAATGTTAACTGTAACTGTAGGTGTAACCGTAATTGGCCAAATTCAGCTTTGCGCTCATTAGCCACAAGTGCCTGAAAAGCTTTCAAAGAATTCGAACTAAGCCCCAAGGCCAAACTACACATATGTAGTAGTGCCGGGGTAATTATGGCTAGACATGGTACTACAAGATTAGACCAAAATATAATAAATAACATTGACTGCAATGCATTTTTAGATGTGACCTCTTTCAATTCATTTCAGTTTAATCATATCCTTGCGTCTAACGAATCACATCCACATCTAGTAAGAAATTTATAAGCGTTTAGCTGTTAGTTTAAATTTCAAAAATATTTACTATCGAAACAAAATATATATATATATATATATATATATATATATATATATATATATATATATATATATATATATATATATATATATATATATATTTATTTACTTATGTGTAGGCCTGTGCAAGGCCTTTCAACTTAATACGTGTATTGTATAAATGTTTGTATGTATGTACACTAGAAATACGAATATATATATATATATAATTATAATTAATAAGTTATCACTGCTGAAATGTAATAGACACACACAACACAACACACACATAGTGAGCTGTTATTGAAGCATAGTTATACGATCTACAAACAACTTAAATGTATACTTTAATATATATTTTTTATTGGTATAACATGAATGTAAACAAAAAAGAAGAGAGGGAGAGAAAAGTTTCACGAACATCAACATCGCATTGAGATTTGCAGTGTTCCTAGGGTTCACTTAAACTGTGGCTATGTACACATCAAAATATATACATACATATATAATCGTAAATGTTTAGAGTCCGATGTCATATCTACAATTAAAGGGGCATTTATAGCGCTACCATTTGCACTTGGCTACGGACAGCATTTTCTATACGTAATTTGTGTACCATTTAAGCAACATTTACATATAGTATATGTATAACGGTTTCGAAGCACGGCATTACAAATTAAGTAGTCACCACTCATTATTATTATTATTATTATTATAAATATTGTTATCGGTATACGATTATTTGTTTTGTTTTGTTTAGTTTTTTTCTTTAAGGAAAATTAAACTTGTACCCATATACATAAATTTTATTTGAGTAGTTCACCTTAAAGATTAGTTGAAATTGAAAACCAATAATGTTAAATATAAGTCATTGAGATATTAAATCAAATAAATTGTAATACAACTGAAATTTCTCTGTGTTTGACTTCAATAACAAAAATGTTGTGCAGACTTTTTTTAAATGCTGGCGGGCAGATATTCAGATATTTACATATTCAATGCAACTCTGTGGTTAATGTTGCTTGACTTTTTCAATCAGCTGTTGAGGGCTATTTAAAATCTGGTCACACTGTTTCGGCAGTTGTATGTTTTGTAATTTTGAGGTTGGTTTTGATGGAATTGTAGAACAATAAATAACATTAAAAGCAATTTAACTTATTGACGCACAGACATACTAATTGGCTAACGAGGGTGCAAAAGGGCAGTGCTTATTGGCTAACGATTGACTGGAAAGCAGGAGAGCCACACAGCGGAGGCACAGGAGTAAAGCCCAGCAACAACATTAGAGGCATAACTTAAACACAAGTCACTGCCAGAATGAGCTTTCCGGATAAAGGGGAACGAGCCAAGTGCTGGAACACACGTGATGAATATTGGAAGTGTCTGGACGAGAATGCGCCCAAACACAGCTCAACGAGCGGTGAGAAGGTGCCAAATGTCTGCCAGAAAATGCGTAAAGCGTTTGAGCAAGCCTGTCCCGGTCAGTGGGTGAAACACTTTGATCGTAAGCGCACCTACGAGCAGTTTAAGGAAAAAATGGCATCCGGCTACGATCCGCTTCTTGAACGCACCAAGGAAATTCCGACCAAGTGAATGGGGACAGTGAAATAGGACGTTCAGTTTATTGTTACGCTATATATTTTTTTGTATTGTTGTAGTGTAGTGTAAATAAAACATAAGCATTAGCATTATACTACGCTTATTAATAAAAAAAAAAAACCAACTGTTAATTATGTACGCAACATATTTGTGATGAATCTTTTACTAAATAACAAGTGCAGTTTGTAATTTTCAAACGGCAAATACCAGTGTGTACACACTATTGTTGGTATGGACAAAACGTGCTAAAAATGGACGAAGCGCCTAGCCGTCAAAACGGTCAAAGCAATCGAAAACTTTTTTGAGTGCTAAACGCTTTATTAAACAATTTAATTGAAAGTAACAAGCTCTGCAAGCTCACTCAGATTATATAAATGCCGCCATGGAGTCGATTACGTTTGGAGTTTTAACAAGTAAATTGCTTATTCATATCATTCATATTGCCAGTATTCATAATTCGATTGCGGTTTTTAGTTAGTGACACCTGTTACCATGAACCGGCCAAGGATCGAAGCGGACCACGTTTGATAGCCCTAATTGGTGAATCCTTTGACAATTCGCAGGTGATAGCCGGCGTGCTGCCTGACGAGCGCGATCTCATACAGCGTGAGCTGCGCAAGTGGATCGATCGGGACGATGTGCGCATTATAATTACAACCGGCGGCACTGGCTTTGCTCCGCGTGACGTTACGCCGGAAGCCACTAAGCCACTGCTCGACAAGGAGTGCAATCAATTGACTTTGGCCATTGCATTGGCATCGCTGCAGAAGACCAAATTTGCAGCCCTGTCTCGTGGCGTTTGCGGCATAGCCAGCAATACGCTAGTGCTGAATTTTCCGGGCAGCGAGAAGGCCGTCGCAGAGTGCTTTGAGGCGGTGCGCGAACTGCTGCCGCACGCGCTCCATCTGATCGGCAACGACGTGGCACTTGTCCAGCGCACCCATGACGAGGTTCAAGCCGCGGCTGTGTTGCCAAAAGTGCTTCAACGCGATCATGTCTGTCCACATAAGACGGGCGCCGGCGACGATAATGATCGCAATTCGCCGTTTCCCATGCTGTCGGTGTACCAGGCATTGGACACCATTCTGGGCGTGGTGCAGCGCGAAAACGCTACGAGCCAACAGATGGAAGCGCTTTTGTCCCCGGTCAATATTCCGCCCTTCCGAGCATCCATTAAGGACGGCTATGCAATGAAGTCTACCGGATTTTCGGGCACCAAACGTGTCGTAGGATGTATTGCTGCCGGCGACACGGTCAGGATAAATCATATTTTACTCTTTTTGCTTAATAATTCGATTTATTTGTACTATAGGTTAGCCCACACCCGCTGCAAGAGGACGAGTGCTTCAAAATCAATACGGGTGCGCCTCTCCCCGACCATGCTGATTGTGTGGTGCAGTTGGAGGACACTAAATTGCTGCAGCGCGACAAGTATGGAGACGAAAGTCTGGTCGATATACTGGTCGAGCCCAAGGCGGGCCTGGATGTGCGGTAAGTTAGACAGCCATTAGCTTTGAGCTGTATTAATATCCCTCCGATCTCGCAGCTCGATTGGATACGATCTGCGCAAAGGTGACAAAGTGTTTCCTGCTGCCGACTTCTCACCCGTCGTCTACAAATCTTTGCTGGCCTCCGTTGGCTCCAAGCTGCAGCAACGCAAGCCCAAGGTGGGCATCATATCAACCGGCAGCGAGCTGCTGGCACCTCAGCAGCCGACAGTCGCTGGCAAGATCTATGACTCGAATACAACAATGTTGGAGGAGCTGTTACATTACTTTGGCTTCGATTGCATGCAGCAGTGTGTGCTGAGCGACGAGTGGGTGAAACAACACACTAAATGCACACTAATTGCAAACTAATTACAAACTAATTCTATTACTTCTGGTATTATCAGCTTGCCAACCATAATAAACACGCTGTCGAATCTCTTCGATACTGTGGACTTTGTTATCTGCAGTGGCGGCGTCTCAATGGGAGACAAGGACTACATCAAGCCGGCATTGGAGCATCTTCAATTTAAATTGCATTTCGGACGCGTCAACATGAAGCCGGGGTTATATACATAGATATATATATACATGTAGATTAGTTATTTAAACTAAACAGTAATTTGTATTTGCAGGAAACCCATGACATTTGCCAGCAGGTCAAACAAGTACTTCTTTGGGCTGCCTGGCAATCCCGTCTCCGCCTTTGTCACATTCAATCTGTTTGCACTGCCCGCCATACGCTGGGCAGATGGCTGGGAGCGGGCCAAGTGTCCCCTGCCCATGATAAATGTTTCGGTAAGTTGCAAGTCGGCATTTGAAAGCATATTGTGAAATACTAGAACTTATCTGCGTCCAACTCAAAAACTCTGACCTCAATATGGAGCAGATTAGTCAACAATCGACATTATAGTATGAAAACATATGTATGTACATACATACTTCTATTCATATCTCCAATGTATATATATATATATATATATGTATATCTGTGTGTTCCATCATAACTAGTCTTATCTGTCGGGAGCAGCTCGAAGTGTGATAAGCCCCACTTTAAAGACACTCTTTAAATAATTTAGCATTCTTGTTTTTTGCTTTCTTATCGCGCCAATGCCACAAAATTATTAACAAAAAAACATAGATAAGGAAAACTTGTTATATAGATTATAGATAAATATTTCTGGTAAAGTAAAATATGATAAATATATGGGAAATATTAATTATTTACCTTTGCATAGCATAGATTATAAAAAATAGATCAAAAATGAGATTTTAACTACATTTAAAACAATGAAACGAAACATTAAAAAAATGAATTGAAATCGTCATATAATAATGAGAATAATGCCTTAGCCACATTTTGATTGACTACTATCGTGCACACTTTCATATCTGATCCATATGCTGACTTTCAGTTGCTCAATGAAGCCATCGACTTAGATGCGCGTCCCGAATATGTGCGAGCCTCGGTAACCAGCATCAATGGCAAGCTGCATGCCAGAGTCAATGGGAATCAGGTAATATATTCTAATCACTGCTGAAATAACTTCTACTTAAATTCCATTGCTAATCGGATAATGATTTTTCATTGAAACAGATCAGCAGCCGGTTGCAGAGCATCGTATGTGCCGATGTACTGATCCATCTGCCAGGACGCACAGCTTCCAAAATGCAGGCACGTGCCGGTGACATCTACAGCGCCTCGGTTTTGCGCTACGATTTTATTTCCAGATACGAATAGTTAGGAGCAGCAGAAATCACAAAAGAGAAAACGTAAACAAAAGCTCAAATATAAATGCAAATGCTTCCATAAGTTTCATATATATACATATATGTGTATATATATGTATGTATATTTTGATATGTTTGTATGTATTGTTGAATGTATATATATATACATGAATATATATGTATATATATAAATATTATATATGTGGCGTAACACTATATATATTAATGTGCACAAATTGTCAGCAGCAAATATATATACATATATATGTATGTATGTATATATCTTTATATAAAAAAGGGCACAAACAAAATTAAATATATATAAACATTAAAAAAATGTTAAAACAGTTGGGCGTATATAGATTATAGATAACTGAATACATGTTAAAGCCAACGATTGTACGTGTGTATGTTTGTGTGGGTGTGAGTGTAAGTGTGTATGTTTGTGTGGTTCATACGTATGTACAGAAAAAGTATTGTAAAAGTATAAGCTGCGATTCATGTCCAGGTTATAACATATAGGTCCATTTATTCTCGCAATAGCTCTTTCTTCCCTCTCTCTCGTTCCCCTCTCTTTCGTTCCCCTCTCTCTCCCTGCTTAGACGGACTGCGTGGCGGACTCGCTGCCGGTTCGATGGAGACGCAGCGAGGAGCGACATGGCAACGTGAATTGATACTTGTTGTGGGAGAGCAACGTGTAACGCTGCTGGGGCACAAAGTCCCAGAGCGCTCGCTCAATGACCTGCAGGGCGCTGGCGCTGAGCACATCAGCCGTATACTGGGTGGGTGCGCCCGGGGACTGGGATATGGCTAACATATGATAAGGGAATGGAGATTTGATTACTGCTGGTTATAGATAACAGGATGATAATTAAGACTCACTCTGGGCCACTGGCGCCTTGTACAGCGACTCGACGGTCACGCCGCAGGTGTCCAGGGCGACAATGCTTATGCCATATGGTTGGAGCTCCTTGCGCAGCTCGTCGGCACACTTCTCGACAGCGACGCGGGACGCATTGAAGGCGACAAGGCCATCGCCACCGATGCTGGCGCCGGCACTGCTGCCGCCCAGATAGAGGAGCCGTCCGTGCGTGGGCCGAAGAAAGCCAACAAAGGCTTTGGCGACTCGCAGCGTGCCCAAGATGTTCGTCTTTAGCATATGCTCCCATTGCTGGACATCCTGGGACTCGACACGGCCGCGATAGACACTGCCGCTGGTGTTGATGACCGCCGCAATGCCCCGCTCGTTGGCATTCAGATAGGAGCCCATCGCGATGGTCGCCTCGCGCAGCACATCCTCTCGGGTGACATCCAATCGCATGGGTATGATGGTGCCGCTGATGGGCTCCTCGCTATACTCGCGTATCTTCATCCAACCGGAAAGCAATTTGGCCGGCAGCGAATCGCGTGCCTCCTTCATTCCGGCAAACACGCGACATCCCTTGTTCGCCAGATACGTGCACAGCTGCAGGCCAAGCGCCGTATCGGCGCTCGTCACCAGGACCACGCGGCTGGCGGGCAGCCCTCCATTGCCCGCCTGGCTCTCCTCTCGCACCTTGCATATCAGATAGATGAGCAGAGCGCCGGCGATCGAGAAGAGCGCCAGCAGCTGGAAGGCCAATACCAACATGGTCATTGGCTCCATTATAACATCGCTGCAAGTGGAAGACAAGGAAGGAGAATTGCTTTAGAATGTAGTCTCTTTCGCTCTCTCTCTTCTCATATATGTATATGTATATCATATTTTGTCCTGTTCAAGCAACTGATTGAAATTCTCAATGCTTTTTTTACCTTAGGGAAATTCCACTTATGGTTGCGGAAAATTGTTGGAAAAATGTTGTCTGCATGTTGTATAATTACTTAATTAAATGCCTCTTAGATCATTTTCTTAAGAATTTCGCAAAACTTTAACTATTTTGTATTTCTGAAAGTACCAAATTTAGAATTTGAAGACAATAACAAAAAACATTGCTTAAAAAAAATTGAGAACCAAATTATAAAATTATAAACTAGATTACGTTTGCTTTCAATGTTTGATTTGTAAATCAAACGTTATACGATTTCACACACCTTTTAAACACCTGTTCAAGCGAGGTGCAATGCCTTAAGTGCTGCATAAGACACACAGCCTACGATATCAAGGCATATTATATATATATTTATATATGTATGTGCCTGAATATCATCTGATTTCCTGAGAGCGTGACAAATACGAGTATCGTTAGTTACATATCTGCAGATATCTATCTATATCTCTCACTATATTTATACATGTTGCAGTTGCAGGTACAGTTGCCGCATTTTCACTTTAATTATTCGTTGGGCTATGTGCAACAGCAACAACAACAACAGCAACAAACGCATTGAGTTACACTTAACACAAACGACGCTTTTTCTATTATATATTTGTACCCTGTATACATTGGAAATGGGTGAGGTGAAGGGTATGCTCATTGCAAAGGAAATATACAAAGACAGTGGAGGAGGACAGTGGAAGGTCTCTTATAATGGAATTCCCAATATTTTGAAAATCGATAAATATCGATTTTAAAATACCGTAATTCAACCCTGATCTTATATCCCAATTGCAGACTATTTTCTGAATATGGATATATATCGATTTGAAAACAACGTTTTTCAAGTGTATTTTGAAGACATGGGGCTAAGTTTAGCGTGATTTATTGAACGAAACTGCTTTTTGCTGAATATCGATAAATATCGATTTTAAAACAACGTTTTTCATACATATCTTGAGAAGAAGTGCTACATAAGAGATCTTTTAAAATATGGTTTTCCATAGAAGCAACTGAAAATGAATTTGTATGTCACAGCAGGGTATCGCGTAGTCGTGTACCTTGGCATATTGCTAATGTGTTTTATCGCTGTTTTAATTTAGTTGCCTTTTGCTTCACATTTGAGTCGCTTAATTATTGCGCGTTTTTCTTCAAATTTTTTACAATTTACGAGCAGTTGGCCGCGTCGCTCCCTCAGACATGGTCATAGACACAACTCCCTCCACCCCCTACACCTCCACTCCCCCACCTCATTCCCCTTCCTCCATTGGCACCCGCGCTGGGGCAAACGCAAGCGTCTTCACTTTTAACTGAAAGCTACAGACCATATAGGGGACTGCTATATCTGTGTGTGTCTGTGTGTGTGTGTGTATGTGTGCCTAGGCATAGACGCCATATGGACGCCATCACCTAGTTGGGCTGCGCACGTGTCCAGCGATGCGTGTCCCAGTCGAAAATGTTCGTGCATTTGGCAATAAATGTTGTCTACGTGCTTCTCGCTTTTATCTCCTTCTCCTTCGCTCTCTCTTTCTATCCCACTCTCTGGGTTTCACTGCATGCGCTGCATAGCTGATTTATCCAGTGCAAAGTAAAAGTTGTTGCCCCAAAAACCGCCAACCCCAAGCATCAAGCATCAAGCTTGAAGCTTGAAGCCCCAATTCCTGATTCAATCCCATTCAAAGCAAATCTCTCGCTATCTCTCTCTCTCTCTCTCGCTCTCTATCTCTATCTCAGTTGATTTCCAGTTGCAGTTGCAGTTGCAGTTGCAGTTGCCTTTCTGCTTTCTTCCTCTTCTTGGGCCATGCTTTGGATGGCTCCTCAGGCATTTCAATGAGTCCCAACTGCAACGCTTCGAAGCTTTTGACTTGGTTGACATGCGGAAATGGCTGTGCCATATTTGTTTTTGCTACACTGTGCGTGAAAATGGCCGCACAGTGGCACCAACCATACATCCGCCTACGTCGCCGTTACGCAATTAAACAGCAATTATATATATTATATATATACATATATGTATATATGGACACACCTTCCCCCCACCCTCTTTCCACCTACAATCTTGCAGCCAAAAAAAAAAAAAAACGCACTCTCTTCCGCATTACTAAAAAGCAAGACAGGCCTTAAACATTTATTTGTTAAATACAGTAAACAATGTTGTTATAGTCGTTTACTACCCGGCTTTGCGCAGCTTTTTAGGCATTACTTATCCACCCATTTCTTTTATTTATAATTATATTTATATATTTACAGTTATACAAATAGTTTGAGTTCCATTTGAAAAACTTCCAAAAGTCTTCAGTACTTCCGTTTGTAAGAAAGCGTATATCTCGGGAACTACAAGTATTAGCGACTTAAAATTTTATATATTTATGGTTGTATATCAAAACTGATCTTTTTTTTCGGTATCTCATCCGAATGCCTTAAAATCGATAGATATCAATATTTTAACTTGCATTTTTGGGCGTAACGAGAAGAATTAGAGATATAAGTATGAAATTTTATGAATATACATTTCTAATTAACTCAGTCTCACAAAGAGAGAGAGAGAGAGAGAGACAGACTCCACATTTTTAACTACGCTGCCCAACTGTAAATTAATTCAAATCTAAACTGCGATCTGCGAGCAAGATATCTTTTATCATTTGAACGGATCCTCGTTTGAATAAAATTGTGCAACTATTTGGTAACCGGTTTGCATTGCAATTGGAATTTGGGATACGAACGTGCTTTGGCTGAGGCAACAAAATTGATTTTATCTGCTGGCCAAATTTGTAGCTCATGTTAAAATGTCACACAAGATTTGCAGCTGACCCAGTTCTGAGCTGCAGCCATTTAGACAAATGGCCAAATGGCCAAATGGCCAAATGGTGATTAACATGGGATTGCATAAGACGCTATCAAGCAGGTTGTCAAATGGCAGTTATGTCAACCGAAGTTGGTTCTAGCCAACTACCTGTTGGCCATGTCGCTAATTAAGTTGCCGTTGCAATTACTAATTGACATTTGTTAATTGTGAATGCGCTTTAATCATTCAATTATCTGAATTAGTTTGTTCATTGAACTTGCCACTCAGTCAATTAGTCACTCAGTCACTCAGTCACTCAGTCAGTCAGTCAGCGTCAATCATGAGTCCAGTTGATATACTCGCAATTAAAAATCTCTGCATTGCAGCTAAATAATTACCATGAATGGCGCTTCACATTAATTATGGCCAACAATTAATGGCAGAAACGTTGCAAGCTCGCTTTAAACGTGACATTCAACTCTGCTTCATTCACATTTCATAATGTTATCTATAGAGATTTTAGCCAGAGGTTTAATTTAAGCAGCTGGCAAAAGTTTCTATTTGTATTAATTATCTGCATTCATATCCATATTCAACTATCGGTATTCATTGAGGGTTCAATCAAACTTTGCAGCTATGTTTCTCACGCATACTTAACTGCCAGCTAAGTTTCTGCAAGCTAGCTGTAAACACATTTATACTCCAATTGTGCTCAACTAAGTCAGTTGTTATCATTCTTGATATCTGATTAGCTTTAAGCTGTTAGCCAACATGTTATAACATTGCTTGACAGCTGATCGTTAAGCTAAGTAATTCAGCTTGTCAGCTTGTCAGCTATTTAGCTATTCAGCTATTTAACAACTGCTAGCTTTTACATTCCGCAATTATACGAATTAACGTTCTACACATAAATGTGAGTAAATGCTTCTCTGAATTGTTTTATGTGCTAATCAAAATTTACAGACAAGTCTGACAGGCACTTCTCTGAGAGCAGTTGTTGGACTGTTTGATTTAACAGGCTGATAAACTTTTTACAAGCCAGCTTAACATGCAGATCTTAAGTGCCTGTAAAGTGAACTAAATTCCATAACTTATATAATTGTTAAAATAAATGTCGATTAATTATTATATTTAACAGCTAGATAGAGCTTTGCAAGTTAATTAGCATGCAGTTTTAATTTGCGTATTTAATGGTGACCTTTTAGATATCAATTATAGTCGAATACGTCAGATTTGGTTAGGCTAAAGAAAGATCCCACTTTACAGGCTAGTTTAAGATGCAGGTATTAATACATAAAACTTCGATTGAAATATTTTACAGGTAGTACCCATTTTACAAGCTAGTTTAACATGCACGTTGTAATTGCTTGTTAAATGTTAACCTTTTAAATCTGAAGTAGAGTCGAATTCATAAAACTTGTATTTGATTACAATACCTAACAGCTAGATCCCATTTTACACGCTAATTTAACATGCAGTTATTTATTGTTTAGTTGATTATTAGTTCTAGCTCTGAGTGCTTTGCATAGAGGCTGTGTTTAACTAAACAATTTAGCACTCAGTTATTCAGTGGCTGTTCTTTGTCTCCCATAAAGCTTTTTCATCTTTTATAATACAAGTCTTTCCCATACACGATCAAAGAAATATATTCACATAATCTAAAATGGTTGAACAATTGCTAAGTTGTCCGTTTTGTTCAACTTTATGTTAAATTTGTATGTAAATTCAGAAAAATCAATGCTTATTGTTGTCTCTTTGACTGAGCAACAAAAAGAGTTCAGATTAATTTTGAAACAGTTCGAAGCATTGTCTGCGGGGCCTTAGGGAACCACATAGGAAGGTGGAGAAAAGCGAAAGACAGGCCTAAAGCTAAGCCTTAAATAGTTGGTGCCTGCGGCAAGGGAAGCGAAAGGCAGAGATAATTGTGACAGATACAGCCAAAAAAAAAAACAGATACAGAGATACATTCAGAAATACAAAACACATGCGAGAAGAGATGCGCACAGACAGCTAATAAAGCTATAAACAACTCTTGCCTAGAATAAAACAATTAAGATGATTTTTTTGGCACTGATCGACTGGAGATACCCTGTGCCGAAGGGAGGTATTCTATACTCTTCGATGAAGAACCTTAATCATAAAATGAGTAGCTTAAAGGATAAAGGATTTTTTTTTGTATTACCGAAATTGAATGTTATATCCAATAAAGAATTATAATCTTGTAAATCATATATATATATGTATAACAGAACCTATATGTAATATATCAAGTCTCCTCCTCTTCTAGTTTTCGAGATCGTCGAATTCTTACTGTCGAACAAGCAGACGGAGATGACTTCATTGCCTTTGTTTGTTGTCATGAATTATTATATAATCAATAATAAATACGTTGAGATACGACTCCATCTGTCTGTCACATACATTGTCACTGAGACAATATACCCTTTTTTTTGCTACTTTTAATGGGTAGATATTTTTAAAGATACGAGTCAAGTGCGCGTTGAGACTTGACTCTTTGCTTCGCCAGTTCAAGTGTAGCTTTTAATCATTTTCGAAGCAAACTAATTTTCTGGCGACTGGCGACTGGCGAATGGCTCATTAAAAAGATACAAATGTATCTGCAGCTGTAGATTGTGTGTCTGTGTGTGTGTGGCCGTTGAGTCAAGGAGGCTCTAGTTAATGTACCATATATAGTATATAGAATATATATATATATATAGATATGTCAATATATGTCAGATTTTGAGCGTTGTTTTATAAATAGATACTTTTTATAAAAGTCGCTGACATTATGGGAGACTGCGCCATATATGGTTTATACATATGTCAGTGTCTGAAACTAAGAGATTATTTTTATAGAAGCAGCTCAGGTGAATGTAAATGTGTCTGAAGCTGTCTTCAACTTACATATATGTAACTGAAAGATACACAAATGGCAACACTTGCCTACAGCTAGCAAAAGATACAATTGTATCTGCAGATGTGTGTATGCATTCCCTATATAGATGACTGTGAGCCAGACAAACTAATTTAGCGCATAAATCTTACTCAATTTCATAAAAGGAAAACAGACATCCTACATTAGAATAACTGAGACTTCCACCTTTCTCTCTCTCTCTCTCTCTCAAACGTTTCTTTTGATTGATTTACATAAGTGCATTATAAAAAAATTAAGATACTTTTTATGGAAGTAGGTCAGGAAAATATTTATGTAAGGAAAGCAGCCAAATATGAGCTACATTCTACATTAGAATAACTGAGTTATCCACCTATCATTCCCTCTTCCTCTCTCTCGCTCTCTCTCAAAGTATTTTGTGATTGATTAACATAGGTGTATTTGTTTTTTTTTTCATTTTTAAACTTGTAATGTAATTTATCTCCCTCTCTCTTTCGTTCGCTGTCTGTTGCCTTTCGGCTACTTGTAAGCTTGTAAGTTTTGTATCTTGAATCAGTTAAACAAATGTTTTTTTGTGGCTTGTCAAAGTCGTGGATTAGTCACAAAGTTTACTGAAGTCGTGTTGTATTTTGTTTTATTTAAAAAAAAAATTTTTTTTATGGCTTCATGGCAGCCATGTTGTGCAGGGTGTGTTGCACACACACACACACACACAGATAGATAGGGACAGGTGTGCGCATACCTATAAAATATGTTAATTGCGACATTTGCTGATTTGTTGATTCTATTTTGACAGCAATTGCGCTGTTTTTCTTGTTGTTGTTGTTGTTGTTTTAGCATTCAACCCAAATTTGTCAGACTTGTCTGGCATCCACCATCCACAATCCACAATCCAGAATCCATATTCACATGCTTGAGATGATTATTGGTCATAATATTGCGCATACGCCGCGTTTTGAAGCGAACAAAAATGCGTTTAATTAAATTTTTTAATTCGTTTCAATTATATTTATTTTCTTTTCTTTTTTATTTTCTTTCCTTTTTAATCGATTCGATTCGACTCGATGCGACGCTGATGATAGATTAAAGTCTCATTAAGCCAGACAGTTGAAGCCTTCAAGTGCTTTTATTTGACAGCCTGTCAGGTGTTTTAACACAGCACATATACCCTGTAATTTGATTGTCTGCAAGCATATGTGTGCTTGCTAATACTATGAAAGATTTTCCCTTTAAATTTTATTATTGAAAATGGTTTATTGGTGCATATGATAAACCATATGACATATATAGATATATATGTATGTATACTAATTAATCGATCTGCTTAACAAATGTATCTCTCAATCCATATAACATAGCATAGATAACAAAAACAGAAAAGTTATAAAAAGTTTATTCCCTTAAATGTTGTTCATCCTATTCAGACTTTGTTATGTTTAAAAGCCAACTTTCAATCTTAAGGTTTTACCTTAGAGACAAACCTTTCGTAACCCCCATTTGCCAAAGCCGAAATTCAATCAGAAATCTACTTAAAATTTGGCTCGAAGACAGAGAGAGAGAAAAATAAAAGACTTTAAGACGTGGCTTAGCTAATGATTAATGTGTATTACGGGTTATGCAACTGTTAATGCTGGAAGGAGGATCTATACCAAGCAAATCCGAACGAAACTAATCAAAAAACATATTTCCACATTTCTTGTCTGCTTCTTTTTTTCTTCATTTTTTTTATTTAATAATTTTTGCAACAATAATAATTAATAACTATTAAAGCAGCTATGCATTGAAATTCCATTGAATAATGGGCCAAATAGCGAAAATTGTTCGTTAAGTGTGCAAAGAAGTAAATAAAAAAAGAAATAAAAAGCGTAAAAAAAATAGAAAATAAGTGTGCAAAAATGTAAAAGAAAATCAACGCGTGGAAAGTGAAAAATCAACACTCGTCGAAGCGAACCGCAGCGTAAATTGCAATTGGTTTTTCTTCTTCTTCTTCTTCGTCCGTTTTTTTTTCGATTTGGGATTTGGTTTAAGCACGAACGAAAAAAAATTGGCTAATTGCTTTAATTAAAGAATCGAAAGAAGAAAAAATGGATATTATGTGAAACGTGAAATACGAAACTCAGGTAGCCCAATTAATTTGCACCTCAACTTTTCAGCAACAAAAACGAGAACTGAAGCTAATTGATGAAGTAAACACAACCAGCAAATACCCTGCTTGAGCAGAGATCCAGAGATTTGTTTCCCTGAACATCAATTAAAATAGTGAAAATCTAATATACTGTTATTACATATAAAAAATATCATACTTTATATATATGTATATACTTCTACTTTAAAAAAAGACAATTGATTAAGAAGAAGCAATTATATATGTGCAACTCATTGTCGTATTCACTATTCACGAATGCAAAATTGCAATTTGATTGCAGTCAATCAATCAATCACTCAAGGTCCTATGCAAATGCGCATAGCCAGCCATTTGCATCAACTACAGGGTATGCAAATAACAATTATTATAACCTGTAATGGCAACAGGTGCCAATGAGCCGCATTCAAGTGGAGCTCCCGAGCTTGGCATCAAAACACTTTTTACATATATGTTAATATATTTATATATATATACAGTATATACATATATGAGTAGTACAAGTATGTTTCGTATATGGACAGTCGCATAACTCAGCGATTTTTGTTGCTGTTGTTGTTGTTTCTGCGGTTTTGTTTTGAGTTTGGGTTTCGTTTGGCGATTTCTTTCTGCTTAACACATTTTAGACACGCATCGGCGCTAATTTAAAGCTCCACCTGGCCCATTCCCCCACCTTCACCGCCCCCTCACCATCCCCTCCATCGACTGCTCCCCGCTGAGCAATTCATGTGACCCAAATACGGGTATCCAAAAGATGTTTCCAGACGCACAAACAAAAGAAAACAACTTATTTGAAAGTCAAAAATATGCTGAAATCGTTAAGATTTTCGATATTTCAATATTTCTCTCTCTGTCTCTCTGTTTGTCTCTCTCTCTCTCTCTCTCTCTGTCTCTCTTTCCCTCTCTCTCTCTCTGTCTCTCTTTCCCTCTCTCTCTCTCTCTCTCTCTTTCCCTCTCTCTCTCTCTCTCTCTCTCTCTCTTTATTCTTCTTTCTCCGTGATTCTCTCTGTCTCTGTTTCTCCCTCTGTTTGTTTCTTGGTTTTCTCTTTATGACTGTCTCTCTGTCTCTATGACTCCCTCTTTCTATTTTTCTCTATCTTTCGCTTTTGCCTGTCTCTGCAATTCTCTCTTTTATCTTTTATCTCATTTTCTTTCATTCCTTTTTTCTCTCTGTCCAACTCTTTTTGTTTCCGTTTTCGTAACTCTCTCTGTTTCTGTTTCTGTTTCTGTCTCTCTCTTTGACTCTATAGGTTTCTGTTTCTCTCTTATTTGTTTCTTTCTCTCCCTCTCTCTCTCGCGTATCTCTATGTCACCTTTTCTCTTACTCCCTTGCTCTTTCATTGTCACTCTTTCTCTCTCTCCGTATCTATCTCTATTTTTCTCTCTGTCTCTTTCTATCCTTGTCTCCTTCTCTCTTCCAAGCTTGAGACATATGTAATTCGTAAAAATACAAAAAAATTGTCTTGAAAAATATAGATATTGAAATGTTTTGCAACACAGCTAACCGAGTGTTCAAATAATAGATTCGACATTTTGTATGTCAGTTAAGCGAAAATGCAGTTGACAATGACAATGGCAATGATAATGGCAATGATAATGACAATTGTGATAATGATAAAAATGATATTTATAAAGATGCTGCTGATGACTTTGTCGCTTTCTGTATACATGTTTGGCTGCACCCCAGCAACAACAACAATAACAACATAAGTATCATCATCATCAGCATCATCATCATCAGCATCATCAGCATCAGCATCATGATCATCATTACGATCAAGAGCAATAAACACTCAGCAATTTTCACCAAGTTCGCTGAACTCTTCGTTTCGTTTAACCACTACAACAAAAACAACAGCCATAACAACTACAACCTTAGCAACAACAACAACAACAACTTTGTCTTTGTTGTCGTCGCATTCATGAAAAAAAAAAAACAAAAAAACAGAAATGAGATTGTTATAATATACCCACTGTGACACCCACCTTAAACTTATGCGAAATACGAGCAGACGAATTTCCTCTACAAGTTCAACTGCAGCCAGAACGTTGCGATCGGATGTTAGCGACTGCACAATACACTGTTCGCAATTGCAAATGGTTCACTGAACTTGTTGACAAACAAATTTTTTAGTTGCGTTTTTTAGAAATGACAAGCGGCTGGAGAAGCAAAAACAATATACCCGCTAAACACAATTTACATAGGGTGTTAGTGCAAATGAAAACATTTTCAGCGCTTTCCTTTTGTCAGCAGCTCCACGGATTAGATCATCTACAAAGTGAGCTAAGCGCGGGCGTAGACGATGACAGCACAACCCGACGGATGACAAATGCGAAACGATTTAAGATTCCAGATTCAAGATTTAAGATTCAAAACTTAAAATTCAAGAATCCAGACAGCTGACAGTTGAGTCTGTTGACAGTTGACAGTTGACTTATGGCAGTCATTGTCTCGGATGCCTGTCTCTGGCTCTGACATTGGATTTATCAAATCCTCCTTGATCTATATGGAGCAACAGCTTAGAGTGTCGGCTATACTTAATGCGTGACCTATGCCTAATCATAATCTTAACTACTCAAGAAAAATAACTAAAAATTACTTATGTTAACTTTCATTTTATTCCTCTTCTTCATTTCTCCTTCTCTTTCCTTAGATTCCACACTAATTATATATCATAAATAATATCATCATAAATCTAACTTGCATATTTCCGAGTAGACTGTCTTTGTAAGTAATATAGACGCCTATAAAGAAAATGTTATTTATCAGTTCTTTAAATCTTTAATTTATATATACAGATTTTGTCTATATGACATTTTTAGATTTCTACTTATATACAGTTTTTTTTATACATTCAAAAAGATATATAGATTTGAAATATTTAGTAAAATATAATATATCATATATAATATATCGTGATATATATAGAACGTCGAACTATATGATAGCAAAAATATACTTAGAATTAAATCGAACTATATTCAAGAATTTAAGAAATTAATTAATTAATTGATATAAATAAGAAGCTGATTCAAAATATTTCCTAAAGACAGCTTTGAAAAGTACTGTAAAACAATATACCTATAATATGTATATACAAATATATTTATATAAACAGATAAATAAAATGATCTATTAAGCAATAATTTTCCACAGTTAATGTGATATAGTGCTTATGTTTCGATGTGTGCCGAATCGAAATGCAATATGTTGTTGTAGCTATTCAGATATATCGCATGTCTCGCACACGTCACAGCGCATCGCATTAATAATAAATCGCATTTGGAATTTGATGAGGTAATACTTGAGGGAATGTCCAACCCCCACTCCCGCCCCATCGCCCATCCAGATCTCGTAAGCTCCGTAGATCTACAATTTTCACACGCTCCTCGAAATGCAGTTGGTTTTTTTCTCTGTCATTCGATTCGAGTTAAGGCTTTGGCTCAAATTTGTTTTAGAGGCGTGTTTTATTGACCAACTTTATTTATTTTTTATTATTTTCATTTATTTTCTCATTATTTTTTGTTTTTGTATTTTGAATCTTCACTCTTGTTGTTGTAAATTTGGTCGATTTTGATTGGTCGCCTAATGGGCCATTACCAGATATTAGCGCACTTCCTAACCCTCTCGGCGCTTTCTGATGCTAATGAAGCTCTTCCATTATGCAAACTCTCGATCAAACTTTCTGCTGACATTTTTTTTATCTCTAATGCTAAATGTTCATTTCTTTCGCCAGGTGTCGCTCATTGCCTTTTTATCGCTTTACTGTCTTAAATTTGGACCACTTAAACACTTAATTAAGGCAATTTGAATCAGATATATCCATCTTCTCAGCTCTTCACTTCACACTGTATTTAAATATGATGTGATAGTAAACCAATCTCTAATATATCAATGCCTAGATAAATATTCTTAATGAATCTATAAGAGAGTACAAAGCAAACATTTATTGCTCTATTCGAAAATGTTCTCATTCGAATTATTTGTAACGGATCTGAACCGATTTCTCAAGACTCGGATGTTTGTCAAGTTCTGTTTTTCATTTCGTAACTTGCCCGAAAAGAAAAAAAAAAGGTCTTCAAATTGAATTGTGTACCAATTATAATTGCAATTTGGATTGTTTTTTTTTTCTTTCTTGTTTTGTTTTTATTTTTTTTTATTTTTTTATTCTTGGTTTTAGTTTTTGTTTTTCTTTTATTTTCTTGCAATTGCAGTTAAAAAACTTAACGCTCCATTCAGCGTTCAAATTGCTTTGTCCCACTTTCGAGTTGCAGTTTTTTTTTGTTGCTTATACTCACTTCTTCTTCTTCTTCTTCTTCTTCTAACCATTGTTTTAATACCCTATATGTGTTGGCAATGGTTAAGCAGAGTATATCGGCGTTGGTTCTTCGAAGTACACGCCTCTTAGGGTTTTAACTATTAAATGATATTGGAAGAACCAACAAATGATACTGAACAAATTCAAATGATGACATTTATTCGATTTCGAAAACTAAAAACCTTTTCAAACTCCAACTATTTTCTACTTTCGAATGACATTTAAGTTTGTTCACATTTCTATTTCGAAAACATACATCACTCAGTCTTCCGAAATAAAATAAGTTTTTGAATTCGAAAAAATACGACCTCGAAACACACATGTTTCAACTTCTAATGAGTTTACGTAAATAATAATATTTTGAATCCACGATAACTAAATAAGTGGAAAATATAAATGTTTCAACTTCGAATGAGTGCAACTTAACCAAACAAATTCCGATCTTCGAAACGAAAACACACATCGACACATCCTTAAGCAGTTTACGAGGTATCTGCCAGTCGAGCGGCAGCGTGTTGAGCATTCGCACTTGTTTGTTTTCTGTTTCTATTTCCATTTGTAAATCGTCAATTGCATTCAAAACAATCAGTTCGAAGCGAGCTGCCTTGCTTGCATTGAGGCAGGTGCCGAGCTCGAATGATTTGTGGGTCTTTGCTTTGGCTTAGAGAAGTGCCTCGATAAGGCCCGATGTGCTCGATGGACATAAACATATATCATACATTCATATATACAAAGTAGGGATAGGAGCTTAAAAATATGTCAAAAAAGTCACGTTTTGTCACTGAACATAAATATATGCGAATGCAGAACTGTTACGGCTCGATAATACCCTATGAAAAATTGAAAACTTTACGAATAGTTCATTTAAATTTGAATGTTCTTTTGGAATATGTAATAGGAGGTATAGAATATTACAGTTGCAAACTATTTTATTTAGTCAAGCCTTTTAATAAATGACTGTTATATTTTTATAGATATATACATATATCTAACATTACCTATACCTATATATGTATATACTCCTTTCATCGCATTAACGTGTATCATGAGTGCAACCGACTGTTTAATACTCTGTTCATTGTTTAAGTTTAAGGAACTGCAATTAAAATTGACCAATACTTCGCCTTCTCTTCCTCTTGCGTGCAAAAATCAAATTAAAATATTTGTATACCTATATATCTATTTACCTGTACATATAGTATCTATAGTATACAGCCATAAAAACAACACCTAAAAAAATTGTTTTTGTTTTTAAATTTTCGAAGTGCACTTTGTTAATTTTTTGGTGGCTGCCAAAGCCGAAGCATGTCTCGAATTTTAATGTTAATCGCGCTTTTTGTTTCAATTTGCTTTTTGTTTATTGTTTATTTTTGTTTTGTTTTTGTTTTTTTTTGCTATACCCTTGCGAGTGGCTGCAAATATGTGTGTCACGACTGATAGCTGCCTTTTGCGACATCACGAGGGGCTTGCATACAAAAATATCTATTCTCTCACAGAGAGAGAGAGAGAGATAGAGAGAGAAAGAGAGAGAGAGAGAGAGAGATGGCAGGAGGAGATACAACAGATGAATAGAAGTATGGATAGATTAAAATATAGAGTAAAAGATGGATAGATAGATAGATAGAGAGAGAGAGAGAGAGAGAGCGATACAGAAAGATGGAAAGATGCAAAAATGGAGAGAAATTACATATGTATAGGTAGAAGGATAATAAATATTTAAATAGACAGATCCATCTATCTGTCATATACAGTTCCATCTAGATAGCTGTCCATATATTTAACTATCTATCATAACTCGCAATTATATCCATATTTCTTCATATATCCCTATACATCTATATGTATACATATATAGGGTATTCAACCTGCTGCAGCCGAAAACCAATTTCTTATTACTCGATTAAAAATGTACATATATGTATATATACATATATAGCCATACATATTAATTTATTGATTAACTATTTGTTGCTTTTGTTGTTTTCGCCTTGTCTTTCGATTTTCATTTCGATGCCAATAACAAAAATGTTTTGTTGCCTTTTTCATTTATTTATGGATTGCAACTATTTATAAATAAGTTAACGAATTCGATTTCGATTCCGATTCCGAGTCCGGAGCCGGAGCCGGAGCTGGAGCTGGAACTGCTTGAAGGCAGCCACTCAAGCGTCCTATATGGAATTGCTGCCGTTGTTGTTGTTGTTGTTGTTGTTGTTGTTGTTGTGTCGCTTTCCGCCAATTATGGACAAAGTCGTCGTCGCATTTGAAATTTCACTTTTGTTTTATTTTTCCTCTTATTTTTTTTGCGTTTGAACTTTTTTAGAGACGCATTTGGACTTGGCCGAAGTGCAGGCGAGGGCTGGCGCTTGAGCAAGTGCATGGGAATGGGATGATTTGCAATAAACTGGCTAATAGCCACATCTGCTGCACCAACAACAACCAACAAGCAACAAGCAACAAGCAACAACAACAACATGTGAGTCAACGAAGCAGAGACAAGGTATAATTAAAGCTTCGCTTTCACCTCTTTCAATTGTCGAATAGTTAGGAGCACTTAGTGCTTAAAGTGCAGCAAACAGAGTCTCAAGGATTTGGTATTTGGGTTGACCAACACTGGCTAATTGGTTGACAACGGATCTACCATTTCTTTCACTTTTTTTACTTCCCAGATTTGGATACGCAAATAAACACTTCATTTGAGGTTAACCAACACTGCTTTATGTTTCTTTATTCTTTCGAACGTGCACGTCTTCTATTAAATATGAGTGTGGCATTAACCAACACTGTATATTAACTGTTTAACTGCACTAACTGTTTATTTGGCGCTATGTGCCTTTCAATTTAGCTGGGATCTGTGGCTTATACAAGTCTATCTTTGGTTTGGCTTAATATTTTCATTTTCTCACACTAGTTGGCTAGGTGAATCAAGTTTTCCAACACTGGCAATATTCATTTAGCTGTATAAAGATATATAACCTCGAACCCTTGCTCTGGCCTTCACAAATGTAAGTCTGTTGTTAACCAACACAGTGAAATAATTGATAAAGTGCTTTACAACACTGACAAGCCAGCTATCTATTATAGCTATTATTTGATATATACTTCATTGCACAGGCTTAGAATACTTTTATGTTAATCAACACTTGTCACAAAGCCCACAAAGTGTTTTACCACACTGAAATCTTTCAGTTAAGCTCTATTCTCTATTTTAGTGCTAGTCACAACTCTAATTGGGCTGGCCTCGTAGCTCAGGTATCTTAGTTTTGGGCCCACCTCCGGGTGGTCTTAACTAAGTGGCTCGACATACCAACCCCCCTCCCCTCCCCTACCCCTTCCAGAAAGCTACCAATTACTAGTTGGCCAAAACCTGTCGATTCGCTAGAATCCAGTCGAGACACGCGTTTAGATTTGGTATGCGGTTAAAAGCACAAATACAGATACATTTCATGCATACATATGTGCATGTATATATGTATGTGAGTGCGTGTGTATGCATTTGTATACTTGTTTGCTTGTCTTTGAGTTTCCATACTCAAGATTGTCTATTTGTTAAGCTATCTCGCATGTTTGAGCAATGACCTCAACTGTTTGTTTATTGTTTTTTTTTTTCAGTTTTTTTTTTTACATTTTTTTTTTTCTGTCTCGTTCGTGCGTGGAATTTCTTCGAGATCTTAAGTCTCGTCTTGTCTCATAAATGTCAAAAATGTGTAAAAATGCGCCCCAGCTGAGATCCAAAGTTCAACTCTATGGAATCCAGAATCCAATTCAGATTCCGATCAAGATTTGCGTTCAATAGCTTTTAAGCCAAGTCTTAAGATGTCTGTCGGTAAAGAGCAGAAGCCATCAAATGTTGGTCAAGTGTTTTTCTTGCTGACCTTTTAAAAACCCATTTGCATATAATACCCTTTAAGCAGATTGACACAGGGTGTAACATGCTTAAACGATTTTATCGTCGCATTACTCTTAAAACTCTAATTCGAATTTCCCTATGAAATGAAATGAAATGAAATGAAAGAAATACGAATAATATAAATTTTAAATTTACATAATTTATAAATATGAACCAAGTTTTTAATGTTAGCTCGTATTTTGCATTATTAATTGATTAATCAAAAATAAGTTTTTTTTGGGTTTTTCTGTTTAATTTATCATAATTAATCAAGTGATAAGGGCTTAATTTTTTCTTTTTATCAAATCTTATTTCGTTTAAATGCTAATTTAAAATGTTAACAATCAGAATTGATTATAAGAGTAATAATAAATATATAATTATAAAAATAAAAATGATATTAATACAAAATATAATTTTTTAATTTCAACTTAGGTTTTCATTTACTGGCGTGCATTTGCCAATTGCAGCGTATCTATAAGTTTGGCTTACGATTAAACTGCCTTGTTGTCCAAGCTCTTAAAACAAGAACTGTCAAAAGAATGTGTGTGTTTTTTTTCTCATATTTTTGTTTCTTGTTGTGTTTTGGTTGTTATTTTTTTTATTTAAATTTTGAACACACATTCATTTGCATACGTATACAACAGGTATTGTTGTTGTTGTTGTTTTTGTTGTTAAAGTTAAGATTGATGATTTTAAGCGATTTGGCACGAGCGAGACACACGATTTTTTTAATTTCTTGCTGCCGCTTTTGTGGCATTCCACGTTCAGCTTGCAGCAACCCCACCCTAACCCTCACCCCGCCCCCTCTTTCCATTTCCAGTGACAAAAAAGCTGACTACGTTCTTTAGCATATAAATGCGTAAACAGAAAGGGTGGGGGGAACGCGGCTTACAAGCTGTACCCCTTATCTTCCCCCTTCCCCCTTCGACCTTCCACCTTCCACTTATTCGCCGCTTTATCGGCGTGGCCAAAATCTTGTAAGCATTATCTCATGCACCGCGATTTGTGGTTATCTCATCGAATCGAAAAAGCTGATTACGAAATGGAGTTATGCGTTATACGTTTAATAAAGACTTATCGATAGTTTTTGCTTGACTGACCAAAGCGTCTATCGAACCGATAAATGCCACTTTTGCCTTTGACTGTGTCTTTGAAAGTCAGCGCCCATTGACATTGGACTCAAACAGAAAGAGGGAGTCGGCTTATTTTTATATATGTACATATGTATGTAGATGTGTGTTTGTATGTTACCATATTTATATGTTTTATATTATATACATATTTCTTACCCTTGATTAGGTTCGCGTGCAGTAAATGAAGATCAAGTTTGATTCCTTGATATTTGTTTTTGGTCTCGCTCCGTTTAGCGCCGTTCAATGTATTTAAATTGCAGCAATTAATACACAAATTTAACAGAAAAAAAAACTGTATAAAAAAAGAAATATACATAAACGAATAATGATTTTTATGTCTGCGTCTACAAATTTGTACAAAAAGAAGACGAAACTAAAAAGCAACAAACACACAACAAGCACATAAAATAATAAAAAAATATGTAAATCTGCAATAAATTTAAATTGATAGACAAAATAAAAAAAAGAAGGAAATCAAAGCGAATTTCTTGTTTGCATTCGAAGCAAAAAAAAAGCACGCGACGAAAACAAAAATAAAGTAAATAAAAATAATAATAGCAATAACAACAAATCACATTAAAGTGGAATTCGGTTTGTTCGGTAGATGGAATGCGACCGCTTTGGTTCGGTTTACAACGGTTTCTGTTTCTGTTTCAATTTCAATTTCGGTTTCGGTTTCTGTTTCTGTTTCTGTTACTGCTCTTTACCAATTTCACGCACAGTTTCGCACGACACAGACTCGTGTTTCGAATTCGAATTCGAGTTTCGATTCTCTGGTCTTTCGTTTCTCGCTTGCTACCTAAAGACGTCGACTTGGCGCGTTGAGCTCGTACCGAAGACTGTCTGCGTAAGCTGGACGCCAAGCGGAGCTCAGCCGCTGCTCGGTTGGTCGACTGCTTCGGGCTTCGTGCTTCAGCCGAAGTCTACTTCGTGCTTGTGACTTGCTCCTTAGTTTGCGTTTCGCTTTTGCTATGCGTTCGGCATTTCGCCAAAGGCGACAAAATGTCAAATCAACGCCATATGATCCTCCACCCAGATTTTGCGTGTCTTTAAATACCCTAAATCGATCGAAATTGTATATAATTGTTCGTTGCAAGTGTGTGTCACAGCCAAACAGTGGCAACTGCTACGCCCTAAAGTATACAATTAAAAACTTGATAAGCTTAATCAACAGTAAACAAAATTAAATTAAATAAAATCAATTCAAAAAATCCAAATCAATAATTTCTTTTATGTGCATATAACTATGCATATATATCACAGCTATAGGGTATTTCTCAACCGTGTTTTGATTTTGGTGACCAACTGGTTTTACAGTTGGTTTTTGCCGTACGTATTGCCTGCCTTTCCTGCCGATGTTCCAGTTTCGGTCGGACCCAAATTATTTGCCAATTGCATTGCCGTCGTCTTGTAACAGACACGAATTTTTGTTTTTGGCTTTATATGTGTACATGCATATGTATTTATAATATATATTCATACATATGGATGTATATATTTATATTAATTTTCCTTTTTGGCAACAACCTGTCAAACACTTTGAGTAAAACGTTTTATCATGGCCTTATCTTGAAATGTCTTCATTAACAGTTCAAGGAGAATATTTAACAGTTAAGCTTCTTCCCTTTTTGGAGCTTCCGTAAATCCATGGGAGGAATATTTTTCAAAATGCTTAACTTTTTTGAATACCTACAAATTTGCATTTAAAAACAGTCACAAAGGGTTATAAAATTCATTTCCGAAATATTCTTGGCTCAAAATAAACCCAAAATTCGTACTTAATGGATCTACAAATGTACATATATGTATATATGTATATCTATTTATATTAAGCACTATACATACATACATAAGAATACTACAGCTTCATATGCATTTCTCTAGATACATATATGAATAAATGTTTATATATACCATTAATTCTTGTGATCGCTCTCTTCGAATAGTTAAGATCAAGTTTTCATCAAAAAGGTTTTTAAACGAATTTTTAAGTGGAATGTTTGAACTACCAGGTGGGAGCGTTGCTTGTGCCATATCTGAAGCGATTTGCTCCAATTGCAATATAGCCAAAGCCACGCCCATTTAAGCGGATTGCCCCGACCACAAGAGGCCATTCGTTAGCCAATGTGGGCCACAGAACCTGGCACTTGGAATGCACCCGATGATGACGGCGCAGTTTAAGTGCTGCTGCCACTGACGCAGCTAGGCCGGAACGGACCCATTCTTCAAGAAAGAAAGAGACAGCGGGAGACAGAGTGAGCGAGAGAGAGAGAGAGAGTGAGTGAGTTGGCAGTTGAGGTGCAGCGACAACATTTGGCCGCTTGTCATCCGCATTTTTCTGACCACAGCTTGGCTGCACTTCAATGAGCCCCAGGCCCCAGTGACGAGGGCTGCCCGACTCAGAGATACCCTGTACGCGGTGGTTTTAAGTTTGATCTGAGCTATACAATGCTGTTCTAGCTGGCTAACTCGAATAGTAATTGGTGTCGACTATAACTGTAAATAAAATTATCGATATTTTTATCGATTTCGATAGTTATGTGATAAATGACTTTTTTTTATTAACACCCATCATATACCCCTTGCAGTGGTGCAGGGTATACACAAATAAAAGACGGCGCACAGAAAACTTTCTGCTGCAGCAGTTAAAATTGGCCAGGCCAAGACGAAGCCGCAGTCAGAGCTCGGGCCCAAAAACCTGTTATCGATTTGAGGAAAATCTCATGTGACTGCAGCTGTACACACACACACACACACACACATACATACATACATACATACATACATACATATATACTATATATACATTTAAGCATTTTCCATGTGTTTGTGAGCTGGAAATTTGAAAAACTTTCAATAATGCCCGTGCCAAGCGATTGGGAAACGTGAGAAGCGGCTCAAATTGGTTTTGCTATTGGCTTTGATCATCATCAAAAGCGACAACAACAACAACAACAACAACAATCGCAATCGCAAACTAGTTTTTCCAGTGCGAATGTCAATCGACGAAATCCGCCAAGCAACTGGATGCCAGGATCGCAGATGAGCAGCCACAAAGATACACAGCCACACAGCTACAAAGCTACAAAGCTACATTGCGAAAGATGCTCGACTGCAGCTGCAGCTAAGCAGCAGGCAATGGCTGGTAAATCGAGGCAACAACCTTTACCATAATTCACGCCTAAGAACGACACAAGAATGCAAATAAGAAGAAGAAGCAGACAAATAGAACGGTTGCAACCGACTGCGCGATACGCTGCTAACTATCAATTGAATCTATTTAAGCCGGGCTTTCAAAATGTGCAACTTGTCCTCAAAAGCAAAACCATAAATATATTCTCATACATAATAATTCCTTAAGCAAGGACACTATTAGATCTTAATTTTTCGATATTTTTATCTATATTTGTAATATAAATAAACCTCTATTTTGAAATATGGATTATTGTGCTTAATATGTGGTATATTTCACAGCTCTTCTTCTGCCCCCTTCTCACCAACCTATCAAATGAAAATACAGAGTATCTACTAGTTCGTCTCTATGCAGTCGACTAAAATTCCAAGTTACATCGAAAGAAACTCCATTAAAGCTCTCGAAACTGAAATAAAACAAAACATGTTTTATAATATAAAATATGATAATTATACAACAATAATTTATAATAGATAATACGAAAGTACAAATAAGCTCGAGATCTAATCATCTAATCATACTTAAACATGATCTCAGTTTATTGTAAAAATAAAAGAAACAAATAGCAGACAAATTGTTCCAATTGGCAAATGGAAGGTGTGTAGTATGGCCTCTGATTGGAATACAGAATGTACATATAATACAGCATGTCTATTCTTACTGGCATTCCAAATTGGAATTCGGCTCACCCACGCATATACTATATGTATATATGTACATATATATATATATAAATGCATATAAATATTGTAAATTCTTAACGACTGACAACAACAATTTATGAAATCTTTCACTTTGCCAAGTTTTGTTTTTGGCATTTTGAAACACGTTTACAGGTGCTTGTTGTTGTTGTATCTGCTTACTTACGAGTAGTATTTTTTTCTTTTTTCGCAGCCAAACGGGTTTCGAAATGTGCGATCTTTTTTAACTAGGTAATATTAATGTTTTTATTACCCTGACAGCGGGTGTATTCACGTTTACAAAAAGTTTGTAGCGCCTATTATCATACAATTTTAACTCAATCAATTCTATATATATAATATATATTCGGGTATGTCAATTTAAGATGTTTATCTCTTATTTAAGATCTGTAATAACCAATAGAAACAATCGCTTGCAATTTTAATTTTATAATCAAATTTAATTATAGGTCCGATGTACAAATAAAATCGTTTTAACAGTCCAATATATAAAATGTATAGGAATCATATCTATTTATATAATTTCTATAGTTATCTACGCTTAGTTTTTTATAAAATATAAACTATCTGAAACATAACTTTTATATTTCCACATTGATAGTAAATTTTTCAAAATCGAAATCTTTACTTCCTGAACTGAGCTATAGCTCTATAAAAAGATTCGAAAAACAAATGAGATAGATGATCTAGCATTTCTATTTTATAGGAAAAATTTTTTATATTAAATATATGTAAGGATATCACATTATAGTTTAGGATTATCTTTTCCAGGGTATTTACACGTCAGTTTACCACAAATAAGATTGAAATCTCGTTTTTTATGTGATAAAACATGTTCCCATTGCGAATTTGAATATGTTGAAACGCCAATCTCCTAACCCCTTCCCCATACTCCTACCCCTTACCCTTCCCCTAATCTCCTCCCCTTTCTCCTCAGCTTGTTGCCAATTTACATTTCGCTCAGAATCTTTTGCCAACAACAACTTTATTCACAAACCGTTTAAAAACTATTAAAAAAAATCGAAGAAATTTTAACTTAATATTTTGATTGATCTTGATTGATGCGGAGCTGCTTGCTGCACGGTTCACCAGCTGCCGGAATAAGCATTAGCCGAGGCCTTGGCATAGGCATTGCTGTGGCCTCCTCCTCCTCCACCGTAGCTGTAGCTGTTGGCGCTGCTGCTGGCATAGGAGCCGCCGCCTCCTCCACCACCACCGCCTCCACCGCCCCATCCTGGCGAGCCGCCACCATGGTGTCCACCGCCTCCGCCGCCGCCGCAGCAGCCGCCACCTCCACCACCTTGATGACCACCGCCTCCATAATAGTTGCCTCCGCCTCCTCCGCCGCCATGATAGTTGCCTCCGCCGCCGCCGCCACCGCCTCCTCGATAGACAGGCACCTGCTTAACCACGTAGACGTCATAGCTGGGCGCGGGCTTATAGCCGTAGCCACCGCCGCCGCCTCCATGATAGCCGCCTCCACCACCTCCGCCATTGTAGCCGCCTCCTCCATGACCACCGCCACCTGGATAGCCGCCGCCACCTCCGCCGTAGCCGCCGCCACCGCCAAAGCCGAAGCCGCCGCCACCGCCAAAGCCTCCACCGCCTCCTCCATGGCCGAAGAGCAGCTTCTTCTTCAGCTGGAGCAGCGAGGGCGTGGCCAGAGCTAGGCAACTGCCAACGAGCAGCCAGCTCAACAGCAGCCTCCAGTGTCGCATCGCAGTCATCGCAGTCAGATCCGGCTTCTAGTATCCACAAACAATTTCTAACACCCTCTCTCTGTCTCTTTCTTTTTCTCTCTCTCTCTCTCACTCGCTCTTTCTCTCTGTTTAGCTAACAGCAGCTGCTGGCCAACTAAGCGATCCGCTGCTCATCCAGTGCCCATTTATAAAGGCTGCCGGGCACGGTTCTCAGTCAGCTCTCAAATTTGCCCGGCCCCATTGTTTTTGGCCCGGTTAAGTCGTCATTCACCACATTTTTCTCGCCGGATGCCATGCCAACTGCATCACTTATACAACAACAACAGCAACAACAACAACAACAACAGTAACTAGCTACAACTATTTGCTTAACAATCTACCAGCTCATCAATCAAGCTTCTGCCTTGATGGCAACCGCAGCCGCTGCAGAAGCTGAAATCCACCTGCCAAATTTGCAATGCACCTTAACTGCTAGTTAGTTGCATCGACATAATCTATTAAGCTTAGTCAACCAATCACTTCCTCAGTTAGGCAATTAAATATTCAATCAGTCAAACAATACATCATTCATCCTATCAGTTGAATTATCTGCCCTTCAGTCAGTCAATCAGTCAATCAGTTTATCTGTTGATTAGTCATTTAGTTATTATATCAATATATATGAATCAGTTAAACTGGCAGTATTTCAATCAACCAGTCAGTCGAATTGTCAATCAGTCTGTCAATCAATTTTTTATTTTATCTGCCTATCAATCAGTTTTTTTTTAATCAATCCTTAGTCAGTCAGTTCATCATCCAATTAGTCTGTCAATCAGTCAGGCATTTATTTCGGCCGTCAATCAATCATCAATCATCAATCAATCCATCAATGAGTGACACTTCCTCAGTCCATCAGCCAAAAAGTCTGTCAGTCTTCTAGGTAGCTAGTGGAGTATTCTACCCTGTCAATCAGCCTTTCAGTCACTGAATTAGTCATCAGTTTCTCCACCAATCAATCAATAAATAAATGGAAATCAACTTTCCTTATTTATATTTACTTTCTTACTATTTGAACTGGAAATTAAGGAAAACATAGATAAAAAATCAAACCACGTGGACAAATGGTATGAAAAAACTAAGCAACTCTTTGGCTGTAGCTCATTTAAATGCATTTTGTAGAGAAAACAAAAACTATCGTAATTAATTACATGCATATCGCTTGTTCAGCACCTGGAAAATCCCTTTAGCTCATCATGCTATCCAGAATGTTTACGATCTGAGCATATGCGCTCACTCTCTCTTTCTCCCTCACTCTCAAACTTTTTTCTCTGTATGTTTAATTGCCAGCTGGTAGTTAACCGGAGGTTAATTGCACTTCGATTAGTAAGCAGCAAATTAAACATACTATGCTAGACCCTAAACAAAAATGAGATTTGTGCTCAAGAATTTCTCTGCTTTATTTTTACAATACACTTTGCAGCCGAATTGTTAAAGTTGCTGTCAAACTTGACAGGCACCATTATTTGAGTATGGTTATCTTCCTTGCAAAGTTGTCATTCAAATATGACATATTCGAAAGCCTATTTCTTTAGCTCCCAATTTTGACTTCTACCTGACATGAGAATATCGAAAGCTTTAAATTGACCAAATAAAAAAATTTAAGTATTTCACTAGAGAATAAAAATAATATCTAGAAACATATAGAGCATATCAAATTTCGACATGCAGTTGACAAAAGGATTACAATAGAATCAAAATCAAATTACGTTCTTAACATGAAGTTGACAAGGAGATTCGCTTAACAAGCACTTGAGAACAATCTAAAATGCAAAAGACAATCTGCATACACAATAAATTTTCCAATATACTTGACCAATAGATAAGATAAAGTTTAGCCATACCCCAAACCAAAGATGCGACAAAGCCACCAGCTAGTCGTGACCACCCCACTGCATTAACAAAATGTTTGAGCAATCGCTGCCTTGCGTTCGCATTCGGGGGTCCACAATAGAGAACAAAGGCGCTACGCTTCCACTTGTAAACCTCAGAGATAACTCTTCAAAAACAATGTGAGATTCTAAATTGGATTCTTGGCTGTTAGGTTTCACAAATTTCCCCCTGTACGGAAAAAAATAGCCCAAATACCGGAACCGGATGTCAAAACAAAAAAAAACGAACAATTTTCTCAGTTATTTCATAAAATATAGGCATGTTTATATGCACACATATGTATACATATATTTATATATATCTATATATATACATGTATATTTATATATACATATATATATATATACATATATATATATATACATGTATATTTATATATACATATGCATATATATGTATAGCTAAACATACATACACACGTTTAAATGTATTTCTATGACATTTTGGAATGATTATTATGTAGTACATCAGTTGTGTGTATGTGTATATATGTGTTTGTGTGTGTAGGTGTGGCACAGTCCACAAATTACAACTAAAATAAAGTCTACTCCATAAACGGGCTGTGTGTGTTTTTCATTTCTTTTTCTTTGCATTTGCATTTGCATTTTTTTAAATTTTTTTTTTTTTTTTTAGTTCATTTATTTATAATTTTCATCTTTTCAGATTTTTGGAGAGGAAAGTTTCAGTTTTAATCGCTACATAGGCACGTCAGTTCTATTTGTTGTTGTTGTTTGCATTTGTTTTTTTTTTGTGTTTTTCTTAATGTTTTTTTCGCTTATAAATAATTGTAATAATACATTGTTTTTTTTTTATTGTATTTTTTGTTTGTTTTCATTTAATTTTTGTATTGCATACAAAAAAATAAAAAAAAAAAGCTGAAAAAAATATATATGAATAGAAATACTAGCTATATACACATATCTATATATACCATATGTATATAATGTATATAGAGCGGGGTGTATGTGTGTGTGAGGGGGGTTTACAATTTCAAATTACAAAAATACTAAACTATCGATAGATTAATCGATATACACAATCTCGCTCGGAAGAGAGATCTTTCACAATCTCCCTCCCTCTCTCTCTGTTTTTCTTTTTTGCTTTCATTCCATAGGCCTTAGTAATAAGAAGCTAAGCTGCAAATACAATCAAAAAATAAACTATATATGCATTTAAATCGTATAAATGTAGTTATATATATATACTGTAAATAAATACAATTCTCAGTATTTTCTTATGTGTTAGTGTTGTCTTCTTCGTTTCAGTTTCTTACTTTGTTTTTTGTTTTTGTTTGCTAAATTGGCTAATTAAATATTGTTCGTTTGTCTTAAGTGTTTTTTTTTTTGCTGGCTATAGAAAAGTGGGCGTGGTTACATTTTTTTTTTTAGATTTTTTTAGCGTAAATTCTAAGTGTATTAACAATTTCGTCTATTGCACCCTGTTCTTTAAGGCCAGGCCAAAAACAAATAATAAAAATATCGAATCGCTGCCTTTCTATGCGCTTCTCAGTAAAAAAAAAGAAATTAAAAAATACGTTTATAATACATTATTATTGAATAATAACTTGTTGTTGTTCTTGTTTTTTTGTTGCTGGTTCTTGTTTTTGTTGTTGTAATTGCACTTGTTATTTTGTTGTTGTTGTCTCTTTTGATTTTCTTATTGTTGTTGTAGTTGTGTTTTTCTAGTTTCGCTTTCATTTGTTCCATTTATGCATAATTTAACATAATTATAATTACAATTATAATAATAGAAATAATAATAATAATAATAATAATAATGATAATGATAATAATGATAATTCACTAAAATTTAAATTCAGTACTTTAATAAATTGCAAATACAATTTACATATGGGTCTATAAATATATATATCTATATAGATATAGACATACATACATATACATATGTATATATATGTACCTATATCTATATCTGTATATCCACATATACATATACATCGTAATGTCTTGTTTATAGCCTTCGACATAAGCTAATGCAAAGAACAAAATAATATATAAATACATATACATATACATATACATAGATAAATATATATGTACACGTATATGTATATCAAAAGTAGAGTACAAAAATAAATAAATGTTCAGTTAACAATAACCATTCACATTCACATTCACATTCACATACGTCATTTGTTTAGTATGTTGTTGTTGTTATTCTTTTGATTTGTTTTATTAGTATATAATAAATACTATATTATGATATTTTTATTGCGTTAAATTAACTATTAGCGGCGCCAGAGTTTCAAAAGTCCAAAATGTTTCAACTAACGACTAAACAATTCAATAAAATACCGACTTTAAATAATAATAAAATTTATAAAAAAAAAAAATAATTCTTTATATATTTATATATAGTAATAATAGTATATGGAAAAAGAAGAACAAATGGTTTTTCTTCTATTTTTGTTTTTGTTTTTGTTTTGGAATGACCGCTTTGCGTGTGTGTGTGTGTGTGGATGGATGGATGGATGGGTGTATAAGTGTAAGTGTGTTTGTGTGTGTGTAGTCTTACATTCTAGGAATGTATAGCATATAGGCGTTATATGCTTTTCGCTATCGATCTAATACAAAAAAAAATAGATATACATACATATATAGGTTCCGCTATGCTACATACATATATAAATATACATACATACATACCTATATATATGTATATATGTATAGTACAGAATACATTTGATGCAGTTTTATGCAGCGCGCGATTTGCACATTTAAATACTATATAAAAAATACAAATTGTTGTGGATTTTGTTACTGCTGTGCATGTGTGTGTGTGTGTGTGTGTGTGTGCATGTGTATGTATATTTGTGTGTGTATGGTGTGTGTATGTGAGTGTGTATGCGTGTGTGTAATACTTAAATAGTTAGGGAACGTGTGTTGGGCGGGACCGGGAATCATTTGTCATCGTCATCGTCTGCATAGCTGTAATTGTTATCGATTCTATTACAGTCATCGTCAACGGTTATCTAACGTTCATCATTATCGGTTGTCGAACTGTCATCGTCACCGGTTATGTCATTATTTTCGCTAGCATTATTTTTAATGTAATCGATTCA
Source organism: Drosophila pseudotalamancana (assembly GCA_037075185.1). Classification (NCBI taxonomy): domain Eukaryota; kingdom Metazoa; phylum Arthropoda; class Insecta; order Diptera; family Drosophilidae; genus Drosophila; species Drosophila pseudotalamancana. The sequence continues at coordinate 21,186 of JBAMCK010000329.1, read as the reverse complement.
GTTAGCTGTCATCGTTATCGTTTATTCAATTTTATCGCCGTATAGTAAGTTCCGTAGTCGTAATCGACTTTGTTCAGAAGATTGCACTTGTTAACATTGTTATCGAAATCGATAATAGTATCGTAACTGCTATTGGTATCGCTATGGATGTGGTTATTGCCGTTATCGATATCGGTAACAAAAATTTGGTCATATTTTATAGCTATTGTATTGTCCACCAATCGTCTACGTCTTTGTGTTCTTGTTGGTGTAATACGCGTTATCGGTATCGTTATCGATATCAAAATAGTCACAATTTTGGTTTTTGTGTTGTCCACAACGGGTGGTTTGTTTGCCTTTTACCAATGCCATCGTTATCGTCCACGTTATCGTCAGTGTCACTCTTATCGATTACAGATTATCGATTAACGTTCAGCGCGTAAAGGCGCTGAGAAAATGGGGACCACCCATATCGAACTGCTGCTGCTCAAAGACATCATCCACGAGGCCGCCAACGCCGCCCACATTCACCCCATTGGCCAGCCCAAAATTGGCCCCATTGGCCGCCAATGTTGCCGCCGCAGCAGCCACCGCAGTGGCCGCCTTCAGTTGGCTTATGGCCAACATTGGCGGCTTGTCGCCCGGCTTCCAGCGTCGATGAATACCCATTGATTTGAGCTTCTGGCAAACAGACGATGGCGATATATTGATACCCTTCTCGGCCAGACGCGCGGACACCTTCCAATATTGTATGTTGCTGTCCTCCTCAATTAACTCGAGTATTTCCCGTGTGATCTCCTTGTCCCGCAGCTTACGTTCGTCGGCCTTCAAGCGGCGACGCGTGTGCAACAACTTGCCACCATTTAAAGAAGTTGCCGCCGACTGTTGTTGCTGCTGCTGTTGTTGTTGCTGTTGCTGGTAATGTGATGTTTCTGCTGGTGTGTGGCGCAGTTGCTGTTGTTGTTGTTGTTGCTGCTGCTGCTGCTGTTGCTGTTGCAGCAGCAATTCCTGCTGCTGGCGCTGAAGTTGTTGCTGTTGCTGCTTTTGCTGCTGCTTTTTGAGCAACTCCATTTGCTGCTGTTGCAATTCCTGCAGCTGCTGTTGACGCTGCAGCTCCTGTTGGTGGCGCTGATGTTGCTCCTGTTGCTGCTGTTGCTGTTGTTGCTGTTGCTGCTGCTGCTGCTGCTGTTGCTGCTGCTGCTGTTGTTGATGGTGTTGATGCTGCTGCTGATGCTCCTTGGCAGCCATTGCAACCGCCTCGTCGCGGCCATCCGAGCGCTTGTTGCGATACGAGAGCGGCACACCTTTCAATATGGCATCGCGCACCTTCCAGGCCGTCATCTGGGAGACGTTCAGAGCACGAGCGATCTCCATGGTGGATGCATTCTGTGCCACCAGCAACTTGGCCATCGCGTATTTCTCGTCATCAATGAAGACGTTCGGCTTGCGCGGCTTCTTTCCAGGCTGATGGATTGGCTGTTGCTGTTGCTGCTGCTGTTGATGTTGCTGCTGCTGCTGCTGCTGCTGCTGCTGATGCTGCTGTTGCTGTTGCTGTTGTTGCTGATGATGCGAATGCGCAGCAGGCGCGGTTACATTGCTGCCAGAGCTGCCATTGCTAAAACAGAAAGAGAGAGACAACATTAGAGCAAGTGAGTGCGAGAGAGAGAGAGCGACTTCTTACCTCTCGTTGCTGTTCATGGAGCGCAGGGACAAGTTGACGGGCAGCGAATGACTGCAAGACAAATATGGTAAATGCATTAATTAACCGCACAGTTAAGGCTGTATATAATAGATGAAGATAGAGCAAGAGAGAGCGGGAGAGAGCAAGACATAGAGGAAAAGAGAGAGAACACTTCTGACAAGTCAATGAACCGAAATGCATTAAATAACAAGTTGACAGTTAACTAGCTCAAGTGAACATGGAGGAAATTGAAGACTTGTCACTAATGTCAAGTTAACATGGATGACCAGTGCAAATTGAAATTGAAAATGTAATAGATAAACATTTAAACTAAAGATTTAAATTAGTTGGTAAGATAAAGTGCAATCATAAAGCCAAAGCAAAGATAGATCGACCATCTACACATACAAACAGCCATTTATAAACATTTAAACTAAAGATTAAAATTAGCCAGTAAAATAAAGTTAATATGGAGGACACGATAAAGAGCAATCTATTTATACAAAGTCAAAGCAAAGCAGATCAGAATATATATATATATAACGATTAAAATTGGCCAGTTAAATAAAGTTAACGGTTTATACAAGGCCAAAGCAGAAATAGTTCGCAAAATCTATTTATAAAAAAGATAAAGTCAATTTTAAAGCTTAACAAAATAAGTAATGCAAAAAGTTAACATGGAGGTGTTCAGTTGCAGCTACGACTATTATAAGTTCCTCATTCAGGTGATCAACTTACTTGGCTGCAACGGCAGCGGGTGGATAACGCCTCAGCATGGGCAACGCTCCATTGTGTGCCACCTTTTGCTGCTGCTGCTGTTGTTGCTGTTGCTGTTGCAGTTGCAGCCGCTGAGCATTAACAATGTGAGGAAAGCGATGCGATTCCGCCAAGAGGCGCTGATAGGCCTCAACGTCGGCCCGAGCGGGCAACATTTGTGTGGGTGAGACCGAAACGCCACGCTTGCCACGATGCTCATGCTCCATATCGGTGCCGTCATCCAGGGGACTGTGCTCCTCCATCTGGACGCGCATGTCGTAGCCATTGTGCTGCAACAGGCCGCAGACATCGTCTTCACCGGCATACCCGGCCGTCTCCTCGGCTCCAATCTCGCCAACGCCATCGTCTCCGCCCTCCGCAACGCCAACACCAACGGCCTCCATTTGATCATCGATGGTAAGCGACGCATGGTGCTCATCATCGCTGTCCAGCTGCTCCTCCTTGATCAGGCCCAGGTTGAGATGGCTGTAGGGCATCGACAGTTGTTGTTGTTGCTGCTGCTCGAGTTGATGCTGCTGTTCCAGTTGATGCTGTTGCTCCAGCTGCTGCTGCTGTTGCTGTTGCTGATGCTGTTGTTGTTGCAGCTGCAACTGCAGCTGTTGCTGTTGTTGCTGCTGTTGCTGCTGTTGCTGCTGCTGCTGCTGCTGCTGCTGTTCCTCGTTGGCCTGATCAACGACACGCTCATGGAGACTGACGCCATTCACCAGACTCTTGCGCAGTCGCCAGGCGAAGGTGCGCGAGATGTTCAGCTCGTTGGCAATCACCGTGGTGGTTGCCTCCCTCAGTATCAGCTGCTTGGCCAGTGCGATCTTCTTGGCGTCCAGCTTGATGCGAGTGCGTCCCTTCCGCTTGTTCGTCAGCCCCAGCCTAAGCGACAACAATAAGAACCGTGTTGTTATATTGATCAAAGAACGCATTGCTTAGCACAGCTGTTCAACTCACTTGCGATTGTTTGGATGCAGTGCAGCCACTTCTGGAGGCGCTTTGCGAGACGCCACGCGCTTCGGAAAGTTGTTGAACTGCACAATATTCTGCTTGAAAAGCTGCTGTAAAGGCCTGCAATGGGAAATTTGAAAAATTTATGTTAGTGAGACAATCCGAATCAATCTTTAAACAATTAGCCAGAATGCAGTCCAGCGTAACTGACTGCACGATACTCTGTTCCAGTCTTGCCCTGAGTCTAGCTTTAAAATCATGAAATATACGAATATATAATGTATCAGTTAATTTTGTATTTCTAGCTTCTTAGCTGCGCAACATATAATCAAAATTAATCATCCTAATATCTAATATACTATATAATCTTAAGACTTTATTTACTCATCGTATACACGACTTATATAGTATAGTATACTCTTATATATATCAAATTTGCAGTTTCCGGACAGACATTGTGTAAAACCAAAAGATTGGCCTTTGGGGGGAACGAGATATCTACAAAAAAAATGAATGGACAAGTTCTGTGCTTTATAAAATCTATTTGTAGAACGTTTCAAGTCTCTAGCTTTTACAGTTTTCGAGATTTACGCATTCACACAGACCGATCTGAAGGAATTGAAGATTGTGACTTACATTTTGGCCGCCTTGGAGGGGCAGCCGGTGCGCTTATGCCATCCGAGATGATGGCCGGTGGGAAACAGGACATGGCAATCGGAGCACTGCATGGGCCGGCTGTAATGAACAAAGGAGATAAGATCTGGTTGGGATTGGAGCTGTAATGTCCAGAACTTACGTCTGATTGCGCCGCTTCTTAACGCAGCGACCGCGACGAATGTGCTTCTCGAGGAATCGCTTGTAGAAGTAGGTCTTGCGGCAGTTGGTGCATTCGTAGACGGGTCCGGGTGTGCCATGTACGCTCTGCATATGGGCCTTGAGTATTTGCTTCATCTCGAAGGTGAGGTAACAGTGTGGACACTGAAAGCCACGAAGCGCAGCAGCTGGATGGACGCCGCCGCCGGCTCCATTGACCAGGCCAGTGCCATCATTGTCATCGCTGCCTGTCATCATTGGCGGATCTGGATCCGAGGGTGTTATCAGCTCAATCTCTGGTATCAATGGCAATGGCAGTTCCTCGTCCTCATCGTCGTCATCGTGATTGGGCACGCCGGCTTGCAGGACATGGCCATTTCCATTGGGAAACTTATTCATGCGCTGCTGCATATATTCCTGCATTAGGCGTATGGAATTGAAGGGCATATGCTCTGGCATTTCAACATCCTCTTGGGATGGCTCCTGATGCAGGCTTTCATTGTGCCGGTGCTCCTGGTCGAGCTGCTCCAAGTCCTCACTCTCCGCCTGCTCCTCCACATCCTCCTCCTCCTCCTCCTCCTCCGGCTGCAGCAGTGGCTGCTCGTTGATCGCCTGATGGCCATTGCTTTTGGCATGTCCATTCTGTGCGCGTGCTTCGCTTCCATTGGCATCGCCGTCGCCCTCGCCATCGGCAACGGCAACGACATCGCCATCACCATCACCATCGCCATCGCCATCGCCATCTTCGTCGGCAATCGCATTCGTATTCGCAACGCCCTCCTCATTGGGAATCTCATTGTCCTCCTCCTCTTCGTCGTCAGAGCCGCTGCTGCTGCTCGTACTGCTGCCGCTGCTGCTGGCCGTGGCACTGCCACTGGCGCTTCCACTGCCGCTGCTGCTGCTGCCGCTGCTCTTGACCTGACCAGCAGCTCCGTCAGCGGCTGGTGCTTCAGCCTGGTCGAGCACTGCTCCGACCGTGTGTCCCTCGATCTTCTTGATCAGCAGCTGCTGGCGGTAAAAGTTATCCGCATCCTCGCACTTCTTCTTGAACAGGCACGCCGAGATGGCCGTCTTGGCGCAGCTCACACACACCTGTTGCGGCAAGGTGTCGTTCTTGGCGATCTGAAAAGGAATTCAACAGCGTTTTAATGCAAATTTCTAGGAATGGTCAAAGAAAGACAAAATCAATGCACGTCAATTGATTATAATGATTGGTTTGGTTTGGAATGGAATCATCTTTTTAGAGTCTATCTACAATTTAGAAATCCTGGTTGCAATGTCTTAGCTCAAGCAATTGAAATTTATAGTTAAAATATATTCAGAAACTTAAGATCATCATTATCTAATTATGATCTCAAGTTTCTGAATTATAAAGTTGTACCTTTCAAATAGAAATGATATTACGAATTTGAGAGATTATATTTAAAAAGTCTATCTGTAGTCTTAATTTCCAGTTTAAGAAGTCTGGACTCTACAATAATATCAAAGCTCAACAAATGTAATTTAAAAGAAAAGTAAGTACAGAAACTTAAGATCTTAATTTAATTAAGTTATATTGTTATTATAAGAGCAATATTTCCTATCTGAGTCCCCTCATCAATCATTCAGGATATGTAATGGAATAATTGCAATAGATCTTTTAAAACTTGAGAGAATATATTTATGGTCTATCTGGTGTCTTATTTTATTTCGGTTTGTAATTCTTTTTATATTTCTCCATTATATTATTATTTATTTAGTTTTTTTTTTATATATATACGAAATATTGTCTAAGTAAATATCGAGGCTACGAACCAGTTTTAATTAATGTTTCAACCATATATATTCAAATATAAACCCAATCTGAAATTCATTAAGAATATGAAAAATTTTTTTTTTGATATTAATCAGACTTCAAATAAATCCAACAATGAAATATAATATGCATTTGAAAACAAAAGAAATATATTTGAGGAGAATTTATCTCAATATTCATGCTTATAAATCAAGTTTAGTCAAGTTTCAAACCCCGTATTTCAGTATTTTGCATTATTAACGGAATATTTAAACCATTTAAATTATTTCTATTGGTTTAAATTATGAATCTAATTAAAAATTAAAGAAAAATAGATACAAAAGCTTATAATCATTTATATTATTTTTTCTTATGTATTCATTTACATATATTTTATGACATTGAACAATAAACTTTTAAGGATCGTAACGAATTGGATAAAGAATTTATATTTAGATTTTAAATGTTATTTAAAAATCTTGAACAAAAAAAAAAAACAAAAACTCTGAAACTGAGAAGAATCAAATAGACTTATTTTTTGGGCTCTCATTTATTGTTTTTTTTTTCTTTTTATGTATTTCTTTTATTTACATATGTATGTACCTTACGAGTTTTTTTTTTTTTTTTTTAATATAATTTTGGGTCGTCGAACTAAATCACAATCAATTTGTATAGCAAAAGGAACAATAGAGCCAACAGAAAAAAAAAATAATAAATATTAAGAAGGAAAGAAACAGAAAACGTCTCAACAGGTTTTTTTCTTTACTGTACATAAAAATTTTGTTTTGTGTATGTATGTGTGTGTGTTTTTTTTTTTATTATTTAATGAACAAAATAGAAATAATAGAATGAGGGTAGGTAGAGATAGGTATGTAGGTAGGTATAATCATGTTCGTTAAACAGAAACCTTGATATGGAAAAACTGTTTTATTTACACAAGAATTAGCAGAGCTACAAAAATAAGCACACACACATATATGTATGTATGTATACAATACAAATGTATGTGTGTGTATTTAATAATATACATATGTATGTATGTACGTGTATTTAAAGTATAATAAACGCGATCTCATGTTTCCCCACCGACTTGTCCCATAATCACGAGAAAAAAGACTCATAATAAAAAGTTATTAGAAAAACAAAAAAAAAAAAACAAATACAAAGAAAATTAATAATGTGAAATGTATAAAATGAATAAAAATAAAATTAAAAAAAAAAACCGTACGTATGTATAACGCATAAGACTAAGCCGCTCAAATTGAACAACAGCCAGAAAACCAGAAAAACATTTCACATTCAGGAAAAATTACAAACAAAAACAACAAATAAATTGTATTAAAAAAAAAAAAACATATACATGAATGGAATGGAATGGAATAAAATCAAAGCAGCGCTCGGAGCCGAAGCAAACGAAGTTTTATGACCAGAGGAGACGAAGAAGTGTGGAACAAGATTTGCCGTCGTTCCGTCCCATTTGGGGAGGCGGCGAGGGGGCCAACGAACGTCTAAGCCGACTACAAACTAAGTGAATGAGTGCCGCATGCCGAGAGAGCGCAGCGAGAGCGAGATAGCAATAGCCGAGACCGTAAGAGAGCGCGGTTTGTGTGCGCGAGAGCGCAGATGCAAGAAGAAGAAGAAGAAGAAGCAGCAGCAGCAAAATTGTAAAAGAAAAATTTATGGAATTAAACCAAACATATGAATTATACATTCACATATGCATGTACCCGTACGTGTGTATGCGTGTGTGTGTGTGTGTGTGTGTGTGTGTAACAGACGTCAAACAAAAGAAGAAAAATGTATATGTATAGAAGCAGACAAGCATAAGCAGCAATTGAAACGGTAAATCATTTTACAAAAGCAGCAAACGAAAGAAAACTAAACAGAAGAAATTCCACTTAAAAACTATATAAGATTCCATGGCTAAAAACCGTATTTACCCTAAATATATAGATACATACCTACATATATATACATACATATTTATGTATATTTGTATATAATACCAAAAACTAACCGAGCTGAACTCAACTGAAACTGATCCAAGCAAACAAACAAAAATAAAATTAAAAAAACAGAATTACGAAAAAAATAAACACACAAAAGCAAACGAAACGTTTTTTTCGCTGTTGTTTTTTTAATGTCAGTTACTGTGAACAGATAAAAAAAATGCGATTCTATGAAATATGTTAATATAACAGTGTGAAGGCTATATAAGAGATACACATACAAACACATACATTTACACATTCATATATACATATGTATGTATATAATATATAACCACAATATAGAATTGTGCCTTAAACTTAGTTTAAAAGCCGATTTAAGAAATAGCACCTGAAATCTCGCTCAACTTGTTGAATCCAGTTCATTTGTTCTTAACTAAGTCAATTATTTTGATTTACTCGTTCATGAACGAACTATTCCAATTGGCTCTCAATTTGTTTTTATTTCGAGTACTTAATTCGAACTTTTTTTTAATCAGATTTATTGTTGCCATAAAATAAAATTTATTTAAATTAAAGATATAAATTGCTTTAAATCTAATTGAAAACTAAACAATTAAAAGAAACAACAATAAAAGTCAATAACAAGATATCCTATTCTAAATATCATTTTAAAAAAAAAGTTTAAATTTAAGAGAAATCTAAAAAGTTTAAAAATTGCATGATACCGATAATTTTTCATTAAGTCTATCAGTTTCCAAAACTTTCTTGGAATTGTCTTCTAAATATTTATCTACTACTTCAATTTTTTGTTTAAAAGTATTTTTGAAATTATTTTTTGATGGACAGTTTTAATGTTATATGTATAAGCTTTGATTCGTACGACTAAAGTAACTGATATCATTTAACTTTCTTATCAGCGATCGCATAATCTTTCTGAAACTTATGATCAAGTCTGTAAACGATACTACCCGAATTTACTTTCTTTAATACTCATTTTTTTGTTGGTTTTTTTTCCACTTCGCATTTTATTTTTTTTACTTCCATCTAAAATTCGATGAATAATATTTTAACCGAGCATTGAACCCAAATAAAACTAATAAGACGAAACAAAGTTCATGAACTGAGTCTAAAAGACAATATTTACTTCCAATCTGAATGCTTCCAATTTTTTGTTGGAATGTGGAAACCCATTTGTCAGAAGTTATTTAGGATTATGTTTTGTTTTTCTTACCTTAACATCCGCCAATGTTGTGATCTTTTGCCAAAGCGAATCCTCGCCGAATATGGAAATCATTTGCATAGAGTTTGTGTGCGATGTAATGCAAATGCGACATAATTGTGGATTGCATATCTCGGCGTCCATGGTGAAGTATCAGGAGATCAGGATTTGCGGCAGGAATTGCAATAGGCGATGTAGCCCTGGTCGTGATGCGTTAAGGAATGAGAATTGGAATTGGTATCGGAATTGGAATTGGAATTGGAAGCGAAGCTGGAATTGGAACTGAAACTGGTGTTAGAGGAGGAGGCGTATAAGCAGCCAGCCGGCCAGCCAGCCAGCTGCATGCCAGTTCTGCTCCTCTCTAGCGTCGCACTGCCGTTATTTATCCTCGTTCCCGTTGCGGCGACATTGGACTTCAAAGCGACCACCCGAAAGAAAACAACAACAATGACAACAAATCAACAAGTGGCTTCCGAATTCGCCGTGCAGAGTTGTGTTGAAATGTTTGTGATTTTTCCGGTTCTTTTTGTTTTTTTTTTTTTTTTTTTTTTTGCGTCTGTTTTTTAGTTTTAAGTATTTTTTAGAATTTTGTATTATTTTGCGTTAAAAGGAAAAGACGGAAAACGTTGACGCGGTTGAAGTGGCGGCGTTTTGGGTACTGAAATGGAATACAGAGAACAAGAAACTATTTATTAATAATGAGAGAGTCGGAGAAATATAAGCATACATACGAACAAAAAACAAACGTAGACGAAAACTAAATAAATAAAAGTAAGAAAAGAAACAAGAGAGGAAAAAATTGAAATTCAAGAAAATAAAAACACGCACATAATAAACACACACACACACACACGCACACACACACACACACACACACACACACACACACAGGCAAACAAGCTACCCCCTGCCCCTAGCAGCGCTTTGTCACCTTCAAGCAACCCAATCTATATATGAGACTCGAGCATTTTTATTATTGTGTAGATTCCAAAAACAAAAACAACAACAACAACGGTAATACAATTCTTACTGTCGTAGCAACACACACACACACAGTTACGAACTTGATACACACAGACGTAAACGAAAATAAAATTACACAAAAGAAAACAAGTCAAAACTAAAAAAAAAAAAGAAAAAACTAAACTTAAAAACATGCACATACACATACACACGCACACGCACACACAATGACAGTGAGAAGCGAACAAATAAATAATAGCAAAAATCGTAACGAAACGAAATAATAAAATAAACTCTATGAGCCGGATGACTGCTACTAAAGGCACAAATGCAGAGGGCAGCAGAGGGATGGGAAGCAATGGGGGGGGGGGGGGAGTGTTTGCGAGCTGAGGTGAGGTGAGGTTAACCGCCACAGAAACTACAACGATAAATTCATGTTCTCTCACGAGTTCGCGTGCTGCTCTCTCTCTCTCTCACTCTTTGTAAATATCTCTCACTCTCTCTCTATATATATATGTATGTATGTATGTGTGTGTGTGTGAGTGTGTGTGTGTGTGTGTGTGTGTGTGTGTGTGTGTGTGTGTGTCCACGCTTAAAAGGGTAAGCAAGGACGGCCAAAGGGAGGCCAAGCAGTTGAGGTGGGCGGGGCAATGGGCGCTGGCTGCGGGTGTTGCACACAAAACTAAGCAAAATGCCAAGGGATTTGCATCCTGAAGTCGAAGGCGAAGGCGAAGGCAAACATCTGCATATTACTTGGTGCACAAGTTTTTATGCAGCTGACGCTACAAGGAATCAGCTAAAACTTGTACGTGGCACACACACATATACATACACTCATACACACACACACACTTAAACACACGCAATTTATGCGAATAAGTCTCAATAGCAAAGAAAACAAGAGATAAAATGCTAAGCTTTACAAATATTCTTCCCACACAGATATGCAAAACATGAAGGAAAATATTTTTAAAAAAAATTTGCACAAATGTTTCTGTTAGCTTTAAATCTTGCTGTTGGAAATGCCAAAATAGTAAATATTTATACGCACACTTTCAACGCCTAATCAAATGCACACAATGATCAACACTGAAATGCGAAATGCGTTTTCCAATAGCGCGAGAAATGTGAAATTCCTGAACCAGTTCCAGATTCAGCTCAAATGACGACAACGCTTCTTGTACTATTCAAATGATGGAAATCAAGCGAAACAGCAACAGCAACAACAACATTAACATTAACAGTAACAACAACAACAACAACAACAACAACAACAACAACAACAACAACAACAACAACAACAACAACAACAACAGCGGCAGCAGCAACAAAATGGCAGTCAAATTTGGATGGGATCGCGTTGAGAAGAAGAAGGAAATCATAAGATCTAGAAACTGCAGTCAGTCTCGCAAATAGAAACAAGAAATAAGAACATGCAATAACTACGCAAACGCTTACAGCGACTCTTACACACATAGAGACTTGCACTCACACAATCGCTCGCACACACACACACACAAACACACACACACACACACACTCGCACACATTCATAGTTAGAGACACCATCAACGACCTGGAAACTGGAACTGAAAACCCAACCAATTTGCAATACATATTTGTACGACCGAGTACTTGTACGTACAATTCCCGTCTCCATGTCTTTTTCTTTTTTATTTTCTTGTCTGAATATAACTACAACAATAAATACACGTTAGTATACTTACAAACATAACTATGTACATGTATGGAATATCTGTATAATTTATAAAGACACACACACATACACACTCACATATATATACACATATTCACATTCATAACTACATGTGCATATGTATGTATCTGTATGTTTTTATGCCCTACCCGCATATGGTACGTTCAATCGGCAACCTCCTCCCCTCTCCTACTCTTCCTTCTCCTCCTCCTCCTCCTCAACTATCCCCCTCACCGACCCGCCCCCTTTTTTTGCCCCTTCTTCCAGCCATTAGCATTCATTGTATTGTGTGTCCATGTCCAAGAGTCGAGTTTGCTGCTCTTTTGTTTAGAGTTTAAAATAAAATTAAATAAAATTGAAACCATAGTAAAGAAAAACAGTAATGAATACAACGTTAACGTCAGCGTCAACGATTCCGCTGCCTCTGCCGCCGCCAACGACAGCGTCGCCGTTAATGTTAAAGTCGCTCGCGGTTTACATATGGGGAAATATTACATTTTATACAACAAAAAAAATAAATAAAAATAAGCATGGATAATGAAAGAGCAAGAGCAACAGCTACTGCCGGCAACAGAAACTAAGAGAGTAACAAATAAAATAATACAAAATCACACACAACTAAAGAGAGACGAAAGCCTGCCTGCCTGCTACTAAATGGTAATGGCAGAAAAGTCAAGAAACTCAACATTTGTCTTTTCTTGTTGTTTTTGTTTTTGTGTTTTTGCTGCTATTTTCTGTTGCTGTTTGCTGTTCCTGTTGGCTTTTTTTCTTCAGCGTGCTAAAGTCGCAGTCCAAGTCGCAGCCAAAGTACCCAACGGACAACTATTAAAGAAAAACAACAACAACAACATCAAAAAGACGACGAAAAACAAATACACCCTACTTACACTTACTAGCCATACATAACTACAATACACATGCATCTCTCCATATCTCTCGCTCGCTCTCTCTATCTCTCTTTCTCTCACTGTGTAGCGCACGTACATTTAATACTTAACTCAACTCTTGTGTCGTCGACGTCGTAGTTGGTCTGTGTGCTTTAACTTTGTTTTTTTTTTTTTTTTTTTTTGATTTTTTATTTAGCTATTGTACAGTTCCACAGAAAATTTATACAACGCACGGACGGTGAGGCATAAAAGAAGGGACGAGGGGGTGGAGAGTGGTGGTACGTACAATTTAATATTTGTGTGAGCATATTTGCGGACAGCAAGCGAACAGAACACGAACACACAAACACACACACACACACACATAGACCAAAAGAGAGATAGAGAGAAAAACAGCGCTGAAGACTTGAAGAACACACATCGCCAAGAACGAAGACGAAGTTGGCGCACTGATAGATTTACCCACACACACACACAGTGGCTTATACACGCAAGTGTGTGTATATGTGTGTATGTGTGCGCACTAGATAAATTCTAAACGCTGTCGTTGACTTAGAAAGTATCTATTGAAAGAAATAGTGCGCTTCTTCTTATACCCTGTAACCATAAAATGCGCAAAAATTGAGTACAATAAAGTTGTGCAAATGTGAGTGGAGGAATGTGAATAGCACAAAAATATGTATGGAGATGTGTGCTTACGATTACATACATCACACACACACACACGCACACACACACACATACATACATACATATATATACAGTGAGAGGTTGGCTTCCAATTGCAAATTAGCATAAATTAGAATTATGCAGAAATTTAGAATTTTCATTAAAACTTTGCAGAAAAAGTTTGTTTATTAAAATTTGTTTGTTTTTAATTACTTTTGAACCACAAAAAAAAAAATTTAAATCAAAAACAATATAAGTAATTAAGACCCAAAACAAAATATAGAATTCTAGCTTCAATCATCCGGTGTTCTATGGTCCAAGTTAAAATATATTTAAAATTTACATAAATTCAAGTCTTGAATAAAATGAAATTTCAGCTCGGTAAATAATTGGAATGAGGAATAAATTATATTTCAAAATATGTACATATGTACATAAATTGCAATATATGCATATGTCTATATAGAAATAAAATACCTAAAAATATTAAAGATAAACACGTACACTGAGAGAAATTTGTTACTTCAATTAAATACAAATAATAACTTTATAATATAAATAAAAACAAAATATCTTTGAACAAGTAAAAAATAATTATTTCCCCATAAGTTTTAAATATTAAATAAGCTGAAATCTATGTACCTCAACCACATCCAGATGATATCCACATATACAGTAAGTAATATTTTAACTATTTGTACTTAAACTGAGCAACAAATTCTAGACTATTCTTCTATCATTACTTCTTCCTATATATTATGTATATTAAAGTTTAACGATTGGCATTTAAATTGCTTTAAGATTGATCTATTTTGGATTGGTTATAGCCTCTAATGATAGGGCATTACGATCTCTTGCCGATCTGGATGGTAATTACAACTACACGACAATGAGCACAATGTGTATAATAAATAATTTACATCTAGTTGCTATAACAATGGGTCCGGAAGAGGAGTCGAGAGATATGTATGTGCATATATTTATTATATGATGAGGTAGATAAAGATACAAAGACAAGCAAGATATGTATGTTTGCAGAGAGAGCGAGAGCGAAAGAGAAAAAGAGAGAGGCAGAGTTGACTGGGGAAGTGGAAATTCAACACCTACTAAAAGTACTTTTGCTTTGTATGTATTCACATATCAGATACAGAGAGATAGACATATATACATACATATATATCTTAGAAAGACAAGATCACTTTGAAGATTGACAATCGCAACATGCGTTTTTTATGTACACTTTTTATGGGTGTGGTCGCCGCCCAAAAACCAGAATTGTGTAGCTTAAAAAAAGTATACAAAAGTACCTCGCGTGGGTGTCGAAGAACAAATGCACTTTTAGATACTTTAATAGAGTGGGGCTTATCCCTACGATTCAATTTACAAAACCAAAATAAATGAGAACTGATTTTTATTTCACTCATTATTCTGCATATCTATTTTATAATCATAATTTTTCGTAAACTATTTTTATTAGTTCTGCTTATAAAAATGATAAAAAAAAATATAAAAAAAAAAAAAAAAAAAAAAAGAAAAAAACAGATTAAAACTTATTCTTAAGAGATCAAAAATTATTTAAATTCCTTTTCTTTTTTGTAAAACAAACTACTTTTGTAAACGATTTTTTAAAGATCTAAATTGGATTTATATTTGAATTTACTTAATTCACGCTCTTTCTCTTTAATTATTATAATTATATTAAATATGAAAGAAATATGTTGTAAGCCAAACATTTTTACCTACAAAAACTTCAGTTAAGATCTTTCTAAAGATAATATCGTTTTATATGATAAGCGCACACACATAAATAATTCTGATCTAGATATTCATCACGCTTAAGAATTAAAATACTTGTAATGATCAGAAATATATATGTATGTGCAAATGTAAAGCGTCATTCGAAAAAAGAGAAAAACTTATGGATATGATAAAAAGATACATATTTTGCACGATAAGCAAATATATATGAACATATATACAAACAGATAGATATATATATTTTTATATATACATATGTGTGTTTATCCATATCGAATGATATTTAATCGCTGATTGGTGGGACTTGTACCAAATTGTGTAAACATTTTCCACGTAGTATATAAAGTAACAGTATATACGAAAACACGGTACGGTTTGTGTTTCGCGAAAAGAAAGAAAGAAAAAAATAATAAATTGTAAAATTCACAGAAATCGAAAATGGATAGGTATATCGCAAATGCAAATTTAATAATTGGAATTAGAGAAAATAAGAGAGACAGAGGGAGAAAGATGCATACAATATAGAATATACTATATGCATACACAGATACATACATATGTATATGTATGTTTGTATATAGATTTCTATCATGTACTTAAGTCGGGGTAAGAATGCGCCAAAGCAAGCCAAAAATAAACAACTGCCGATAATGACGATTATCATAAATCCAATGATAATCATGATGATGACGATGATGATGATGACAGAAACCCACGTAGGAGGATGTCGAGGCAAGGCACATCAAGTTGAAAACGAAGTAGAAGAAGCAGCAACGCAAGCATTAGTTAACGTTGAACAGGAATAAAAAAGAACGTTTTATATACCAGCCTACCAAATACCCTGCTTCTTTTGATATTTTCATTTGGGTAGTTCCAATTGGAATATAATAAGAAAATAAAAATGATTTAAAGATATATGTAATTAATGATGTTAATAAAAGTTAATTAAATATTTTATGTACGTTTTTGGATGGCATTTTGCAGCAAAAGATCAATTAAGAATATTAACTATCTGGCTTTAAGAGTATTAACAAAGTAAAAACAAAACAAATACACCCCATATTCCTCTTAGTAAGAAACTGGGTATAAGAAATTCAAACAACAAGCAAAGATGCGTGTGGGCGGTGGGTGTGCATAATGGAAGGTAGAGAATCAAGGAATCAAGCAGGAGTTCGCAGATATGCTAAGGCGCCAGAGCGAGACGGACAACAAAGTAAAGAAAGAAAAATGAAAGAAAAAAACCAAAACTAGACAAAAACTTGGCAATGGCAACGGCAGTAAAGATAAGCACAGAACGACAACTCAGAACTGGGAACTGGGAACTGAAAACTGGGAACAGAATAAAGCGCATAAAAAGCGGCAATCGCATAGACGAGTTTATACCAGGATGAAGGGGGATTGGGCGGCGAAGCAGCGCCATAAATGATGCCAAACCAGCAAGTCCTCTCACCTATGCTTCAATATGTATGTATGTGGCTAGGCTTGTGTGTGTGTGTGTTTTGCTTTGTATAACTCTCCACCCAGTTCTCAGCCCCATCAACATCATCAGCATCATCATCATCATCATCATCATCATCATCGTCATCTTCAACATCATTAATGCAACGCACTGCAAAGTTAAACCGCAAGCAAAAGCGGTTGAGCTTCAACTTAAAGTCGCACTTGGAATGCTCTTACCAACAAAAAAACTACGAATTGCAATAACAGCAAGCAATAGAAATGGCAACAGCAACAATAATGTGCAAACATAGAAAGTCAAAAACATAGAAAACATTTACTGCACAGTTTAATTTTTTTCCTTTCTGCATTTCGTTCTTAACTAGCAATAGCGGGCAGGCAGCAAACGAACGAACGAACGAACGAGCGAGCGAGCGAACGAGTTAGCTGCTTCTCAGCTGCTGTTTGAGGCTTTTGGTGGGAGCTTACGCAGAGCGCAACTAAAAGAGAGACGGACTTGGAACAAAAAAAAAAAAAGAGCACAAGAGTGCACCGTATACACGTGCAATAAATGCAATTACCGCATTCAATGAGCGTTTGTATGTGAGCGAGTGAATAAGCGTGTTTGTATGCATGTCTCTTTGTGCGCCTGTATTTGTGCAAGTTTTATAATTTTTCTCTAGTTTTTTCTTTCTTGAAAACTTTTGGAATACTCTGAGCTACGAATGCATACAATCATTTTGACATGCACACTGATAAGCTTTTAGAAGTTGCTTAGATCTTATCTATATTTTTTTGTATTGTATTGTATTGTTTATTCTTATAACAATGTAAGAATGTAAGCTTATGCAAAAACTTTTCTATGCCGTAAGTGGAATAAATACCAATGTATGTCGATAGAATAAGAATACATACATATGTACGTAAGTATATTTATGCTTATGCTGCACTGCGTATTTTAAACTAATTTATTCTACAAGTTCTATGTATAAATTTATTTTCAAATAAATTACAAAATGTTACAAAAGTGGATGACTTGCAGAAAATGATGTCAGCGTATTTAAGCTTCGGTGTGATGCATTACCAATTTATACTTCTTCTTTTACTTGTTATTTTATGCGTTCACAAAACTTGAGAAGCAAAAACAAAAACGAACGACATTTTCTGTATACGCGCCACCGTCACAGTCGCTGTCGACGTCAACGTCAACGTCGACGCCGCCGTTGCCGTTTGTTTGAGCGCTGTCCACCCGCCCGTCCTACCGGCTGCTTGCTTAGTCGTTTTTGCAGCGTAGCTGCTGCTGCTGCTGCACTTACTGTTGTAGTTTTATTCGTTTTCTTACACATATTTTTTTTCTTTCTTTCTTCATATGCATTTTGATATGCGTGTGCGAGTCGACGATGTTTTTGTCTATGTATGTGCGTGTGTGCATGTGTGTGTGTGTGTGTGTTTGCCTCGGATCAAATTTGTTGAATTGTTTATTTAGTACGCTGTCGTTGCTGTTGTTGTTGCGTATTTTTTCAGTTATTGTTATTATCGTTAGTTGCAGTTGCATTCGCTCTTAACGTTCGCTTGGCTCGCTCATTCGTGTACATTCCGCCATCTGCTGTCTCTTTCGTTTTTGGTATTTGTAAATTACATAAATTGTCTTGGACTATAAATTACGGGAAGATTATTATGGATTGCTGGTTGGGCTCTGTATGTGTGTGTGTGTTTTTCTGTTTGTAAATGCATGCATGTGTATAGGTAGTTGTTGTTGTTGGCTTTACTTGCTTCGGCTTTGGTTTCGCTTTGAAACGAACGCAATAACCACAACAACAACAACAGCAACAATGTGTTTTTATGCTTTTATAGAGATCTGCATTTAATGATACTCTGCCACTCGCACATAGTTACATGTATGGATGTATGTATGTATTTGTGTGTGTGTGTGTGACTCAGAGCTATCGAGGATGGAAATGGATATGGTTATGTTAAATAGCAAGTTTTGCATGTGTCGTAAAATGCCAAGCGATGTTTTTTGCTGCTGCTGCTGCTGCTGCTGCTGCTGCTGTTGGCATCCAGACAAAGGCAGGGCAAAGGATCATTAAAAAATGTTGAAATGTGCACAGCGGAAAATGGCTTTAAGTATGCGCCTTTTACAGCGGCTGCGCTCTTATCGGCCCAACTAGATTTGCAATTGGGATGACAGCGCAGTCAAAGGTGCCCAAAAAATATAATGCTAAGACAATCTTATTGGATCGTTATAAGAATTCCAATAGACTTGAATTGCATTAGATATGCGCTAGTTGACAGCTGCGCCTGATTAATCGATTATATTAATCGATGCATGTGCCTAGCTGAAATGTCAACCTTGCCTGCGTGTGTGTGAATGAGTGTGTTTATGATTCGGCGTTAGATTTGAGGACGTGTCAAATTGGCGCAAATATAAGTTATTAGCTACAAGAAGCATACATACATAAACACGAGGTCATTGCGCTGAAACAAGACATGGAAAAAAATGGAAAAAAATATATATATGTACATACATACATATTTGCATTACTTATACGACAATATAAAAGCTTGCGAAACTGTATATTAAAGTCAATTGCAATTGAAAATTCAAAGCAATTATTCAACTTAATTAAATTTAGACATGCATATGCATGTCTGAGTAAATACATACATATGTATCTATAAGTGCGCGCAAAGAACAATAAACAGATACATGGACAAAAAATATACTCTTGGTATTATCAACGTAAATGCTGCCGCATGCTAAGGCACAAACAAACACCAACACACACAAAGACAGACACACATACACACCGATTTAACGTTACTATTTCAGTGGCTCAACTCAAGTGAGCATAGTTAATGGCAAACAACAATAAGAACTAGCAAAAGAGACAATAACAACACAAAAAGAGACAAGTGCGAGGCAGCAGCAGCAGCACACAAATTCACACACATAGGCACACTAACACACACTGAAATACACACAAGCGACCGACAGCAGTAATAATAACAATAAATAAATTGAAGAGTTAAACTAATAACGAAATATGCGCACACACGTATAGGCGCACACAATCATATCTATAACTCAATATAGTGTTTGTATGTAAGGTAAACGTAACACAAACATACTCTCATATTAAATACATACATACCTTTATTTAGTCGAAATTGCTATTTATTTTCTTCTTCTTCTACTACTTTGCTGTGCCTATGCTTCTGTTGTTGTTGTTGCTGCTGCTGCTGCCACTGTCGACGCTGATGTTGTTATTTTTATTGTTGTTGTTGTTCCTACTTCGCCGTTTCTTTTTACTTATTAGTTTTTCACACAAGCAGAGAATCAATTTGGAATGTGTAAAGTTGCTTTTTATTGTTCATGTTAGTTATGAATGTAAGTATGTATGCTTTAATATTCATATAGAAAATTTATGTTATGTGCCGTTTTTGTTTTATTTTTTTTTTTGTTGGTGCTTACATAAATTTTGTTGATTTTGTTCTTTTTTAACACCTGCACTTTGCCGTATTTCACACCAAATTCATGTCGTTTTTGTCAGCGCACTGACATGCAGTAAAAAAAATAACAGAAAAAAAACATTTATTTTATTAAAATATTAAAAAATCACACGCACAAACTTTTGTTAATTAATAAATTTCACACTAATCAGATTGACAAACGATTAAACACAATTCAAAAAATGTTGTTTTGAGTCAATTTACGCAAACTGCGACGCAGCGCAGCGCAAAACACAAGACGTCCGCTCACGGCAAATATCTGACAAGACAAAACAAAAGAATAAAAAAAAACCAACACAAAAAACATCAGCACATGTCAAATGCAGTGCACAAGGTGTAGCGTTTCGATAATCGTTTGAGCGCCGCACTCTGAGAGCTCGAAACGTGCGTTGCTTGTGACGTCACAAGAGAAGAGCTGTAACATAACTTATTTATAAAAGAGATAATAAATAATTTAAACTAATTTTAGTTATTGCTTATATAAAAAAAACTAAGGAAATTTGGGCATTAAATAATTTGAATGAATAAAAATAATAATGAACAATACATACAATTTTTGACGTCAATGCAACGCTTAATACCTTGCGCTACCTATTCAACAAACGGTCGTTACAAGAATTAAATGTAACGCGTTTACATAATGTTACTGTTAAGTCCAATTTAAGCTCTGTTGACGCTGTCTGAAATTAAAATTATATATATCGATAACAATAAATGCTTGTTCGATAACAAAAACATCGATTGGTATTTTAACAGGTATGAAGCGGAAAATAGTGTACAGACTTAAGGTATTTTAATAAAATTGCAAATAAGAAAATAAGTACATTATAGCTTTAAATTATATATTTATGAAAATATATTGTTATTCAAATAGAAACATATGTTAATGTACTCATATATCACAAATAGAAACATTAAGATATTGTTATGTATTATAAAATAAATTATTTTACTTAAAATCTATTGAATATATTATTGATACTGCATTAATTTGAACAAATGTGTAATCGTTTAAGGTTTACCAATGCATCTCTGTGTGCACTGCAACCATGCCGGCTAGCTTTTGACATTGGAATATAGCGAAACCGTACCCCCGCACAGCAATACGTAA
>JBAMCK010000328.1:0-34633 GCA_037075185.1 Drosophila pseudotalamancana | reverse complement strand
TACGTATTGCTGTGGACATATCGATACGACAGTTAGACACTAACACCGTTCGATAGCACTAGTCGATAGCGTCCATCACTATTTGGCCTACATTTTTATGTAATGTCACTCATCACTTTGTTGTCGTTTTACAAAGAAAAAATCGTGCTAGTAACCAAACCAAAGAACCAAGATTATTACTGTGTGCGCTGTGATGTGATATCCAATTGTAACAAATAATGAATTGTCATCAAATATTAAGCGGTGCCTGCAATGCGGGTGACCGGTGCTTCGCAATTGGCTCCGTGGAAGGCATACCATTTACAGTAAGAATACGAGCGATTACGATTACCAAGTTTTTTTTTCCCTTTTTTTTTTTGCTGTTCGTTTTCGTTTTTATCACGCATCCATCATATTGTACAACCTGCAAACACACACATGCAAAAACCTACGTGCGCGAGTCATATGTAGTATATACGTATACGTATGTACATGTATTTATATAGGTACGCTAGGTACTTAAGGGTATGACTATTGTATGTACCACATTTTCCAACACGGGTGACATTTCGCGAATGCCAATTGGAATATCCAATTCCGATCAGCCCAAAGGGGATTTTAATGTTTTTATTTACATATGTATGCTTGTATACACATTGTGTGTGTTTTAGCGAGTACATATAAATAAATGTGATGCTTGGTTGTTGCCGTCCTTCCGTCTGACTGTGGTCAATTAAATCCGAGGCAAATGATGAGTTTTTCTTTTTGTGTAAATTCGATAACAACAACTGCTAACTAATTCAGATGTTATTGTTGTAGTAGTCAAATGCTTGCGTGTGTTTTCTTTCTGTTTTGATGAATGCTGCAAACAAACAATTTTTCACGGTATTCCAATTTGAAATCAGTCTATTAACATGTTTTCTGGCTTTTAATTACATTTAAAGGTCAAGTGCTTTGGCTGTAAACAAGCCTCTCACGTTGCCTTACGCACTAACACACACGCATGCGGAGACACGCACACAGCTTGCGTACATATAACATTCGATTGGTCAAATGGCCTTTGATGCCCTAAATTCGATAAACATACGTACATGTAGGCGCATCTGTATATATGAATTTATGTATGTGTGTGCTGCCCTGCAGCCTGCAAATGCAATCCTCGCAAAATGTTGGCAGACAAACAAAACGTCAATAACAAATAAATTATACACGGGCCATAAAATACTGCAAAAATTAGTTTTTTTTTGTTTGTGTATTTTGTCGTGAGCACGCATTTATAATGTGGCGACTGTAGCTATAGCTGGAGTCGTTTATTTTTATGATCATGTGTGTCTGTATGTATGCGCTTCGTTCATACAAACATACATGCATATCAAATATTAATTACTAACGGTAACCCCTTCCACCCACACACGCTGTTTTTTTTTTTTTTTTTTTTTTTTTTTTTGCTTATTTGTTTACCGCTAGCGTCTGGGGTCTGTTTTTTTTTTTTCACTTCTTTCTTTTTCCCATACCTATGTAATTTAGAAGTCGAAAGCATAAATAACTGCACATTGAATAATTCAAGAATAAATATGTAGAAGAATAAGTGTGCCAACACTTCCCTTCTGCCCCACTCTAGTTTTCTCTTAATTTTTAAAAAATTTTTTTTTTTTTATTTGTTGCAAAAATTAATTTAAAAACGCCAACAGCTGCACGACTGCATGTGCGTGTGTGTGCATGTGTGTGTTGTGTCTGTACAGTGTGTACACATCTGCATTATATTCTGTAATGAGCTGCGAGCCGCCGCCGCCGCTGTTGACATTGCCACCCATTCATTTAACTGTGTAAATGCCATCATTTCAATTGTATTTTTATAATATGCATGTGTGTGTGTGTTTGTGTGTGTGTGTGAGAGTTTGTCAGCGTAAACATATATTAATATATGAAAAAAACAGGCATAGTTGAACTTGAAAATGGACAGACAAACACAAACATAAAAACGCACACATATATATACATTTACATTGTACATACATAGTGGCGCCATCAGGCTATGGGCGGCGTGTGTCAGTGCACAGTGGCACAGTGTTTAGCCTTGTGGCCTTGGCAAGAAAATATCCGCAGCCATATCTTGCTTTGGCTCCTACTTAAGATAATGAACACATATCAAATGAACACCTAAAACTAACCCCAACTACAAGCAACAACAATTCGCCAAGATAAGCCGTCCGACCATACCTGCCCGCTGTCCATAGTCAAGCGACGCTGTTTAAGAGGCAACAATTTAAATTTTCTTTTCCATTCTTTCCTTTTCATTTTTATATTTATTTTATGTCTTATTCAATTTTGAAACCGAAACGGTTCCTGTACAATCCGGAATCAAACCAAATTGGTCTAAATTAGCTTTAGGCACGCGTTCAAACTTGAAATTGTGCCGGAATTTCTTTTAATTTGCATGCAAACGACTGCTGATGACTATTTAAATTAAATTCTCTACATTTATCTACATTTATATCTCAACATTTGGTCAGAGCCTCATTCATCAGCCATTTATGGTCTCAATTATTAAGTTAAATGCATCCCCAAGATGTAGTACCTGTCTCTATATTACATCACTTTATCGCATTTCTCTCCTTTTTTTTTTCGTACACAAACATACAAAACAGCCTTGTCCTAGTTCTGTGGAATGTCGTTTTAGTCAGAGTGGTGGTCCTCCATGGTCACCTGTTTGTTCGCCGGCCACTCCTGCACTTGAAATATACACACATTTAATCGATTGTTATCTCTATAATCACCTTATTTCACAGTTATAGATATCAAATGTTGCATATATTTTGTATTATGTGCTTATCACTTGGCTTTGCACGTGACATTGTGCTTTTGCTAAAGAATTTTTACCATCTCTCATTGATTTTTTGCTTGATTTATTAATTTATGACTAAGGTAAAGCTCTCTAATAATAACTTTGAGCTTGAGTCAAATCGGAGATCATTAAAGGTTCTCGACATAAAAATATTTCCCATATTTTATGCATTGTGCCTTCATATTTCACGCTTGTGAGTGGAATTTCAGCGCTCATCAATCTACCAATAAAATAATCAGTCAATCAACTAATCAGACAGCATAAATGGGGTTTTTTAAAGTCTCTTATTTAGCAATAACAGATTTATTATATTTTACAAACTATATCTAATCAGAAAAGTTAAATTTCTGATAAGATGTGATGTATACGAATGTCCACTTAGTCAATCAGATAATTTCCCATCAATCAGAACTAAACGTTTCATTTTATTGTAAACTGTTATATGACATATAATTGAGCTATACATAATATAAATGTGTATCAATTAATGAATTAGCACATACATAAATTGATAAATCAGTGTAAAGTTATTGTGCCGAAATTTATCTATAAAGATATGTAGAATGTCATCTATATAGCTAGTCAGTCAACCATTCATTCCTTCTAATATTTTGATTATATCATTATACTAAATGGGTGAATTCTTGTGATAAACCAGTGTGTATACACAGTCAGACAATCAGTTAAACGGCCATCCATCAGATAATCAGAGCAAACATATTCATACGTAAGTCATATAAAATAATGGTGATGATATAATGAATGTTGATTAACAAATTTGAGGTGCAAATTATATTATTATTATTGATTGACGTATGTGAAGAGAAGTATTGTACGATTGATTGACGTTTCAATTGTTTATTCAATAGGCATACGCTGCCGGCTGCAATGTGGTCATCCTGGCGAGCACATTCGAACGCGTCCAGATAATACCGGGCGCCAATCACGGCTATGTGAAAATATCGGCGCTCGACTGCAGCACCGATACGGGCAAAATCGCGGCTGCCTATGAGAATAAGATATGCATTTTCGAGCCGACGCCAGTGATTGAGTCCAGCAAACATAACACACATTTTCTGGACTACAGGTGGGTGTCATTCGGCAAAGATTGATGGAGATTAAGTAGTTAAAGTGTACAATGTATTGTATTCATTGAACTTTCGCAGATGGGTGCAAACGGGATCGTTTACCAGCCATTCGAACGTGGTGACCTTGTCCTGGAACTTAGAGGGCACGCGTCTCCTGACAGGCGGCACGAATATACAGCTCTGGAAGAGCAAGTCGCCCACACACCAGGAAGAGGAACAGCATACGGGTAAGTTAAAATAACAATAAATTAATTTAAAAATAATCTCTCCTCTTTCTTAACAGGCGTTAAATTTGAAATTGGCGAGAGCAAAGAGACAAAACAATCGGCCAATTCCCAGTCGGATGATGTCTCTACGTGGGAGAACATATGGTCCTGCCAGACGGCCATACCCATTTATCATATGGCATTTAGTCCCGATGGCACATTGTTTGCCACCTGCGGCCGCAACGATCGTCTAGTCAAGATCTGGTACGAGAACAAGCAGGTGCTATTCCCAGCCAAGGCTGGTAGCAATGTCCAACACGATGGAGCATCAGGCTCCATTGGCACTGCTGGTGGAGCTGGAGATTTGAATTTCACATATGTTTACATTGCGCACCCGCGTGCCGTTTCGAACATTGTTTGGAGAAAGACAAGCAAATATATGCCCAAGGGTTCGGTGGCCAATATGTTGGTTACCTCGTGCTTGGACAACATTTGTCGCATTTGGATTGAGACGGTGCTGCCGGATGATGGCATGGTTAATATGACACAATTTGACCCGCTCGCCTCGCAGAATCCCAAATTTCGTACGCATCGGCACAAGCATCGATTTATGCAGCGTCTAAAGCACATGAAGACCTGCTTTCACTTGCGTCGTCACATGAAAGCCGGAGCCAATGCTTCCTCAGTGGTTGGTGGACACGGCACGGGCTCCGCACCGGGAAGCTCTGGTGGCGGAACGGGCGGCGGTGCTGGTGGTGGCACAGCTGCTGTTATGGGTAGCTCACCGGCAAGCTTTACCAATTACCAAGGTCCGATACCTTCGCTACCCTCGTCGTGCAGCGTGCACGATTTTCATTCGTATGGGTTTCAGGGATCGGGCGTTACGCCTGGCATGCATTTCCATTTGGCGGCATCGATTAATGCCGAAACGGATATACCGCTGGTGCCGTCCATGCAGACCTCCGATCCTGCCAATCAGAATGTCTTCATTTTGCATTGGCTGAACAACAAGGAGATGCATTTCACGCTCCAAGCAGAGGCCATACTCCAGGAGCTAACCAAAAAGGTCATCGACGAGGAGAATGGCAATCATGCGGCTGCAGCCAGTCAAGCTGGAGCTCATTCTGGAGTCGATCTCCCAGATGATGCACAACAGCCGCCGCACAAGAAATTCATGCGCAACTCCAAGTCTGTATCCGTGGACGACAGCGGCGAGGAGTATAGCAAATATTCACAGCACACGGCCGCAACGGGCGCTGGTTTGCATTTGAATTCCATGTCCAATACAACATCACAAAATTCGCTGAATCAGGATCAACATAATCCGATAACCCAGCTGGTCGATTCACTGGATAATAAGATTGAATGTTTGCTTCGTGATTGGCACCAGAGTCCGGATTTGTTATTTGCCATACATCCGGTCGATGGCAGCTATTTAATATGGGTCATTGAATGGCTAGATGATTATTATCCTGGTTCGTACAGACAGGCTCAAGTGTCATTCTCTACACGTATTCCATCGGCCTTTCCGCTTGGCGACGCCATGTCCATGTCCACCACGGTCAGTCTCTTCAATACGGGCACCCATCCATTGGCCTTCAGGGACATTGCAAACAATGTGCGCAGCAAGGATGAATTCCATAAAGGCGGCAGCGATCAAAACTCCTTGCGCAGCGATCAAAACTCCAATCAGCAGTTCGACAAACATGACGAGCACGACGAGCAACAGGATCAGCAGCAAAACGATGATGAGGATGAGGATGATGATGCTGCAGCTGGTGGTGGAGGTCAACAGACAGAGGATGCTGGCGGAGCGAGCAGCAGTTCACAGGATTCGGCAGCAGCTGCAGCCGCTGCATCCGCTGCTGCATTGCCATTGAATGTCTCCCCATCCGTATCCATGGTCACAAAGCATTCGAACGGCACTCTTAATCTTTGGCAGCTAACGTTCGCTTTTAAGACAAAGTTCACACAAGTATTAAGCATTGGACACGTCAGTCGGGCATCTGGACATCGTTTTCGTGTTAATGACATCACCTGCCATCCGGTGTTGCCGCTGCTCGTCTCCACCTCGCATCACAATCTGCCCGACACGGAGGCCAAGTCACCGATGTCACCCTTCGAGCAGCCGCTCGCTGCTGATGGAGTTGCTTCTGGCTCGGCTGCGGGTGCCGGGGGCACCGGCTCTGGTGGCGCCACGCCCAACGGCGACAAGGACATTTTTACGCCCACGGGTTTCTGTTCGGAGCTAATATTGTGGCGCGTCGATTCAGTGGGTCCACTTTGCCACTCGGGCGGGGTAAGCGAGCTAGCCCGCATTAATTCTCCGGAAATATCCGCTTTCAGCAACGTCGCCTGGATACCCACACTGTTGCCCAGCACCACATTGGGCAGCTATAGCAATTCCCCCTCCGCCTGTTTTGTGGCCAGCGATGGCGAGAACTTGCGCGTCTATCAGGCAGTCATTGATGCACGCACGTTGCTCGCAGAGATCTCGTGCTCCGAGAATTTGAATACGCTGCACAAATCCCATTCGCTCTCCTCGATGATCTCGAATGCCTCATCGACATTGAAGGCACACCGTTCGGCGCTCCACGACAAGCTGAAGGTCGTCTCGCAGCAGTCGACAGCTCGTCCCGGCTGCATTCTACAACTGGATGCCATCTCCGATGCCAAACACGATTGGCAGAATACGCAATTTCTGCACGTCTTTCAGGCTCAACTAATCACGGGCGGACAGCGTACCTCGGCGCCGGACATGCACGATCTGGAGGAGCCGAAAATGAATGCGCTATTAGAATCGGACATGGATGCAATTGTGGATCTGCAGCGGAATGTTGACTTCGAGGAGCCCTTCTACATTGTGAACATTGAGAAGACGCTGCGAGGCAGCACCATACACATGTGGCGGATTGTGATCAGCTCCAAGCAACAGAGCTCGTTCCTCTCCGAGACGGCGATGTATGTACCGGATAGCAATTTGACCCAGGAGCCGGATGATGCCGAACAGCAGAATCCCGGCCAGCCGCGTCGCATGTCGCAGGGAGCGGAAACACTAACCGGCGCCGAGCACTTTGGACCAAGTGTGGAGGCGCCGCACATCTCTATAACCACGAAGAAGGTTTGCACCCAGGAGCTGCCGTTGCCGGAGGGCGTAGATGTTATTCATGCCTCACCCGCTGCTGGCCATTTGAGCAGCTCGAGTATTTATCCCGCCTGCTTTGCGCCGTACATAATTGTGACCGCCTGCTCCGACTCGATATCGAGATTCTGGAAGTGCGAGCCGGCTGGCACCGATGCCTATCACTGGTCGGAATGGAAAATGTTTAGTCGCATCCAGCAGTCGGCCATTGAGATACCTGGCCAGCCCTTGAACATCAGCGCCGCCTACTCCGGGCGTATTGCTTGCGCCTACAAGTACGGCAAGAGCTTCACTCGTCCCAATCGTGGTGATCCCGATTCCCGCTATGTCAATCTCTGTGTGGCCATCTACGAGTGCGAGAGCAGCGGCGGCAGCGAATGGGTTCTAGAGGATACAATTCATCTGAAAAATGTCCATTTGCCGCGGATCAACATTGGCCACGGCATTGATCTGAGTTATCTGCACGACAGCCGGCTGCTGGCGAAGAAGCAGCGACTTAACCAAGTGCTCCACACCTTTGCCCACGATCCGGAGAGTCGTTCTCCGCGAAGCGGAGAGACTACACCGGAATTGGCAACATCCAAGCAATCGGCCGCCGTCTCCGGGCTGCTCACAGTGCCAAGCTTTAGTACGCTGCAATCTCTGAGGAAGAGTATCGCAGAGAACGGGAATACGTGTCCGCTGACGCAGAAACATTTGGTTCAACTGGACTGGGTGTCCAAGGAGGATGGCTCTCACATATTGACCGTTGCGGTGGGCAGTAAGATTCTATTGTATACGCCTGTTAGCTCGGACATCGCCCAGGCGAACATCAAAGCGATGAAGGAATCGCGCTCCGTCAATCGTCCGATATTGAGGAAGGCCAGCTCCTTGGCACAGCCGAACTTTGTGGACGAGATCCGTTGGATGAAGCTGCGTCAGATTGATCTGCAGACAGCGGACGGTTTGCCGCCGTTACCCATGCAAATCTCCTGGGTACGCGATGGTATACTCGTCGTGGCCATGGATTCCGAGATGCACGTCTATTCCCAATGGAAGCCACACTACGGCGCACACTTTATGTCCGCCGCGGCGGCAGCGGCAGCAGCAGCTGCAGCTGGAGTAACTGGCATGTCCGATGACATGACCGATACGCGTAATCTGCGTGACGAGGATTTACGCTCCCTGGCCAATGAGTCGACTCAGCTCCGGCTCAAGAATGTCGCGTCGATGCCGCTGATCAGTAAAGTGAGCACGGCGAATTTACAACTTCTTTCGCAGCGCCGCCTAGCGGCGAATAGCAGCATGGCAAATATGAATGGCCACGATGCTGGTGGTGCAGCTGGAGGTGGCTTCGCTGGCGACGCACCGCCCAATGATGATTATATGACGGATTTCGGATTGTTTCAGGCATCGCGCATTGCCTGTCCCGTGCTGCCGCAATATCATCCCAAGCAGCTGATGGAGCTGCTCAATTGTGGCAAAATTCGTTGGGTGAAGGCCATCCTGGCACATCTGGTGCGATGCATGAGCGGAAGTGGGAGCAGCGGCATAGCCAACGGGCTGCCCAATGATGAGGATGGAAGCTTGGGTGGTGGCGGAGGAGCTGCTGGTGCACCTGGTGGTGGGGCTGGTGGCAGACAACGCAGTTGGTCCAGATCCCGGACTCTGAGCATTAGCTATACGGCGGATACGAGCAACATACAGGCGGAGCATCGAGGCAGTACCACACAAATACCCGAGGAGCTGATGTTGGACTATGCGGAAATCAATTCGATTCCGCCTTTGCCTTTGTGGGTGCTATTGAATGCGGACCGGGAACAGCCGGGCAAGCCGACGACTGCCGGCGATGTGGACAAGGATTATGATGAGCTCTTCGATATGCACAATTCGGATGACAACTTGGATGAGCTGTTGTCTGATGGGGAACAGAAGCGTCAGGATCGTCGCCTTTCGCTGCCCGAGAAGCAATCCATCTCGCATTTCGGTCCACGTCAGGGTCAACTCTTATCCCGATTGTTGACGCACACCCATCTGCCGGGCTTGTCATCGCTGGATCAGATGCACCTGTTAGCTCTGGCCGATACGGTCGCCACCTGCAATACTGACTTTTCGGACAAGTTTGCCGCCGATCTCGGCAAGAGTCAAAATCAAATGGGAGCTGGCGTTGGAGGAATTACGGGCAAAGAGCAACCCACCGAATCGCTGGACGATTGTGGACTACGCTTTCTGCTCGCCATGAAGCACTTTACGTATCTGCTGCGTTGTCTTCCGCTCCAGCAGCGAGCACAGTTCCAGCGTCAAGGTGTCGGTACGGCCAACATTGTCTGGGCGTATCATTCGGAAAGCGAGGAGGAGCTGCTGCATCTGATACCTAGCTATACGAAGGGCGATCTTCGCTGGGCCACGCTCCGGGATCTAGGCGTTGGCTATTGGTTGAAGAATATCAATACGCTTCGTCGATGTGTAGAGAAGCTGGCCAAATGTGCTTATCAGCTGAAGCAGGACCCATTGGATGCGGCCATCTATTATTTGGCCATGAAGAAGAAGTCTCTGGTGTGGGGATTGTTCCGATCGAAGCGTGATGAAAAGATGACTACATTCTTTGGCAATAATTTCGCTGAAGATCGATGGCGCAAAGCGGCCTTAAAGAATGCCTTTGTCCTGCTCGGCAAACAAAGATTTGAGCATGCAGTCGCCTTCTTTTTGTTGGCAAATTCCCTGAATGATGCAATTGAGGTTTGCATGAATAAGCTGGAGGACTTCCAGCTGGCATTGGTCATTGCCCGTCTATATGAGGGTGATGCCGAGGGCAGCTACTATTATCGGTTACTTAACGAGCATGTCCTTGGCACGGATTTAGATACTGGGCGTTGCGATTTAACCCGTGCTCATCCCGATCCATTTTTACGCTCTATGACGTACTGGAACATCAAGAAGTATCAGGAGAGTCTCAACACTCTGCTCCTGAATGGTGTCGGAAGTCTACACAGCAGCTATCGGGAGGAGGATCTGCTGCGTCCGGAGATGCCGCATGCCACAAATCCGAATGTCTTTAATTTCTACATCTATTTGCGCACCCATCCGCTGCTCATACGCCAGAATATTGCGATCTCTGCGCAGGAGAAGCGCATCGCACATGTCGTCCTGTCCGGGTTCAGTTATGCGGGCGAGGCGAGCACTCGGCCGGTGGCAAGCGATAAGCAGCTCCAGCTGGAGGATTCCATAACGGCGATTGAACGTCAATTGTACTTTACCACAGCCCATGGACACTTTAAGTCCGGCTGCCCAGCTTTGGCACTAGAAGTGCTCAACAAGCTGCCCATGAAAATAAGTGATAGCGATGGGGCTCCTGCCTCCAGCAGCTGTTGCAGTGTCGTTGACAACGGGGAGCAAGGTGTGGGCAAAGATGAGCTCATCAAT
This sequence comes from Drosophila pseudotalamancana, assembly GCA_037075185.1. NCBI lineage: Eukaryota > Metazoa > Arthropoda > Insecta > Diptera > Drosophilidae > Drosophila > Drosophila pseudotalamancana. The sequence continues at coordinate 23,971 of JBAMCK010000328.1, read as the reverse complement.
TCGGGCATTATGGATCAGTGGCAGACCGCCAAGGCGGATCAGTTCGATTGGGGTGCATCGATGGTGACGGAAGTGGAGACCAAGTTTGAGATCAAGTGGGATGACGACGACGAGGACGACAAGGATGATGATGATGACGATGTAGCTTTAGCGGGCGGCAACGACAACGACAACGATGATCCGGAGCTAGTTACTCCGCAGCCCGGCAAACGTAACACGAACGATAGCAAAATGGATATCATGGCGCAGCAGTTGAAATTTGTGGCCTGCCTTAAGATATTGATGGAGGAGTTGTCCACACTGGCCACCGGCTTCGAGGTGGATGGCGGCCAGTTGCGCTATCAGCTGTACATGTGGCTGGAACGTGAGGTGGAGGCATTGAAGCAGCTGTGCAACTATTGCAGCTCCGAGCAGGCCACCGATAGCGGCGACCCGGATGCCAACGATGCCAAGGATAAGGATGCGATGAATGCCAGCATCTATCCCTGCACAGAGCGACCCACTCTCCACGAGATCCTCATGCAAGACAAGCAGGACTTTGAGGCCAAGGTGATGCGCGCAGCCAAGCGCAAGCGCTGGCTCAAAGGTGAGTTGATAGCCAAGTCTCGAGTGTGACCAACTTTTTAACTACTTCATTCTCATTGATTCCAGCCAATGAAACACTTTTGCGGACGCTTCTCAGCTACTGTTCGCTGCACGGGGCCAGTGGTGGAGGCTTAGCGTCGGTTCGCATGGAACTCGTTTTGTTGCTGCAGGAGTTGCAGCAGGAAAAGACACAACAGCAGCTACTTAGTCCCTTACCCTTCCCCACGACCCTTCCGCTGCTAAGCGCCTGCGTGGCAGGCAATAAGACAGTCATTGCGGACCCAATAAAGTATTTGCAATCCCAAACAGTGGACATGTTGCAGAGCATCATAAAACTGTTGCCCTTCCCGGGTCTCGAGACAAGCGCTCTTAGCGAAATCTTTGTGCTGCGCGATCTGGCTGTGGCGCTCTCCTCCTGCATCTATCAATCATTGTGCGATTCGGAGAGCTTTGTGGTAAACAATGCCACCATCAATGGTTATCCCAGTCCTGGCATTGAGAATATAGCCAAGATTAATTCGTCGTTTGAGTGCAGCTATCTGGTGGGCAGTCGCAATGCGTTCCACAGGCGCCGCAAGTATTCCACAGATGAGCCGGCTGGCATCTGCACTACGCCCTCCAAATGGCCGGGTGTTACCAATTTGCGTGCACTGCTGGCACGTGAAAAGGACGAGGATGTGCCCAAGTTGAATGTTCTGCTGCTAGAGTCCTTTGTGTCTACCTATATGGCATTGTTTATTTATTCGCTGTCAACCTGCGACAGTCGTCTGCTCTTTAGGTTGAGCGGCCAGAACTTCACCAATGACACATGGTCGACACTCTTTGGCGGCGGGATGAAGAAGCTACTTATTAAGCCGGCCACACAGTCGCACGTCCAGACGCAGGCGCAGGCACAAGCAGCAGCTGCCGCAACTGGTGAGGATGGGGCAGATGAGAATATTTGGAATACGGTCACGTCCATTACCAAGCAGCGCATGAAGCTCAATATGAAAATCTTGGGCAGCTTTAGCCAGAACAGCACGTCGAGCAACATGAAGGAGGATAAGCCCACATACAGGGAACAATTTATGCCGCCAGAGACTTCAATGCTCTCCTACTTCCTAACGAAACCAACCAATATAGGTGAGTCTTTAGATATTCACATACATCAGTATTTTACTACACATACATATATCTATAGATTGCGATGACTACGACACGGATGATTCGCACGAATCGGACGGAGAGGAGGAGGAGGATGACGATGACGACGTCAATGTGAGTCGTAGCCAACTGAAGCCCAAGGATAATACGGAACACACCAATCCAATGTCCTATTCATGGAGCATTCTGCGTCTCGCACTCATCAAATTTAGCACCTACAAAATACAGGAGTTTGTCAAAGTTGCCGGCATCGAGCTGCAGGGTATGCATAAGTCGGATAAACAGCACGCCTATTAAATTCATGTGGGGTTCAATTCAATTTGTAGATCTGCCCGTAATAAGTCCGCTGTCGCACGAGGTGCTCCGTACGCTGAACCGCTGGCAGGAGTTCGCCCTGAATGATTTGATAAGCCGTGGTCCGCCCACACGCCACTATATTCCCGGTTGCTATGCGGAGAGTGGGATCAATGGCCTGGCCATTCACAAGTATCGTTCGCTGTTGAATAAGGATAATACGCCGTTTATATCGGGCTCGGCTGCGGGTCCCATACGCCGGCTATGGAACTATCTGGTACGCCAGGAGCCCACCCAAGAGGTGTTCATCAAGAGCATCTTTGGCAAGAGTACCGAATCCAATGCGCGCAGTAATCATCATCATCATCACAGTCATCACAATGATAACGACACCGACGAAGGTGTGTATTCCGTACCAAAATGTTGCTATTATAATTGTTGTTGTTGCAAATTCCTCTAAGTTAGCCGCAAGTTTAAAGTATCCCGTAGTGATATATACCTAAATATTGATATATATTTATATACCTGACATACTAATGTAGATTCATATATATATATATGTATATATGTATATTTAGTTTGCATTCCATTGTACATATGTATATTTAAAATTAGTTAACGTATCAGTTTTATATTGCTATGCATGTTAGGCATATTTACAACCTGGCTGTAAATGCTCTTTAATTTGTTTTTTTCTTTTTTTTATTTGTTTATTCTTGTTGTTGTTGTTGTTTGGTTCTAATAGTTAATGCAGAGGTGGCAGATGTTACTTAATTTTATGCTTATTAAGAAACTTGTTATTCTTCCGAAGGACTTGCTATAGGTATTCTCCTTCGTCCTTCTATTTTGTTTAGCTGTAGTATTCTATTTTTTTGTTTACAAACAATGTTAAATTATTTTGTGATTTCCGTTACCAGTGAAATGTATTAAACACACACAAAAAAAGTTGTAATTATATTCGTATTATTATTATTTACGTTGTTGTCTTTTTTTACCAACACACACTTTCTTAGTTCTTAAGTTTTTCATTTGGAGATTTGCCGTTAATCGATAACATTTGCACTGCTCGCTCGATGTTAAGGACTGTTGCACTGCTTGCTCGACTGTTAAGTGGCTGCTGTTGACTAAATAACTGCTTATAAGCCAATTACTAAATATTATAGTTGATAAGATACCGTAATCGTAAAGAAGAAGCTGCAATTAACACCTTCCCACAACACTAAAGCTTAACACCTTAAAGCCGTTTGGCACAAAAAAAAATACCAAGTAGTTCATTCTATTGTAAATAATTATTTATTACAACATAATTAAATTAAAATAAAAACTTTAGCTTAAGCATAGTTATAAATTATATATTTACGACTTCTAAACATAATTCTCATATACATATATATATTTATGCTATCGCTTTCATTCTCATGCTTTACCGCAATATCTCTTTCTGTCAGGCCAATCACATTCGACGAACGAGAATACGGATCACATACGTATTATACACAAGGATCACGAGTCTATACTTACATTCTGTTTGAAGAACAACAGCTCCTCGATGATAGCATTTGCCAATCCGCGCGAGATCCAGGAATTTGATATATCCCTGCTGCTCGAATCGCCTAATTGGTATGAGGATGAATGCGAATATGATATGATGAATCTGTCCAAAGATGCGGACACCAATAGCTCCGCTTTTCTCATCATTCAATCGCAGGATCAGTGAGTCACTAGCTTCTGTCTAAACCCAAACCCCGCTCCTAATCCTGACTCTCTTTCCCAATAGGCCGCCATTTGGAACGAGCAGCGGTTATAGTGAAGCCAGCGTAAGCACGCAGAGTGCTTCTCAGTCAGGACGCGGCACATCCATGGTGAGTGTGCTCTATGTTGCTCCAGCCCCATCAGACTAATCTTTTATTTTGTCCAGGTGCTGCGTCATAAGGTGGACAATGTGAAGCGAATGAGCGCTCATCCGCTGATGCCGCTTTATTTGACAGGCGGCCAGGATGGCTCTGTTCAGATCTGGGAGTGGGGACACCAGCAGCCAGTCTGTTGTCCACGCACCTCCGGCACATTCGCCAAGGTCACACGCTGTCGCTTCTCCGAACAGGGTAACAAGTTTGGCATCGGCGATGGCGATGGCAATCTAAGCCTCTGGCAGGCGGGCACCGCTTCCCAAAATAATCGATCCTTCATTGTGAGTCCAGCTGCAATCAATATTTATAATTCTTTAATCCATGTTCGTCTTCTTCTTGTTTAGACCTACCAGTGCCACAATAAGGCGCTTTCCGATTTTGTATTCCTCGGCTCATGCAGCCTTTTAGCCAGCGGTAGGTCCTTGCTTTGTATTTTATGCATTAAAACATTTGCTAATTATTCTGCTTATTTCATAGCTGGTCAAAGTTCGGAGAACAAGAACATAAACATTTGGGACACACTGTTGCCCCACAAGAAGTCTTGTGTATCGGGTAAGTTTTTCTCTCTATCCTAACTCTTTTACAATATGGCAACAATATACTTAAATTTTTTTTCTTCGTCTTCTTCAGCTTTCACCTGCCACGATCAAGGATCATCCTGTTTGGTATTTGCACCGCAGCACCAGGTCCTCATCTCTTGCGGCAAACGCGGCGACGTTTGTGTCTTCGATGTGCGCCAGCGTACACTGCGGCATCGCTATCAGGTGGGTCTAAAACATCTATATCTTTATTATGTATCTATAACTAATCGACTGTTTGTGCAGGCACACGATAGCACAATCAAGTGCATTGCGCTGGATCCGCACGAGGAATTCTTTGTCACGGGCTCCATTGAGGGCGACATAAAGGTAAATCAAAGCATTCGTAATCAATCTATTTTTCTTGATTGCTTAACTTGCAGAATAACTGCTTAATTGATTGACTTGCGGATTAACTAATTGACTAACTGATTAATTGACTGACTGACACAGTGACTTGACTTACTATGGAACTAGCTGACTGACTGACTGACTTACTGATTGACTCACTAGTTGAGTGACTTACCTGATGAATAACTAATTGACTAACTGGCTGGTTGATCCGACATGCTGCCTATTTTGTGTCCATATTATACTTATTACAGTTTATTAATTGTTTTGTTTATTTCTGGCTTACAGATATGGGACATGAACCAGTTCATGCTGATCAATACGTTTCCCCATGAACACGCCAAAAATGGATTCTTCAAGCACACTGGACAGGGTGTTAGCCAGGTGTACGTGGATCCATTTGGACGTCTTTTCTCCTGCGGCTCCGATGGCTGCATGAAGGTGCGACTGCTTGTCGAGAAGGATAATATTGTGCACTCCGTGTATTAGAGGAAAACTAGATAACTACAACAACAACAACTACAACTACTACAACAACAACATAAACAAACATATTTTGTATACTAATTATGTGTCCGTCGTGTCCTTGTCTGTGTCTCTTGATTTTTGCTTTAAACTTTCTGTATGTATGTGTGCGAGTATGCGTGTGTGTATGTGCGCGTGTGAGTGTGAGTATGTGTGCAAGCATGTGATTTGTGTGTGTGCGTATTTTATTATCTATTTTTTTGTTTGTTAAATGTTGATTATTATATTTCTTTATTACATACATATATACTTATATACGATGATGATAATGATGATGGTGATGATGATAATGATGATGATGTTGATAATGATAATGATGATGATTTTTTTTTTGCTGTTCTGTCTCTTTTTTTCAACAACAAAATAACTAATTAACGAATTCCTGTTCGATTCGTTTATATTCTATGAGTATTTCCTAAACAGACTATATATTACCTATATATACACCTGCATATATATATATTTACTACTTATATGCTTTAAATCAATTATTAATTATTATATACAAGACATTCTGCAGTATGATAAATTATATGCTTATGAGAATATATTTATATAATCTATATTCTATATATATATTTCACACACACACACACACATCAATGTGCCTATGTGTGCGTGTGTGTGCGCGTTTACTTATGTCTTTGTGTTAAACTTTGTGCAACAATTTGTCTGTTAAATCAATCAAGATCTATTTATATATATATATATGCTATATATATATATAAAGGATACCTAAACCTATGCATATATATATTCTATATATATATATTATGTATACCTAAATCAATTACCTAAATAAAGTGCAAAAAAAATAAAAACAAACAAGAGAAAAGTATTACAAAAATCTACAATTTGTGTGTTCTTCAAATCGACTCATATATACGCATACACACACACATCAGACACACATACACACACATATACCATTTACACATCTATTTTGCATACTCTCTTTTTCAATGTAAAAGTAAGTACATTCCCTTTAACCTACCTCACTCGGTCGCTCCCTCTGTCTCTCTCTCTCTCTCTCTCTCTCTCTCTCTCTCTCTCTCTCTCTCTCTCTCTCTCTCTCTCTCTCTCTGTCTCTCTCTCTAAGCTAGATAGACAATCTTATGTAGATCAGATGAGCGTTGAGTGTCCACAGCTGAAGGGCTTAATTCATTTTCCTTAAAACAAATCGAAGTAAGAGATGTTCGGGCTTAAATTATTCTATACATAATATATTTATCTATTATCTATGCAAATTTAGATAAATAATGTACCCGACCTTTCTCTAATTCCTAAAGTCTTTGATTTATGCTACGAAAGTTTAAGGCAAAACTATATGATATCTGACATATTCTTAAGCCTACATACCAAATTGGAATTCCCTAACATTTCTAGTCTTAGAGCCAAACTAAAAAACTTAAGATATTAGGGAAATGTGTAGAGATTTGAAAAAAAAAAGAATATTCTAGTCTATATAAGTAAGTTTGACGACTTTATCTCTTCAAAGGTACGCGATATGCTCGAAAGCTCCTTATTAATGTAAGACGAATTCTCTCCTTTCCCAAAATTTTAAACAATCCAATTTTTATATAGAAATATTACAAACCGAATATTTTGCATTTTTCCACATTTTTTGTTCAACAAAAATAAGAAAAAGCTTATAAACTACAAGGCGAATAAATTGAATTAGTTTAGATTTCCGTTTGCCATTGAAAATTGTTTTTCATTTTTATTTTATTATGTTTGTTTTTTTATTTATTTATTTTTTTTTTTGCTGTTAGACAATCAAACAAATTAGACGCTAAGCCTTTTATGGGCTTTAATAATAAAACTAGGCAAAAAAAAAAAGAAAAAAGTAGTTTTTATATATGTTGCTGTTTGCTTTAAGCCAAAAGAGGAATTTTTTATAGATGTTGTTGGCAGCGGAAACGTTTCCAAGCATCCGTTCGAAATCAAATCGAGAATGTTGTTGTTTTTTTTTTTTTTATTTTTTATATATTTTTGTATCAGCTGCGGCGTCTGTCAAATGGATCGGGGCTGGGGCTCGGATCGGGTCTTGGATGAGTGTGTGGCTGCTTATTTGGCCGGAACATCTGGATTGGATTGGGTATGCGGCGCCCACCTACGACCTCGGCGGCTTAATTAACTTGCTCGTCGGCGCCGGCAGCTTGCAGAAGCCAGCTGCATCGAATACGGGCAACAGTTCCCGCACGCGTCCGGGAATCGAGCCGTCGAGCATGCTGTGGGCGAGAGAGAGAGAGCACCAGAGTGAGAGAGGGGAGTGAGTCGTGTGTGCACTGTGAGAAAATGTGGCATTGAATACGAGAAGATCGAGAGTGGGCAGAAGAAAAACAGATGGTCGAGCGTACACTGTCACAAAATTGTTGGAAGGAGAGATAGTCATATGTAAACTGCAAGAAAATGCTCCATTAAATGCAAATAGATCGCGAATGGGATAGTGTGCACTGTGAAAAAATGGGACTTAGAAAACGAGCAGATTAAGTAGCAGCACGAGAAGTTGAAGTAGTCGATAATGCACTGCGAGAAAATGTTGCTTGCATTGGGCAACGTTAAATAAGCGATTCATCAAACAAAAAGCTAAATAAAGGCAAAAGAAAGAATGAGATACAGATATTTGTATATATACAGTGTTAAAAAAATGTTAAGCACATTTTGATTATAATAATAGAGGATAAATAGGAGTACGACTGCTCAAGAGGTAAACGAGAAAACAGAAAGTGATTAAGTCGTATATACACTGTAAAAAAACTCTCATATAAGTAGGCCCAAAAAGGATTACGGGTACGGCTGATAACAGAGAAGGTTAAGTTAGTCAGTCGCAGACACACTGTAAGCATCTCTCATTAATGTAATCTGTTTTTTTTTTAAGTGCAAAGAGGGATAAGTGAAAACCTTGAAAATGCCTTGACATCAAGGAAAGAAGTTATCTTAGTAGCGATTAATATATCCAATATATATATACATATGTATATATTAGTACACTCATTTGTTTTCAGTGTAAAGCGAGTGAAATATGCGCTTACCGTCGCTTGTAGTCAATTTTGGCCCCTTTTAGGGAGATGTTTGCCTCGGTGGGAAAGAATGTGGCATCGTAGAAGTTGAGTCCGTTCTGGAGCAGAATGTTATACTCGTCCATGGAGGCGAGAGTGATCCGGATGACGGCCGGGGGGAGCTCACGGCGCTCCGGACGCTCCGCCTTCTCGATGGCCTCGCCCACGATTCCGCCGACAAGGCTTTTGGCGCTGCTGCTGCCTGAAAGAGTTTTAGCGGCGGATGAGTTTCTGGCCGGGATGTGGGCGGCTAAGGTGGGCGTGTGAGTGCGTGTGGGAGTGCGGGTGCGGACAATTGATTGTTGTACATTACTTCGTATGGCCGCGCGGCGCAGTGTCTGGCCCGGGCTCGGAAAGGCTGTCAGCTGCTCACCTTCCACCTTGTCCGTGCCGGAGCCAGAGCCGGAGCCGGAGACGCCGGACCCAGAGCCCGAGCCGCCGGCCAGCCCCGGACTGGAGTAGATGTGTAAACGGACCACCTCCACAACCGAATCGAACTTGTACATCGCATGCCGGATATCCTCCACGGGCAAATCCTCCGGCACATCGAGCACGTACAGCGTGAATGTCTTCCGCGGACGACATGGGATGGCAATCTAAAAGCAAGTCACAACAATGCAAAATCGAAACAAGACGAAACGAAGCTGATTGGAATTTCTCTATACATATATATGGATTTAGTATATATCTACTATATGGATATACGCATATGTATATATGTCTGTATATGATAAATGTGGGTTGCCAATGTATACTCACGCTTCGCGAGAATGTTTGCTGCAAAAATGTTAAAAGATTTTCAAAAGATTTCACAATTCAATGGGAAAGAGAGACAGAGGGAGATAGAGTGAGAAAACGCCAGGGATAGAGCGAGCGAGTGAGTAAGTGAGAGAAAAGCACAGAGAAAGAGAGACAGAGGGTGAGCTCTATTTATGATTTCTTACAGTACCAAACACGGCTGCCACTTGCTAACAAAGTCCTTGTACCAAACGACACATTCAAATGTAATAAATGTTAAGTACTCAAATATTTCCATGCTTGCAGAAAATATTAATTTACGTAAGGAAACGTACCATTTGGTACCAAAAATGTCGAGTGTACCATTGTTCACAAGAATGTACCATCTATGGCAGAAACAAGAAATGTACCAGTTTTATTTACTATTGTACCATGCGTGACATTGAAGTGCTTGAATGTTTGATTGAATGAATACGAAAGCAAACAAAACAGGTCTTACATGCCATTGCATACAGAACGTATCAGTATGGTACTTTTGTACCATAGGCAGAACTAACAGATCCTGTGTGGTACATGTGTTCCATTTGTGAGTATCGTGGTGCGTAAAAAGTTGGTACCCTTAATATGAATGTGGAGTGTTTGGCACACTTGTACCATGAGTGGCAACCGTGATACGAGATAGCTATTTAGTAGACTTTTGGACTTACTTTCCGATAGAAACGCGCTCCGGTAACCTTGTGGAAACCCTTCTTGAAGACCGCTTGATAGTCATCTGGATGTGAGAATTTAAATAGAATTCCTGTAGCCGTTTTCGTCAAGCTGAAGCAACCCTTGAAGCTCATCTTCTCGCATATCAAGGCGGCCCGCTCCATCGACAGCTCGTAGGAGGGTGTCAGTAGGAAAGCGCCTGCAAGTTGCGATGCAGTTAGTACGGATGTTGGATGTTAGATGTTAGAATCTCTCTAGATGGAACTACATGAAACTTCAGCTAAACGTAGATGCGCATGCCGATCAATTTTCATTACTTGAGAATTCGTTTACATTTGTTAATATTTCATGCAGTTCACTTTCAAAGGGTTTTCATTTGAAAGTTTTAGATTATGTTTCAGTTTTTGAGGTTTAGTTAGCATAATATATTTATGGTATGATTAAGGAGCTTAATTAATCATCTGACTTCACCATGTTTCAATTTTAGGTTATTTTTTACTTTGTTAAGGACATGCCAATTGACTTACTGCTATGCATAAGTTGTACATTTTTTTTAGACTTTTTAAGCTACTGATATGAGAATATGAGAGGATCCAATATACAAAAATCTTAAGATGAAAAACATATTTTGTAAGAATAAATGTTTCTATGGTAATTAAAAATCAGCAGCTATATGATCTATGTTCTCATCCAAGTCAAGTTTAAGCTAGTTAAAGTTTTTAGATAATGCATGACCTTGATTTCTGGCAGCTCATTTGCTTGATTATTAATAGGTACAGGTATCTAAAAAAAAAAAAAAGATACTCCTATGCCATTTATTTCCACACAGCTCTAACTCTTCTAGTATTCGAGTTATGCTTAGTAAAGGCAGTCGCAAAAAATATACATACAAATATTTCTATGTATAGAAATATTATAAGGATTCTAAACTAGCTTTTCAGCTCCCTTTTTATGTAGTCCAGCTGAGATTTCTTTCAGTTATGTTTGGATTTCAGCACCTTTGGTTAGGAAATTCTCGGGGGAGGAGACCTCCGAGTCGGAATCATCGTCCCTTTTGTCGGCCCACTTCGGCTCCGACGACAATTTGTGAGCGGCCATTTTGGTGACGATGCCCGTCGGACGGGGCCTCGGGAATTCGTTCTTTTCACACTCCACATCCGATGCGTTGCCGATATAGGACATTATTCCGTATTATTAAATCCAAAATAAACGGAAAATACACAATAAAAAAAAATAAATAAATAAATTTACTTGAAGAGCGCGCAAATTTTTGAAAGCAACTGAAACGTTGAAGTATTTTCGCTGATCTTTTATACGCTTCGTTGATCACATTTGAAATGAAAGTCAACCACACACACACACACACACACACACACACACACATGCAGGCAGATCTTTTGGTGTGGCAAAATGTCGGTCTATCGCTCAATTTGGAAGTTCTTACAATTAGAATTAAGAATGTGAAACGCACTTTAGAACAAGTAAAAACGTTGGAGCCGGTACTGCTCGACTGGCAGATACCCTAAGCAGCAGGTGAGCATATTTATTTTTATAGTGAATGACTTTTCGGTCTTTCGATCTTGGTATAAGTTAACGCAAAATACATAAATATGATATGTAAGGTTAAACAGAGCTAATTTTCAGATGTTGTTTCTCATAGTCTTCGAGTTGTGCCTAAAAAATAGGTTTTGAATTGCAGCCATTTAATGATTGAGTGAGGTATGATTCCTTCTGCTTGTTACATATACCTGCAAAGAAGCAATCTACCCTATATTTACATACTTAAGGGATTCACAGATCTTGTACACATCTTTACAGCAAACCAATATACTTGCTTTAAGCCCTATTCCAGGGGGTAAAAAAGAACGTTCCATTGGATCCTCGCCCGAGTGGGCGTTAACACAAATGGGCTGTGTGTGGAGGCGTGGCATACAGCTATATATTTATACATACATATAGATATATTATATATATTGATGCAGGTTGACGCCATCGGAAAAACGTCAAGATCACGCGTCAAAAGAAGCGCCAAATGTTGCGTAAATTTCAAGAACACGACTTTATAAGGGCAATTGGCAAAATTTGATAGAACTTTTCGCATATGGAGCGTACAAATGTTCCAGCGCTCAATTAACTTCGACCGATTGCAATTATAATATTGTCAGATATGTCAGATATTCCAGCTATATAATGGATAAGGCCAAACTATCTATAGGTTATAAGAGATCCAAACTCAAAAGAAGTTTCAAAATAAACTGCAATTTTTCTTATCATTTTAAAACGCACTTTTGAAGAGAGTTACGGAAAAGTTAAGTGCAGAGGTCTTCATTTTAAGCTATATTTCAAGAATTTCCATACCATTTCATAAAAAACATAACCCCTAAGAATCAATGAAGCAATCAATCAATCAATCAATCGCTAAATAAATAAATAAACCGTGGAAAGCGACTTTTATGTGATTTTCAACTGTCTAGCTTTCTCTGTCTCTCTCTCGTTTCGTGGTGTACCATACTCATCAATCAGTCAATCAATGAAAACTTAACCCCCCCATAATGGACATAAGGAAAAACACTATTATTTTTATGTCATTTCATAATATGTGGTTTATTAATAAATTATTTTATTTAAATTAATATTTCAGTTTTTGAATATTTATAATATTTTTTCTTCCATTTCTCAAGTTTTACCATTTTTTTATTTTTGGTTGGTATGCTTGTTGTTGTTCTTCTTCTTGATATTGTTGCATGTTCCGAATTGATGTCTTGTTTAAACAAAATGTGTTCCACTTAATAATATTATAATAATAGACTACTAAAGTGTTTACATGGCAACTATAATTTTTTTCATAGATAATTTTTTGACATTTTCTTTTTCGTATATTTTTCATCTTTTTTTGCATTTTTTATTTTATATATATATTTCATATTTTTGTATTTTTACTATGTTGGTTTATTTAACGAATAAGAGACATAACAGAAAGAAGAACACACAGAAAGCAGCGGAGAATTATGTGTTAAGGTATAACAAATCGGAAGGATCAGCAAACACTTTAGAACTGAAAGCTTAGAGAAAAGCCAAGCGAATTCTTCTTTATCTTCTTTTTTATTTAAATTTTGCTTTGGGCTGGACATACAGTGTTGTAAAAGCGCTATACATATATGTATATATATATATATAATCCTTATATATGTCTTGTATATAGTTAATATTTTGTAAGCTATGAGGGGAGGAGCAACTCTCTCTTCATATATATATATATATATATATATATATATATATTTGTATTGGCATAGTTTTGCTTGCATAGTTTTGGAAAACAACGGAATAGAAGTTAGATGAATATATGTATTAGAAAGGTTATAAAAGGGGCCTCGCACAGTGTTGGAAAATAACGAAAGGGAAAACATATATCACGCTAGCTTTCAAGATGGAAACGCACAACAACAAGAGTACAGCAACCGATCATTCGATATATATCGATAAGTTGATTGCGCGTCTGTGCTTTTGGAGTACTTACAAACATACAATACATACACAACAACTACTTTTATAACTGATATATTGTTAACAATTATGCGGCGGTGGCTCTCTTTTACTTTCATCTCTTCATCTCTTCCTCTCTTTCTTTGTTTCTTTCTTTTATATTATTCTTAATTGTTTTGGTTATTTTAATAGGCCAGGTGCAAATAAGCAGCGATAAAAAAGTGTGTGCGGGAAGGAAGGAGCAGGTGGGACATTCATAGAACTTACATACTTAACGAATTGCCATACATATTTATCGTTGATCGATTAATCGATAAATGACAAGAGAGTGAGAGCGAGAGATTGGTTTTTGGGTGTGTTTACTTAGATTTTTAGTGCCAAGCGATTTTCATTATCGTTACAAATATATATATATATATATATGCATAAATGCATGTTATATACCTACTTACATATGCATATATATATATATAGATATAATTGCAAAAAGCAGCTTAAACAATTCGGATTTTCTTCCATTTGTATTTTGTATAGGTGTTATATACCATTTAATTTTCAATGTATTACGTTATCTGTTTGCTGCCGCTTTGTATATACATATGTGTATATACATATATATTTCTTTTAACTATGTTATAATTATGGTTTTAAGTTTAGCTTATAACGAAAAGACTCGAAACAGAAAATGCAAATTTTTTAACTTTTACATTTATTTGCGTTAATTTTGTGTGCATTCTGTTTTATTTTTTCTTTGATTTTTTTTTCCTTTGTAATTTTCTTTATTTTTGTTTTTTGTTTTCTTTTTGGATAATACATACAAATACATTCATATATAGCTTAGCCTTAGGATTGTTTATGGTTTGTTTTTAATTTGTTCTTTGTTTGTTTTTTGTTTTATTTGGGCCTGGTAAAAAGCATGGCAAAAAATAATTGGATAGTGTATAAAAAAATGTATATGATAAGTGTGTGTGTTGATGTAACAAAACGATTTGTACGCTTCGAACTGACTAGAAATTCGAAATAATTGTCTTAACTTGATGTACAATGTGTCAATCATGCCATCAATCATAATGTATGTGCTAATATATATTTCTAAACATAATTAAAATAAAAAAAAATACATATAAAAAGTCTTTGCATTGGAATCAATACACGTACACATTCACAATAAATATACATCCAGATGTACGTTAGCTTAACATCATTCAATTTCAAAGTGTGTGTGTGACTGTGTGTGTGCTGGATGTATTTTAGGTAAAATTTGCTAAGTTGTTGTACAATCAATGTTCATTGATCAATCATCACTCAGATCGAAGCGAGATTTGGCTACAAACAATCTAATTCAATCAGTCAATCAGTCCGTTAGTTAGTCAAGCTGTGAAATGATCTTCTATTAATCTACGCATTCTATAGTACTTTTTGGAGGGAGAGAGAACAAGCATTTGCTCGTATTAAGCTCTAGGCATGCCCCAAATGATTGATGATTGATCTACTACTAATGATTGATTGAGAATATGGCACTAGCAATAGCACTGGGACTCTGCAAGCTATCAAGGCTTTCAATTTGTTTTTGTTTGTGTTTCTATTTTTGCTTTAGATTGTGTAAAATTTGAGATACAAAAAAATTTAAAGAGATGAAAAACGAGATTTAAGTCTAAAACAAGTTCAAAATTGGGTGTTTGTGTTTAGGTAAACCTAAATAAGGACTATAATTATTCTAACGCTCTGTAGTTCCTAAGACAAAACGAATTAGAGAGGCCACAGGGTCATATGGCGATGGCGATGGCGATGGCGAGTGTGTGTGTATATGAGAGAGAGAGAGAGAGAGAGAGAGAGAGAGAGAGAGAGAATACAATTTATACGATATATTGTCTTATTTACAATATGTACGAGATCCTGATCCCTCCAAGAAAAGCAAGCATAATGGCTAATGATTGATGGTGATTGAACTACAGAGTTTTACAATAACTAATTATATAATAATTATAAATAAATTATAATAGTGTTTCATTAAGGCATTGTTACAACATACAAATAAACATTATGTGCTTTACATATTTCGCTTTTCCTTTTAGTTTCCTTTTTCATACTTTACTTTGTTTGTTTTGTTTTTGTTTTGCTTTTTTTTTAGTTTTTTGTTTGCTTTTTTTTTTGCATTTTTTTTTGTTGGACGGAACAATTTACAACATATGATTATGAAACAATGCTTTAATGGTCTAACAGAATGTAATACTTCGATGCCTTATGGTTGCGAAACTTAAATAGAAATTATAATAATACAAATAATAATACACTAGCAACAGAAACAAACACAAATACAATAAAACAAACACAAAATAAACATAAATATACACGATGTTATATGCAGAAAACAAAAACTTTTGCTAATGGAATGAATTAGCTCGGGTTGCTATTCTATACATAAAGATCTATTAAAGTAAAACGATAAAAACAGAGCTTAGTCAGCTTGTTAGACAGTTACGTATATATATATATATATAGAATATATATAAGATTGTATTTTGTATAGAGAGCGCGTGAATTACACATTTCTATATATATATATATATATATATATATATATATATACATTAATATATATAAATATATATTTGGATTTACTGCATTATTATATGATGCACTATATGTATATAATTATAGCGAAATTGTTGTATTCTTAATTGCATCAGCTCATACATATATATATCTATATATATATTTTGTTCATTTCGAAAGTTGTATTTTTTTGCTTTTGTAATTGATTTTTGTGTTTGTTTTGCTTTCTCAATTGTTAAAATTGTCATAAATATACATATAGAAATATAATAATGATAATCAGTAAACGTGAATCAGAATAATGATATAATGACAATAATAATTGCAATAATAATACGTAAATATATATATATATATATATACGAATATATATCTATAGTTAATATTATATAAAGCTTAGTCGCTTAGTAATATCATATAATATTTGGTTACACATTTCCCATACTTTATTTGCTTGTCCATTAATGCAATCGTTCAAATAAAGCTCATATAAGCGTCTATATACTTTTCGTGTTCGGTTCTCGATTTTGTTTAGTTATTTGTTTGTTTGCATATTATAATATTAATATTATTATTATTAGTGTTGTAGTTCTCTTTTATATTAGTTTTTTATATTACTCATAATAATAATTATAATAATGATCATTATAGATTGACGATCTTAGCTATTTTATTTATTTTGAAAGTTATAAAGCGATCATATTTCTTTCTTTAAATACATTTATAGTACGCTTGAATACACACTGATATATATATATATATATATATATATATATATAAATATATATATATATATAACATATCGTAGCATATTTTTATGTCGTTTGTCCTAGCACAAGTGCAAAAGGGGTGCAAAAATTGGGGCTTGAATAAAATGAGCTATTAATAACAAATGCAAGAATTCAGCATAAATGTTGATTTTGATAATTATAAGAGATATGCATATAGGGCCGAGATCTCGCCGAAAATATGTGTGTTGGCTGTTGTGTACGAGTAACATACAAACACATGCACACATATCTTACAGAGTGGGCACAATTATTGCTACTAGGGTTAAGTTTTAGATTTCATACATATATAAATTTATTGTTTTTGTTTTTTATATATTTGGGGATGATTGCAAGCGGTTAAGCAGAAGAATTGGGAAGCAATTTTAATAAGCTATGCTTTGATGCTCTTATACATATATATGTACGCGTATATAAATAGATTCTTAAATCTAAATGTACCAATTAACAAACATTTGTTCACTTGTGCTTAGGATTTGGAGAAGGGTTAGGAAAAGGTTGCGACACATATGCACGATATCTGTTATGTATACATAAACATAAACATATATTTATATATGTATACGTATTTATAAATAGATATATATGTTTGGTTTATATGGTATGAACTTAGCCTAGGCAATAAATATTTTTCTTGTTTTCAGCGTCGCATTTAACTCTGGGTACGTTTCATTTGCTGTGAGTATTTTTTAACTTTTGGATTGCTAGAATTGCGGTTATATGTTGTGTGTGTGTGTGTGTGTGTGTGTGTGTGTGTGTGTGTGTGTTGTGTGTGTGTTGTGTACTAATTACCCTTTAGTTGCATTTGCTTGGAATTTGAAACTTTGGGAGA
The DNA here is from genome assembly GCA_037075185.1 of Drosophila pseudotalamancana. NCBI lineage: Eukaryota > Metazoa > Arthropoda > Insecta > Diptera > Drosophilidae > Drosophila > Drosophila pseudotalamancana. The sequence goes on along the minus strand of JBAMCK010000328.1, from coordinate 6,421 downwards.
CAAGACTCTGGCGGCACCGCCGCTTCATTGTCCTTTACTCGAACTCCAACGTCGACTCCAACGGTGACGAGCTCGTCCAGCATTTGAATCCGCTTCCGCGTGGGCGTAGTTAGGGGCGTAACGACATTTTGGTATCGTTGATGAAATGTTGACAATATCTCGCGAATCTTAGCAATGATCTCTTGTACTCAGGCATTTGACTCCTGTAACCATGCAAAAATGCACATAGTAATCATATTCAAAAATCATATTATATCTCTTTTATCCAGTCACCTTTAGGTTGTCGAAATAGTGCATGATCTGTTCGTAATCCATATCGAGATCATCCAAACCCAAACGCTCGCCTGGTGCCAGCGTATCGTCCACGGTGGCCGAGAACATGGGATTACCGACAACTGTGGCACGTTTGATACGCGACGACTTTGTTGTTGGCTCACTGCTAATGGGCGTGGCTGTGTGTCCGGGCGGTGACGGTAGACGGACAATCTCATCAGTGGCATTCGAATTGGCCGCATCCGCAACGGTGCTCAGTATGCTGTGGTTGTGGTTCTCTGCAAAGCAAATTAGTTTAGAAGCGTTTTCATAATTACCAAATATCGCAGAACCTAACCCTTGATTTGTGCTAAAGCCGGCGATATTTTGTTGCCTGCAACTGTTGCTCCTCCAACTGCTGCTGCTGCAGCAACAGTCGCTGTTTTGGTTACTCTCTTTGGTGTTAGCGAATCGAATTGAAATGCATTCTTCTGATGCGGATTTGTGTATTCCACCAGCTTCTCAGCATTGTGCAACTCCTCGTGTTGTTGTTGTTGCTGCTGCTGCTGCTGTTGCTGTTGCTGTAATTGCTGATGTTGCTTGAGTTTCAAGTGTGCTGCTCTAAGCGCTGGTTCCTGAATAAAGTTATGGCTATGACTGTGACTGCGCTGATGCTGACGTTCCGGCTGATGCGGAGCCTGCTGTTGTTGTTGTAGAGGCTGCTGCTGCGGCTGTTGTTGCTGCTGCTGCTGTGTCGCATTGTTGTTGTCGTTATGTAGATGCTCGCGCTTGTAAAGCTGACTGTGCCGCTTGTTCACCAACTCCTTGTCCTGCTTTATAGAAACAAATTTGTGTTAGGCAATAAACAGAGAGTAAATAAAGGAGACTGCTGGACTGGTAAACATCCTGCTTTACCTTATTGGGTGTTGTCTGTGACAGCTGAGGCGGCAACATGGCACGTGTGCCAACATTGCGATGTGGTGGCACCGGCGGCTTATAATCCAAAGCAGCATCCTTGCGATCATTGGCCAGATAGCTGAAAGGGTTCAGAGTTCAGCTACAGCCAAAAATGTTGGATATAAAGTAATTACTGTTCGACATGAATCTTGTTCAGATTGGAGGCGGGCACAATGTGCGTTTGCAGCTTCGGCTGTTGTTGATCGAAGGAGCTCACCCGTCGTCCGTTGTCGTAGTTGATTATCGGATTGCTGGTGATCCGCATGCGGGAATCTGACCAATGAAAAGTACAATACAATTGAATATATGTCTTGCAAGGATTATGCAATATATATTTAAAACTTACCACGCGCATTCACATGCTGCTGTTGTGGCTGCGGCTGAGTGTTGTTGTCGTTCACTGCCACCGACTGTCGGTCAATGGTGGACCGTCCCAGCCAGACCCAGTCGTGAGCATTGGTGGTGGACTCTTTGAGGCGTACATCGCGAAAGCCGCCGACGCCACCGTTTCCATTGCCCTTGCCAGCGCCATTCAACGGATCGAGTCCAGATTCAATCATGGCCGGCCGGAACTTCGAGGCGTAGACCACGCACGAGATGACAAACACAATAATGGCAAAGCAGAAGGCGGTTAGCAGCACATACATGCCCAGCTCCATGGAGGACATGTTGCCACTGCCGAAACCGCCGCCCCGGTTGCCATAGTGCGATTTATGCACAGCTTGAATGTTGGCCCGATGCTGACGAGCCTGCACCGTCGGTTCATATTGTTGGCTGGAATCGCGCAGCGGTATTCCAACTAATCGATACAAATTCTAAGTTAATCGAGGCTGTAGTCCAAAAGCTAAATCAACTTACCTATAATATCGGCCAGATCTCCAGTGTTGCGATAATTTTTGCGTTCGCGTCCTACCGTTCCATCGTTCTGTATCGACTCCTGTTTGCTGACAATGTCCAAATTGTTGAAGTCCACTTCAATGGAAGCCAAAGCGCTGGCCAGCGGCGATGCATTCGGTTTGTTTTGCTTAGAGCTGCTTGATGTCGAGGCTCCGGGACCACGTCGCATTCGGCACTCCTCGGAGAGCAGCAGCGTCACTCGCAGTAGATTGCCATTGCCTTCGCCGACGGCGATGACACGCGGATGATGCGAGGCCAGCATTGGGGCAAAGGCGACCACTTCCGTGTCAAGGCTCTCCACGAGCAAGAAGTAATCCTCCACGGCAATATCGCTGCAAAGAGAGCAACAATTAAAACGAGTAGCGAATAAATTGCGACTTATCCTCGCTTACCGCAAGGGCGTCTTGGAGCCATCGTTGAACTCCAGATCGATGTCAAGCAATCCCTCCTGGTACTGTGCCGTAAGCTTGTGCGTGACGGATGTCTCGGCTAGATAACCGTTCTCTATGGCATTCTCCGGCGTAATGGTCAGCTGCAGGCCGGATATGACGCGCACAATCAGCCTAGACAGATTGACCTTATCGCTGCCAACTCGGATTTCCTTGGTACCAATGACACGACCCGTGATCGGAGACAGAACCTGCACATCTGTGCGACCCATCGATTTGCCTTGCAGTATGCGACCCTTTAGCGAGGCTATCTTTGGATCGGCCACGCGCAACAGCGGCTGCACCAGATCCGTCACACGCAGTCCTGTCCTCCGTGAAATAAAGTAGCTCGTGCGACCGGAATTCTGTAAGCCAAGCCAATGGAGCAAGTAATTAAGTTGCCCTTTCTTTCTGACTATTCGCAGACTCCGCTCACCTGATCAATGGCCAGGAACTTGGCGTACACCTCAACGGGACTCTGTTGGTAGCGAGCACGACAGATGTTCTTGTCGGCTCCCACATTGTTGTAGTAGCTGGTTCCGTGCTGGTTCCACAAATATGAGCGCTTCTTGCGACGCCTTGACTGCTTGTTGTGTCTGTTTGGATAATTGAAATGAAGAATAGTTTAAATTTTACCTACTAACTTTTTCTTTAGTTTGTATTCGCTACTTCTTACTCGCTACTCTCTTCATTTGTCCCACTTTGAAAGAGTTGCTAACATATATTTTCTACTCGTTACTTTTCATACTTGTTGTTAACTCCCTTCTAGTTTTTCAATTTACGCTCTTTGTCTTTTTTCCTTAGAGGCATAAAGTTACCGATAGTCTTTTTACTTTTTAACTATTTTCTATTTGTGGCCTTATTTAAGCTACTCGTTACTTTGCTATCGCCACTGCTTTAGAATACATAATAAAATATTATATAAGTTCTTACCAACTTTTCATTATCTATATTTCGCAAGTCTTTATTTGCAATTCTTATGGTTCTCCTTCTACGCTTTGTCTACTGCTCTGTCACTCACTTTATGAATCTCTCTCAATACTTTTTTATATTATTTTCTTATTCACTATTCGTTACTCTCTACTCGTTAACACTCACAGATAGTGATTGTCGTCGGTTACTTTCCAGCCCTTAATTTGGGATAGGCGAAAGTCGGATATGTAAACCTCAAGGGGAAATTCGGGCATCCACACAATAAACTTGGCCACGCCCACATAGGTGCCATACTTGACAATGACCGAAGCGTTGGACGAGCCGCGCTGCTCGGAACCATCCACATAAACGGAGCTGCACGATGAGGAAACCTGAAGGAAACACGAATGGACAAAACAAAATATGATAAGAATCCTCTACTTTTTCTCCTCTCTTCATTCTCTCTTCACCTTTATGACGCTTTCGTCCTCAGCGTGGCAGGAGCTCTGCAAGGTGACATCGGCCACTTTGCCGGCCTGCGAGACAATGAAAACCTTCATGGCTTGGGCTACCTGACGGCCAGTAAGCACAGCCGTGTTCATCACCTCCCAGATCTTGGCCATGGGAAGCACGGCCTGAATGTCATCCTTGTTAATCTCCAGCTTTGCAATCAATCGTTTCTTCGTATCATCTGTAGCAATTAGTTCTGTAGAGTCCTTGTCCTTGGGTGTGTCATAGACGTGGACGACGGACCATACTATCTTCCCGCCATCCATAATATCGTTGGAGTTGTCTGCGACCTCCAACAACCAAGAGAACACTTCGAATACCTCGTTGTTGCCGCTACTGCTGCTATTGTAGTTGCCTTTATTCTCCATGCTGGATGAACTGGCGGATGTCGAGGAGTCGGCCTCCTTGCGGAATGCTGTTACACGAGCCATAGTATGCTTGGGATTCTCCTTTTCAATGCTAATGCTCCACTGATCGCTGGAGGCGCTCGCGCCTAATATGCGGAGACCAGCTTTGACGCGGGCACGAACTGTAAAGGCGGCGACTCGCTGCTCCTGATCCGCATACTGATGCAGAAAGACGGGCACATGCAGCTTCGACATCGGATACAAAGGATGTTGAGGCAACAGGAACGTCACAGAATCATCGGCTCGTAGTTCTTTGAAGGATGTCTTGGCCGCTAGCAGCGGCACCTGGGCAAATGTCGTCAATGGTTGTATCTGCACCTTGGGCTCGCATTGTTCCGGATTGCGAACGGGTGGCTCAAACACACTGTAGGAGACCTGCGCATAGCGCTGCGGCACCTTTGGCGGCATTCCTGGTTGTCTATCAGAGCTGCTGCTGCTGATGCTCTCACGGCTGTGGCGAGGCGCAGGCAATGCTGGCCACCAGCTCAGCGGTATAACTACCTCGGCAACGCAAACACCATCCTCGCCCTCTGGCATGCAGCGTCCCTTCAGTGGCTGCTCATTTGCCATGGCTACGTGCAGTAGAACACACACCTTCTGCCTTTGCAAATGGCCTCCGGGATCGGCGCCGGCGTGGAAAAGGACGCGCAGCACTGGCGAATCCTGTGATACAGTGGCACGCACCAAATGCGCTGAGATGTCCAGATGCATATTCGGCTGCTGCAGCTCCAGCAGCGTGGCCGTTGAGTTCTTCTTAGGAGAGGAAGGAGAGCGACGGTAAATGCAAGGAATTTTATTTTAAGAAGTATTCGGATGGAAACTTACGTTCACATAGTCGCCAGCCTGATTGGTCTCCATGGTGTCCGGGACAATGTACCGTGCGGGCACTGTTTGCTTTGTCGAAAAGGGACCGTAGCTAGCGCGGATGGAGACGGGTTGCGTGGTCTCCACCACAGTGAAGCGATCCAGGGACAATACCGAGTCATAGGAGGAGCGCGACTTGACCGGCGGCAGAGAGGATGAGGTCTGGACATTGGCTATTTCCGGTGTTACAGGTGGTTGGCGAGCGTGCTTCAAGAAGAAGCCGCTGTCGGGTGCCTCGAAGTGGACCTCGACGCTGCCAATGTGCTCTGCAAGAGACAACAATTATTGGCAATCAGTCAGTCACTCAATCAATCATTGAATGCCCCACCCACATAGACTTGCAATTAATTTTACAACACTTACGTGCAATGGACAGCATCATTAGCGTCGTAATTATTACGCAGCACTTCATAATGTGAATTGACTGACGCCTGCGCTGCTTTGTTTACTGCTTGATTGATGGATTGATTGATTGTGTGGGTGTGTGATTGAAATGATAGCTTCGACCACTAACTTTCGTTTTAAAATTTTTTAAATTGATTTGTTCACACACTTGCGCAGTTGTCTTCTCTTTATAGTTACAATTCACAGTTGCTACACATATTACAGTTATAATTTTTGCAACATTTACCGTTACAAAACTGCACTGGATTTATTTTACTTTTAATTTTTCTTTGCTGCGCTGTTCTTCTTGTTGTCGTTCGTTTTATTTGGTTTTTGTTGCTTTTCGTTGGTGCTCCTTCTGCTGCTGCTGTTGCAAAATCTACAGCACATCCTTTATTGATTCTTTCAGTGTGCAGCACACACACTCACGCATGGATAGTCAGGCGAATACGCATACACATACTATCGCACATACACACGCATACATGCACAGTAAGCTGGTATCGCCTTCGCCTACATATACACACACATTTCACATTTCATTCATTTAGGCCGTAGTATAGACACATCTTCGGGGTCTCTTTTTCTATCGTTTTCTTTGGTTTGGGTACACACACACAGTTAATGCAAGCGCCACCTAATGACAATGCATTTATTGCGTTTTAAGCACACGATTAAAATGGTTTTTGGCCACTTCTTTAGCACTAATTAACTACAACTTTAATACATTGTTTTTCGTTTAACTTTAAAAATTTCTACGCAAATATCGAACATTTCCAAACACCCCAATACTTCCTTGGACTAGGGATG
>JBAMCK010000326.1:82500-158082 GCA_037075185.1 Drosophila pseudotalamancana | reverse complement strand
CGTATTGCTGCCCGACTTCATCGACTGCTGGATTGAGCGGCAGTGCGCTGCGATGACCAAGGCGTGGAGCAGAGCCAGGATGCCCGCTTGGGTGTGGACGAGACGAGAGCGCAGCTTATACCAGGGCAATGTGGCAAGCGTTGACCATCGCTGCAACAGCGTCACGATTGCGCGGAAACTCCTGCAGCGACTGCTCCAGCATGCTGACCAGCGGATGGCCACCGGAGGCGCGATTCTTGCCGGGCAACTGCAGCAGTACCAGCTGCAGTTCACGCAACTGCTCTCGCAGATGACGGCAGCGCGTAAGCGCTCCAGCTGCGGCGGCTCCAAAGCAACAGCGGCTGGCCCAGCAGCTGATGCAACAGGTCGTGAGCTGCTCGATCTGTCCAGCTGGCACAGCAGCAGGCAATGGGCGCGCAACAGTAGGAGCAAACGATTGGGCAGAAAGTAATCCTCCAGAGGCATTGGATCCACAGCTTGAGCAGCCTGCTCGGACACTTCAGCCACTGCTTCATCCAATAGCTGGCGACTGTTCTCATTCGCACCGAAATGCAATTATATTTATTTGCTGTGCCTAATTGTGTTCGCCTGGCAGATGTGTGCGGCCAAGCAGCTGCCATTGCCCGCCAATGTCGCAGCCGCTGCAAGTGCAGCAACAACAACAACAACAGCAAAACCAACAACAACAACAACAACAACGTCAACGGCTCCAACACAAACACGAACACGAACAAACAGCATCAGCAGTAGTGGCCAGCAACTACGTCACGAATCGTACGATATTGATGACGACACTACTGCAGACGCACACATTCCGCCCTCGCGCAGACGTCGCCAAGTGTCCGATTGGTTTATAGCGCCCAACACACGCTGGTGCGGGCGGGGCAATTTGGCCAATGGCACCTATAATCATTTGGGCGGTGCATCGATGGCTGACAAGTGCTGTCGGAAGCATGATCATTGCAAAATCTACATACCGGCCATGTCCAATCGCTACGATCTATTCAATTATCGACCCTACACGCTGTCCCATTGCAGCTGCGATCGCCGTTTCCGCACCTGCCTCAAAATGGCCAGTGACGAGGATGCCAATACCATTGGCAAGCTCTTCTTTAATATGGTCCAAACGCAATGTTTCATAATCAAGTCCGAGAGCGTTTGCCAGCAGCGAGGCACCGGCGCCGACTCTGAAAAATGCATCCAAGATGTAGTCCGCCACAAGGCCTACCTCAGGGACAATAAAAAGTTTTAGACTCTGCCGCAGGTTAGTTTCCTCCGTAATGCCAGCGTTTGAAATTCGATTATACTTAAAGAACGCAAAAATCGATATTTGTCATTTCCTTATAGCAAAGTGCATATTAAACGCAGTTCCAAAACCAAAGCCTGTTTTCTGCGGCCAATTACGAATAACCTGCCAAATGCGCATTTGCCATTAAGTTTAAAACCTAATGGTAAATTAATCTCAAAGCACAGATGAACAACGAGACAACTTAAGCATTGCTAAACTCAAAACTCGTACTTACAGACATATATTATAACTAAACTATACTCTATTGTATGAACACAACACACAGTTTATAATTTTAAGCTCTTCTATATATACACACACATACATATACATATATATATATACATATATACATATATTAAGTGCTATTGTAGCGCGTGGTATATGTCGAGTGCTATTATAGCGCGTGGTAGAAAAAAATACTTATTAAATTTCGTAGTCGTAGTTTAAGCATACAAACATAGGCTGCCTGTAAAACAAAGTTTTAAATAGTTTATAGCTAACATAGTTGGTCTAGCCGTTAGTATGCGAATGCCTAGTTTTAAACAATAACAAAATTGCTCCCCTAATGCCCATAATTTATAAAGTGTTAAGGCATACAACTCAGTTGCCTTGATTTTAAATATGCTTTACGTATATAGTCTATTATAATTAGCGCTTAGTTTAAAATTTAACAAAAACAATAATAAAAATGAAAGTGATTACAGAATTCAACGAAAATGTCGTATTAATCAAAAAGTGAAGCTTTGGAATTTTGTACTTTACTCTTGACAACGTTATCAGGTCTCGAAGGTGCTACGTATGTATGTACACACATACATATGTATACAATATATATATATATATATAATATAATATATAATATATTGCCAATGTGTCTGTATGTGCACATATGTAGCCAAAGATGGCATATTAATTGATGTGTCTTGTCTCAGTTTTCCGTCACATTGACGCAGTTATTGCTGATGACCCTTTGACACCGACCCCTGATGATCATTAAACGCATTTCTCCGTTTCTCGGTTATTTTTGTTTGTTTAGTTGCTTAGACAAAGATGCGTCATGTGAAACTTTCCAGTTTTTGCACAACATCCTCAAACGTCACTGCAACGTTTAAGTGCACTCGATAAGAAAGTGACTATCGGTCTATCGATGACTGTGCATCCGCAAGCGTCATTGTCACTTTTTAATGCAGTCGAGCCGGAAATGCCTATCGATCTATCTATCTATCTATGATGGCATCTTTTGAGTGCCTTCTTTTAATGCAGTCGAACCGGAAATGTCCATCGATCTTTCTTTTATGCCAAATTTTTAATGCATTTGATGATACAATGATTGTCGGTCTATCTCAAACGTTATTGAAATTTATTTTATCTATCACAGTACATTGTTAAGTGTTAAAGAAACCTTACAATGCAATATGATGAGACAGTGATTATCGATCTATCGATCCTTCAACACAATTTAATGCAGTCTATAATCAATTAATCCTATCACGATGCATCCTGGTCCTGATCTATCGATCTTTAAACGTCATTGCAACTTTTGAATGCATTCGATAAGAAAGTGACTATCGGTCTGTCGATGACACTGCATTCGCAAGCAAGTGATTATCGATTTAGCTATCATAGCTTTTGAATGCATTCGATAAGAAAGTGACTATCGGTCTGTCGATCCTCAAACGCCATTTCAACGTTTAAGTACATTCGATAAGAAAGTGACTATCGGTCTATCGATCACAATGCATCCTCAACTTTTGAATGCAAACGATCGGTCTATCGATCAAGATCCATTTTTAAACGTCCTCGCGACTTTTGAATACACTCAATAAGAAAGTGGGTAACGGTCTAATGGTCCTCATTGTAAATTTGAAATGCATACGATAAAACAAATGATATTCGGTCTATCGGTCCTTAAACGTAATGACAGGTTTTGTATGTACTCAATAAGAAAATGCCTTCTGATCTATTGAAAACAATTTATCCTCATCTGAATTAAATATACTAAGGATGAGAAATTGTCTATCGGTATATCGATTAGGATGCACCAAATCCTGACAATGATAGATCTGCGCAGTTGGACGATCCAATTCTAACGCTACGCGCTTTCCCTAAACCTCGTTTGGGGGTGTGTGTAAAAGGGGCGTGTCTGTTGTTGCTCTACTTCCAGATACTTCCCGATGTTACAGCGCCTCGTGCTGTGCTGGGCGCTGACGTCTAGTCTAACTGTAAATACAAGTCTCGCTGATAACCGGCAGTTGTAATGCGAGAGATTGGTGACGTTTGATTTTGTTATTCCTATTTATAAATATCAATATATTACAAGCTGTTGAGTTGTCTAAAGGGCATTAATAGAACGTGGCCACTGTTTTTTCTATTACGAATTATATTATTAATGTAACCATACCGAAAAAATACAAAAATACAAAAGAAAAAAAAAATAAAATAAAAATAAAGCAAACTAAGCAGGCTTTTATATGCTAATTAAGATAAGTCTTCAGTATATTTAATTCGAACAGAGCTCATTACGAACAAAATTGCAATTGTGAGAAAGATTATGGAACTGCAACATGAAGTACGCAACAGCGCTGACATCTTTGTTAGTCACGGTATTTCAAGAATAAGGATAGGGTACAGTGATAGTGACACCGACAGCATTCTAGTCGAGGATGAAGGGCAAGCCGAACTGGATTTAGGGTACTTTCTGACACGTACATCCAAATACAGCTTCATCCAAATATTTTTACCACTGACCCAAACAGAATCGCCACAAGCAACCTAACGCTGAGCGCGAACAATCAGATAGAGCAGAAGGGTCAGTACTATAGCATTCAAAGTATGGCCATGCTGAGGCTTATGGATGGATTGGCCAATGTCCTGCAGCACCAGGCCTGTGTTAGTGATGCAAAACTGTTGATGTTTGCGGCAGCGGCTCACAGCGATGGATATCGTAGCACGTTGGTGCCTGTGCCGGCAATCTTCATGGGTGATGCTTTCTACGACATTGATGGACTGCGTCGGCTTGTCTCCACCTGGCCCAGCTGCAGCCAAATGCTGGAAAGATTGAATTGCAGCGAAAGATTCAATCACTTGGCTGAGACTGGCACCGGTTACATTCACTTGCTGCACTGGGTACTCGTGTGGCAGGCATATCCGGATTTGCGACGCGTCTACGGTCGGCAGCTGCGTCGTCTATGCAGAAAACTGCATTTACAGCGCCCATCGATTAGTCCCGCCCATATGCTGCGAATCAGTTACAAGAACGAACCGAGTGTTTCGAAGCCAAACAGTCGTCATGCCTACTTTGGATGTCCACTGCATTATCTCTACCGGCTCCTAATAATGCGTGATATGCCTACTCCAATGCGGCTCTACGCACGGCCAGAAGAAGCACTTGCCCAGTGCACGGCAATGTCATGCAATGGCTGGATGCATTCGCGCTTTGGCGTGGCACCGCGCTGCCTTTTAATCTGCGAGTTATTAGAGCATGAGCAGATACAGTTGCAGGATCATACACAGACAGAGTTTGTCGTTCGTGACCCATCTTGTTTGCACATGCGCTTTTTGCTGTTTTTTACTGAAATTAACAAATCGATTGGATTCTCGCCGAGCCTTGTCAGCCGAATAGACAGCAGCGGCAGCAGCAGCAACGCAATTGGAACAAAAACTGAGAACAGGCGTGGACTTTATCGAATAGCCCGTTGGCTAAAGAAGCGCGCCTTGCAGTTGGTTCAGCGTCAGCCTCAGGTCTATTATTAATTTCAACTTCACTTTGTTACCATAATCAAACTTGTTCTCGATTTAAATTAAAAATTGAAAACGATAACGTTCGTTTCAGACAATGACAGTGTAAGTAAACCTTTCGAACTATCGATAGATCCCAGCGACTCATTTTGGTCAACAGCAGTGAACGATCGTTCGCAATTATCGACTATCGGCCAGAGTGGCAGCGCTGTTCCGTTAGAATCACAATTCTTATTTGAAACATATCAGAATTAACAATAAATGTAGTATTTTCTTGGATGAATTATATGGATGTATCTGTGCGTTGCACATTTTCTGACGTGTAGTCCAACACACTACGGTAACGTCGACGGTAGTACTGGCATTGACGCAGGTAGACACAGATCAAACCCTTGATTGCCTCAAAGGTGAACGCTCCCATCACAATGCCCAACAGCTTGCTGTTTATATTGCCATAAAGGGTCTGTCCAATGAGGACGGCGAAGGTGGGCAGACTGAGAGCTGTGCAGAAACGGCACGTGGCCCGCTCAATGTTTTCAGCGTTTAACGCACCGCCCTGCAGCATATCGTCGGCATCTACCGGTTCCTGTCTATCAAAATAGTCATCACTTAGTGGAGCACCAGGTAGTGGCTCCCCGTACTCATCATAGTGTGCAGGCGACATTGACTGCCGTTGGCGACGGCGCAGCCAACGCACCATCCAATTGTCCCAATCGAAACGACGCAGAAGCAGGAGTGCGGCTGGGACCGAGGGCAGCACAATCATCAGCAGCGTGGGATCCTCCTTCATCAGTTGAATGCTCGTCTCGTAGCCAGCTACTTGGTGCAGTGTGAGTGCTCCGTAGGATAGTGTCGCAATGTACACAACGGTCGCCAGCATGCCCATCAATATGCTGGGACAGAGAAGGCCGTAAGTTTTCTCCACTCGCTCCAGCAGTGCGTCGAAGCGACAGACCGGTGGCATTACGATAATATATTCGGTGTGGCATTGGGGACAGTTGACCGGAACGTCCGGATTGACCTGCTGTTTTTCGTCAATCCAGCGACTAAGGCAAGCCTCGTGCACCCATTTATTAGTACCACGACAGCGACACGGCTGGAGCCAATCATGACGCAGGGTTTCTTCATCTGTATTGAGGCAAATCCAGCACATGCGCTCATCATTGGTACTGTCCTGGTCGCCGATTACGCGGCGCAACATGACTTAACTGGGTGATAGAATTATAAATGAGGCTTACCAATAATTTTGAAACGCAACACAAACTAAATTTGGTTGTCACTCTGAGGAGCGCTGAAAAGTCAGAATTTCTCGATAAATTGCCTTTAATTTTTATAAAGTATGTACAGGCTATTGTATTTAGTAGCCTTCAAAACATTTTCGAAGTTAAGCTTATAACAAAGCAACAGAAGATTTACCAGTGTAAACTTTGCACTCGGTTTTTAGCCTGGATCTAAGTTGCCAAACTATCGCAGAGGTCAAAAACTCGAATTAAGATATCGACTACCACAATTTTTGTATAGCATAGTTTATAGCATGATACGTATATTCGATACTAAGCATAAATATATTTGTTGTTACTGTTTACTTCATTTGCACGTCGATTTCAATAGATATCTAGCAGTTACAAAGCTCCTTTCAAATAATTATTGACCCGAAGTAAAGAAAAATGTTCTCGTTTATCCTTAGCAAATATATAATGTGTGACATATATTATGCATAAACTAATTATATATATATTTTTTTAATCTGTCTTATTCGCATTAGTCGCAATTTTAAATCACTCAATAACGATATCTATATATGTTATCGATAAAAATTGACTTTACATAACGAATTTTCAAACATATGCGAGAGCTTTCAAAAATAACTGTTGTTAAAATACAGATCAGAGTATTTTGGATGCTTACCGAGCTTTAAGGTTAATTTAAAAATAATAATTGTTATCATATAATATTTATTATTTATTTATTTACGAATAATAAAAGAAAAAAATTTGTTAGAAAATCCATGTTAAGGTGTTAATTGTGGCACTTTTTCCATTAATTTCAAGATAAATATTTGAATATTAAAATCTTATTATGGTGTGCATTATAAATAATGATATATGTATGTAATATTCATACTCAAAAGAATATGTTAAGCTGATAGCCAAGACAGGTGAATAATAAATCAGTTGATGTTCATATGATACTCTGAATCTTGAGGTCTCGGTAGAGTGGCTTGGTTTTCCAGCCTATATTCTCGAAAGAGTTGTGTTCTGATTTTCGTGGCTTACTTTATGCACTGGCTAAGTGGAACACGTCAACAGGTTTTTGGCGGCAACTGCCGCTGGAAAATAGGCGAAGGCCACTTTTCAGTGAGACGGAAATGCAAACAAGAACTGGATTTGTCTTGGATCGGGGAGAGGGTGAGTGATAAGCGAGCTCTACATATTCATCTAGTATTCGATATATGAAGACCTTGACTTACCAGATGCTGTTTCCATGTTGAACTCTAAACCGAGTCTTAAACTTGCACACACACACACAGTCACACTCACTCACAAGGTTTCACAGTTTGAAAGAAAAACAAAAACAAAGCACAAGATTGAAGATCCAAGATCTATACTGTTTGTGGAATTCGCGAGTCTTTGGAGTCTTTGCCGGCAGTGAACTTGTCAGCTCGAGAGCAGAGGAACATTTGGCCGACCGAGATGCGAAAGATTCAAACCAGAAACCGAAGACGAAATGCAGCTTCGCCAACGACTGCCGACCACTTGGCCAGACGATCAGACGGCCAGACGACCAGATGCCTTTCCATTCCACTTTTTCCACTTTGGCAAGTTGCAGAAAGGCAACGGTAAATACAGAGCTTGAATCAACTGGGGCACCAACCTGGCCACCAATTGGGCGCTGCCAGTTAGAAATGGAGATCGAGATGAAGATTCTTTGCTTTGGGGTACATCAGGTGGTTCAGCAGAAGCTGCCGGAGAAAGGGAATTGAATTGAAGCGATGGATACATCAATTAATGGAAGTGAAAACTGCAGTTTAACAAGATCGAATTTGACTTTTGAATAGTAATTTTAACAATTTTTTTGTTTTTTTAAGTGGCTAGGAAATAGATCTCCAGATCTATTAAACAGCTCGACCGACTGACTGACCGACTGACTGACTGACTGGGAACGAACCCTCAGCATGGTTTTAACAGTTTAACCGTACTCAGTATTTTAAAGGTGTAATAAAAGCCTTCCACGTGTTATAATGAACACGTAAGAAAGCTGTAGTCGAGTGTGCTCGACTAAGAGATACCCTGAACCACTACAAACGCACGTCGCTTGTAACTAAAATTCTACTGCAGGGCGAACATCGTCTATAATTTTTTGTTTATTTACCGATCATAATGAAATACGTGTATGTTAAGAAGCGCAGCTTTCTATCTAAAAAAAAATAGATATCCAAAATCCAAAGTATCCAAAATTTGTGTCTCCCTTAGCTGAACATATATAGGAAGTTTAATATCGCTTGCTCCTAAGATGTATGAGAGGTGCTCGAAAAACTCATACAAAAACTATAAGAGTTATCGAAAAAAAATTGTACTCCATATAACATAGAATCAGCGAAAAACCAGATGAGAAAGTATTTGGGTAATATTTTTTGTATAAAAATAGTTTTGTTTATTTATAATATCTTGCTTCATTTGTTGTTTTGGTTTTGGTCTCTGAATGATTGAAATGAATTGTTAATTGTTAATTATTAATTGCTAATTTGTACATAAAAATAAGTCACAAGCAGCATTTATTATTGCATATTTAAAGGCGCGCGTGCGCGATTTGCTGCCTCACAAACACAAACACACAAAAGCCAAAAAACTTGCAATAATCAATGAATCGTGCAACAAAAGGCAATTACGCTACGAGCTTAATATTGGTTAACTGATTTTTACTGATTAATAATTCGATTTTACGAATCAGTTTGGTGTTAGGCAGATTGAATTAGACATTTCTTGAGATATACTCGTATTCAAGATTTGTTTAACATATTGCTTTAGGTTTGTGTATATCCCTTATATGTGAGCATAAACAACAATTTGTCTAAATAATATCATTAATTGTCATAAGGTCAAAACGTTAATCGCAGGCTAGTGGCTATTGACGCAAACAATTCATTTAACAAACAAAATCGGAACAAGCATTTAAAAAAGTTCATATTTGGTTGATTAGCAAGACAGCGCCATCTAGCGACGTATATATTAACTGCAAGTGCAGAGCGATTTTGATTGAGTGAGAGGGAGAGGAGATAGGAGAGAGCGCGAGAGTGTGTTAACTTTCTACGCAGCTTGATTGCTGCCGCTAGATGTCGCTTGCGCTGCTTGCCAATCGAGTCGATCGTACATAATAAGCGTTACACATTGAATTATATAAGAATATATATAGATATATATGCACATATATATATATATATATATATATATATATATATATATATATATATGTTTACACGCTTGTAGATATATGGCATGCAGTTTTCAAATTGATCGTGATTATTCTTTTTCGGTTTGTGGAAAATAGCGCAAACTTACAATTTGTTGTTATATATATGTTAAATATATGCAATTTCTTTTATATATATATGTATATATATATATTTATTATCCTAAATTATATTTACGCTTATATATATATAGTTATATATATATATATGTGTGTATATATCATTTGAGATTATAAATCGATCAAGTATTTCGAAACTAATGCTAGTGATTTAGCAACGTTTTAATATCGGGTTACATATCATATATATAATATATATTTATATGTTTGTGTATATATTATATTTATATGTATGTATAAACGTTTTCTTCAGACTTAAAAATGGAGTTGTTATTGGTTTAGTTAGTTAAGAATTACATGTTGTCTTCTTCTTCTTCATAGATTTCGTTACGTTTTGTTGTTGTTTTGGGCGTGGCATAAGGCTGGCTTCTAATTAAAGAATGCAATTGGAGACAGTCGACTATATACTTGCATACGAGTATATAATAATAATAATAATTATATATATTATATCGTATATATCTCGTTATTCATAAGCTTTAACATGGGCATGTGATCAAAAGCAGCTATTTAAGGCAAAGGTCGCATATAACACCGGTATATGTTCTAATTAGATGTACTTGAATGCTACGAGTATATATGTAAGTATGCTGTATATATAACTCATATGCTATATATACAAAACATGATCTTAAGCTGCTGACGTAGTACGAAATTCGAATGCACAAATGGAATCAGTCGGGTTATATCTAAAACGGGCTTCGTGGTATTCGATAAGGACTCACATATAATACAGTAGTCAAAGGAAAAGTCGAAATCGAGTGACAGTTGCTTTGACCACTAGGCTTAACATTTGTTGACTGCTTAATTAGGGTTACATTCCGTTATATGTATATGGCATAGATCTGCCTCAAACCTAACTGCTTTTCTTTTGCTGTACAATAAATTCTACAGTGCAATGGAGAAGGGGAGACACTATCTTCGCTCTCGCTCTAATGTACGCATGCTTGAGGTATTAATGTGCTTAAAAAGTGATTGCCATCCCACTCGCACCCGCTGTTGATGTTGCTGTTGCTGTCTCATGGGCGAGCTGCGATCTTTCAGAGGCGGTATTCGTAGTGCGCGGATCGGGAACGCCGTGCACCCGAGTACCAGCGATAGGGCACCCGCTGCTGATGCAACGCCAGGCCCAGAGCCAAGCCGGAGGCGCCTCCAGCGCTGCCGATGTCCGCGCCGGGACTGCGCGCCAACTGCAGCGTCAGCGCCAGACGCGCCTGCTAGGAGGATGATGAGGCGGATGGCGATGGTGTGCTGGCGCTAGATGTGTGCCGATGGCGTCGATGGTGTTGTTGTTGTTGTTGGTGTTGGTGCTGCTGCTGCTGCAGTTGCTGTTGCTGTTGCGGCAGCTGTATTCCCGGCGACGTCATCCGCCTGCCCAAGGCGCCAACGGGCAATGTGTTGGCGTCCAAATAGGCCTCGGGGCTGAATCGCACGCGACTGTGCTGCGAGCCAATGGATCCCTCCTTGGCGCTCAAATAGGAGCTGTCGTCGCTGGTCAGCGAATCCGGCGGTGTTGGATTTGTGGGCGTGCCCTGCTGCGAGGAGATGCTTCCATTCAGTGTGTTGCTGTTGTACTTCTTGAGCGAGCTGCGCAGCTTCCCCTGGCTGATCACCACTGGCTGCGGCGCCAGCGTTTGCTGCTGTTGTTGTTGCTGCTGCTGCTGCTGCTGCTGTTGGGGATGCTGCTGCTGCTGCTGCTGCAGCTGATAGCTCAACATGTGCTGCTCGAAGGGGAGGCTGACGGGACGAGCGACCGGCGCATATTTGCTGTTGGCCAGCGGACTGGGCAGCATGCGATTGATTAGCTTGGGCGATCCGGCATAGAATTCCTGCTTGGTTGTTGGCGATGGCGCCGCCGCTGGGATTTGTGCCGTTGGCGGCAGCGGCAGCGGCGGCGGCGGCGGCTCGCAATCGTATTCCACATTGAGATTAACATTCAGATTGAGATTGTTGTAATCGTAGAGCAGTTCCTCGTGCTCCAGCAGCACATTCGAGTTATTCGAGACCGTCGAGGGTGTGCGCCGATGGCCGCCAGCACTGACGCCCATTTGTGGGACGCGGGGCGGCGGCGTTCGCGTCTGCAGCGGGGACAACGCTGCCACCGCCGCCGGCGGCATCGCCTGCACCTGCACCGCTGCCGGCATTGTCGCCTCATACTGATAGTCATAGTAGTCGGGCAGCCGATGATTGTAATCGTACGAATAGTCCGGATACGATTTGCAGTCGCGCTCGTACGAAAAATTCAGCTCCGGCCGATACGGAAAATAATTGGAGCCTGCAACAAGGAAAGGGATTCAAATTCAATCCACACCAGGATTTGAAAGACGGCAACCTACCAAAATATCCATTGCGATAGGCGCCGCCATCGTTGGAGTAGCTCGGCCCGTTGCGCAGATAATCCGCCGGAGCATAGAGCGGCGGTGGTCCGATCCCTCCGCCCACGCGAAACTCCTCGAAGCCATCGGCATTGTTGCAGCTGCTGCTGCTGAGCTTGCGCCGAGGCGACGGCGTCGGCGGCTGCGATCCGGCGTACAGCAGCGCCACCGCCTGCGGCTGCGGCTGCGACTGCGCCGGCACAGCCGTCGTCTGTTGCGCCTGGTGCTGCGGCGTCCGCTGCACTGGCGTGTAGTACGTCTGACTGCCGCCCACGCGCCGCTGTGCCACCGACTGCGGCTTGCCCGTGGTCACGCCGGTGTCCATTGCTGGGTACCTGGATTGCAGAACAAAACAGAATGCATGTGAGAGTCAAGCTGGTTTTATCTCAAAGTCAACTACAAGTCATGTCTATTTGACAAGCACCTGATTGAAGGAGCAGGAGAACAAAATAAAGCTGCCTTTAGTTGAGCCTGATGTCAAGTATGAGCACAGATTACCGAGTAGCAAAACTACTATTGTCAAATTTGACAATAAGTTTTCAAATAATGACATTCACTATTTGAATAAACTAATCATGACAATAGATTTCTAAATGAGTTGAAACTTTGGCAACAGGATAAAAGTAACTAGTAGTTAATAATATATTAACATGATTTCCAGTTCTAACTTAGGTAAATATTGACTACTAGTTAATTGTAATGTCAAATCTGACTGCAAATCTAATTCTCATATTTTGTACGAAATGTTAGACTTCTAGTTAATTATAATGCCATATCTGGCTGCTATTCTAATTCTCACGAAATATTACATATTTTCTAGCCTGTTGTCAAATTTAACAAATAAACTCTCTAATAATAACACTCACTACCAACCAACCAACCAACTAATCATGACAACAGTTTTCGAAATGATTTGAAACCTTTTATCAACAGGATAAAAGTAAGTAGTAGATAATAATATATAAACATGGTAAATATTGACTACTAGAGCTGATGAGTAACTAACTTCCAGTTAATTGCAATGTCAAATCTGGCTGCATATCTAATTCTCATATATTGTACGAAATGTTAGACTTCTAGTTAATTGTAATGTCAAATCTGACTGCAATTCTAATTCCCACGAATTGTTAGATATTTTCTAGCCTGTTGTCAAATTTAACAAATAAACTCTCTAATAATAACACTCACTACCAACCAACCAACCAACTAATCATGACAACAGTTTTCGAAATGATTTGAAACTTTTTATCAACAGGATAAAAGTAAGTAGTAGATAATAATATATAAACATGGTAAATATTGACTACTAGAGCTGATGAGTAACTAACTTCCAGTTAATTGCAATGTCAAATCTGACTGCAAATCTCATTCTCAATCCCATACTTTGAACAAAGTGTTAGATATTTTGTTGGAGTACTTACCGTACGGCACTTTGCTTGTTGGCCAGCTGACGTGCCGGCTCCTGCTGCGGTTCGCTTTGATCGAGCTGATCCGTGTCCTGCTCCACGATGGACGCTGCCTTAGGGGCTGCCTTTAGGGCGGGCAGCTCGCTGAGGAGCGTGGGATGCACCGGCGATACGTTTGACATACGGACATCATAGCCGGCGGCAACACCTGCCAAAAGGGATGCCATATTGTAGAGGAGCAGCTCGATCACGGAGAGCTTCGGCTTGCGGGCCGCATCTCCGGCGTAGAGCGTCGGCAGCGGCACGTTGCTGGTGAACCGGCTGAGCAGATACGGCGATGGCGACATGATCGGCATATTGGCTGGACCTGGCCGCCACTCCTCCTTGCTGTTGCCCTGGTAGCCTGTGTGGGTGTGAAGGAGCGTTCCAATGCAGGCGGCAGCGTGAACAGTTGACGAAACAGTGTTGAGAAACGTGTGGCTAAACTGTTACTTGGAGTTTGGTGTTGGTAAGTGGGTCGACTAGTAGGGGCAGTTGAAGAGGCGTAGCGTAGGGCGGGGTGGGGGGAAAGAGGGGGCACCGCAGGCAAGAACCAACCTACACCGCATTAACGATTTAAGATCTGGGATCTGGGTTTGGGCACTTGTATCTAAATTAAAATTGGAACATTTTCTCTTTTTATTTTGTTTTATTGTCGGTTTTCGTTTTCGGTTTCGGTTTCTGTTTCGATTTCGTTTTCGGTTTCAGTGTATTGTTGTTGTTGTTGTTGTTGTTTTAGTTCTTGTTCTCGATTTTTTATTATCTCTTTTTTGTTTGGTTTTTCCAATGAAAGTACATAAGTATACAAATTACATTAAAATAAAACGTAAGAAAAACAAACAAATAAACTAAAAAAAAAAATATAAAACAAAAATGCTCTAGCCGCAAGTGCTCGACTAGCGTATACCCTGTATTCAGTACATTAAGAATCATAACAGCTAATTTTCATAAGAAATTTAAATTCATATTTAATTTAAAGATATAAAAGATTCAAATAAAAGTCGACTTTTAGATCAGAAATTAGTTTTACGGACAATATTGGGAATGGTTTTATGGTATATAAGCAGACGTGTTTATTTTTCGATAGATGATACAATTCGAAGGTTTTTGTTTGGATACAGGGTATAAATGAAAACTGAACTCTTTTTAATTAAAAGCTTGCATACAATAATACATAAGATTTTTTTCTTGATGTTTTGTTTCTCATCATTTTCATCACAGTTTTTTTTTTCTGTTTTCGTTTTGTTTTCTTTTTTTCTTTCAAATCAAATACTACAAATAAATAAAAGCCAATTGCAATTGAATTAAAGTCAATGTAAATAAAACTGCACAAAATACCAAAAAAGAAAATCAAAAAATATGCTGTTTAGACTAAAGCTACGCTCAACTAAGATGTTTGTAAATATGCATATTTTGTGTATAATATTAGATATGTATAGTTATAAAAAAATCATTCACTTAATTGTCAAAACTTTTTATAAATATATGTTTATCAATTTGTTTTCTTGCGATTCTTCACAATTCTTCACTCTTCATTCTTCATTTTGCACTCCATTGTGTAAGCATCGAATACCCAAGCAATCCGTTCATATATATCATCTTCATATCGAACCTGAGCATATATTCTATATATATATATATATATATCTTATATAGTATAAGACTTGCTTTTATCTTATTTGTTTTCAATCCACAATGCTGATGCAGCCAACCATTTAATAGTTCTTGTTAAGTTCCAATTCTTTCTTTTCACTGGTTGTTTTTCATTTATACCTGAGGTTAAGCTTTAAATATATATATATATATATATTTCTTTTCTTTCCAGATCCATTTTTGTAGTATTCTGGACTTATCTTTGCTCCAGTTGTCCTTTTGGTTTTAACGTCAAGTCTTCACACATTTTTGGTCAGGCTAGAGTTGAGCCAATTTTCTCTTCTCAGATAATTTAATAGCTCTTATTTTGTAACCTTTGTCATCTTTCATCTTTCATCTTTCTTTCGCATATGCTTTTAAAAGCAACTGCTTTTGGGCAGTTTTATTTGCTCTATTTACAGCACAAATCAATTTGATCTTAAGCTAATTTTATCTTAAGGATTTGCATTTTCGAATTCCTTTAGATAGGTTTTATACCCTGAACTTTCTCTATCCAAAAGTCGAGGCCACATTTTCTGCTCACACTTCTGGTTTTTTCTTTTCTGTTGGTTTGACAGTTTAACTGTAAAACAACTTCGAGCTTATTCTCTGTAACTGTACTCATTCCGAATCAAATCGGTTCTGGCCGGGAATTTTGCTTACACATATGGAGGAGTAAGAAGATCAAACGGAAGTTCCTTGTTATATTATTATTGTTAGATGTATGCAAGTAGTAAAGAGCTAGTGTGTGTGTATGTGTGTGTGTGTGTGTGTGTGTGTGTGTGTGTGTGTATCTGTGTGCGTGCTGGTTACTGCCTTAATCTATGGTTTTAATATAAAACAATGGGCTTGTAGTTGACAGCATATACATATATACATCTCTATATATCTATATAGGACTATATATATATATACACATATGGATTTGATTATTAATGCAGGATTGCGATGAAGCACGGCGTTGACCACAACAACCAACACAACAAGTAGAGCTGACAGATAAAGCTGACCCACACACACACACACACACACACGCACAGACGCATACATAGGCGCATGGAGGCGCACACACTCACAATCAGACGCGTTCCAATTGCTCACAGGATTGGGTTTGGGGTTTATTGCTTTTCCGCTTCGTGGAGCGACCCGTTGTGGACTTGCCCGAGGCCAGGGGCAGAGCCAGTGGCAGTTCCGTTTCGTATGGATCAATGGCACCGAATTCGGCATTGCTTCCACTGCCAACGCCGGCTGTGGCCAGTTGAATGTCGGAGAGTTGGGTGTATCTCTTTTTGGAGCCGCGCGTGAATAGATTCATAAAGGATTTGATTTTGATGGTCGCTGTTGAGTGCTGGTGTGGAACCTGTTGCTGCAGCTGCTGGCTGCTTGCCACACCACTGACTGGCGCCTCCACGGACTTCGATTTGGTCATGCATCTCAGTTTTTGCTTCTTCTTCGTGTGCTTGCTTTCCTTTCGCTGCTGCTCGGCCTGCATTTGCTTATTCATCTTGATCACATCCGGATGCGGCTGGACGTCCTGCATCCGGCGTGTGTGCAGTATGCAATTCTCGTGAATGTGCGCTCCATTCTGTGCCGGATCAGCGTCGTTGTCGTTGTCGTCGTCGTCGTCGTCGTTATCGCTGCGATTCAACTGTTCGTGCCAGTCGTCATCGTTATCGTTATCGCTGGAGCTGTAGTTGGTGCCAAAGCTAATGGACGCAATCGAGGTCTGTGCGTCGCCAGCCGCGGTGGGCGTGGCAGGCAACAGCAGCGTCGTTGCCTCAAATGTGGGCGAGTTCATTTGAAAGGTAACCGAACTTTTGCGCGAGGTCGGGCAATTGGCACGCGTCTGGCTGGCCGATGTGGCTGAGGTGTCCACCGTTGAGGACGAATGCTCCGAGGAGCAATGTGAGTTGGCATTCCGCTGATCATCGTCCACATCGCGCTCATCCTCCTGCTCACCTTTATCGCCGTTCAGCTCGGAGCTATTTGGCTGCTGCCGGAAAAAGCAATGACGCGGAAATTGTGAACCGGACGCATTGCGTCGAAAGCAACTCTCTAATACATCCTCCGCATCGTCATAGTTATAGTCAGCCCTCGCCTCGGTGAGACGTGTGGCGGAGTTGTACATGGTCAGGTCGCCGCTGGACTTTGAATTCACGCGATCACTGCTGGCCAGTATCTTCTTTTCGACATCCCGATAGAAGGCACGATCGTACGTATTATTATCGCCACGCTCCAGCATCGGCGTCATCAATGGGGACACCATAAGCCCGGGTGTTGTGGGCGTCAGCTCTATCCCGGTCTCCACAAATTGGCTGTCAAGCGAGAGCTTTTTGCGGCCCACCGCCGGACTGTTGCCCAGGCTGCCGCCGACAACGGGCGCCATTGCCACCGTGGAGGCGCTGGACTTTAAGAAATGAAAGCAACCCGTTGTCGGCGAACGGGTGTCCGTTTCGGAGCCATCGTCCGGCAGCAGATGGATAACATTGTTTGCACTATAGTTCAAATCCAGGCCATAATCTTGGCTGCGGGCGCGTCCAAAGATTATATTGGCAGGCGTACGGCTTGCTACATTGTTGTTGTTGTTGTTGTTGTTGCTGTGATTGCCGTTTAGTCGGGGCGATGCATTGGATGACATGATGCTTTTGGTATTAGTTTTGTGTTGGTTGTTGTTGTTGTTGTTGTTATAAATGTGATTACTATTACTGTTGTAGTTGTTGTTGATGTTGTTGTTGTTGTTGGTAGTGGTGGTGTTGGTATGCAGTATTAAATATGGCATACCTGTGGCCACACCAGCGCCCACCGCACCCAAGGCCGCCACATTGCCTCCCAAATACATGGGCGATGTGGGCGTTGACCCGCCTGCAATGCTGCCCACATTGGAGCTGCCCAGCAGCTGTGTTGACATTGTGGTCGCACCTGCCGGATTCGTTCCTGTTCCGGCCGCACCAGCTCCTGCCGCATTTAGCTGCTTCTTGTCCAGATTCGGAGCACTTTTGCTGAACGATGAATGCGTCGAGCTTTGGGCCGGCCACTCGGGCTGCCCGCCCAGCTGCGGCGGCAGCAGCGAGCGCTCCCGCTGATGCATGGTCGATGGACCCCAGGTCTTGTTCTTATGACCATCGGTAACTGTGTCCCGCACCCAAAAACAAAACGAAAGTGAACCAAAGCAAAAGGATCAAAGAAAAATAAATGAAAAAGAAAAACAATTGATTACAAATTAATAATAATAACTTAAAATAATGATTTGCAATAATAAAATAAATCAATAAACAAACAAACTACAAATTTAAATAGTGGAAAATCAGCTTCTTACGCTCAACTAGTTCGCAAACCAGTTCAACTGTGATCGAATGTATGTATATGTATTATATTAAAGAGTCTAATAAGATTTCTAGAACTGATTTACATATTCAGATGTAAATCCAATCAGTAAATGGAGTAGTTAGTTATAATAATTCAAATCGTTCCGATAAATCTGACTTAAGTGTTATTTTATATTTCATAACACAAATTAAATTGTAACAGAATAAAATGATCTAACATGTTGTCTATAGCCTACGTCAATATTCTGTCTTTTATCTTGTGTTCATTTGAATAGTTTCTAGTTTCATTTGAATTCCAATTTCTATTAAATATATTGGAGTAAACTTTCAGAGAAGCGAAACTGGGTCATTTGGTAGCTTAAAAGACTTTTTGGATGAATTTCTTCTGTTCTACTCACGTGTCACAATGCGCAATCTGGAAAGGGAGGGTGAACCAGGTGGCTCCACTTTGTCACACACGGCCGTAATTGTGTGCCGGAATTCCGTTGGCAGTGATATCTGCAGCGCTTTCTATATATTAAATAATACCAAATTTTAGTATATATACTGCATGAATTGTATTTGTTTCGATTTCACCTTTTTACTCTTTTTGGGCTTCCGCTTTGATGGCACCGGCACAGGCACAGTCACTGGCTGCATCATCAGCTCTCGTCCAATTATATTCATTTCCCGCTGACGCAGTTGCACCTCGAGCTCATGCAGCTTATTGGCCTTCTCCTGCTGTTTCTCTTGCATGATAGCCAGCTGCTCCTCCTTGTTGCGCAGTTCCTATGGAATGGAGACTCGAATTAGTGACAGTGGAGATATTTGGTCTAGCGGCGGTCAGACTTAAAAACTGGCTTGTCTAGCATATAGGATTTCATGCAATTATTGTGGCTGTTGTTGGCTTACGAGGGGTGCTTGTGGTAGAGGGACAAACTTAAAGCACACAAAACTCGAATAGCAATGTCCAAAAAAAATACAAATGAAACATCAACAGAAACGAAACGAAGCGAATCGAAATAAAACAGAATAAAATCGAGCGGCAAAAATGTTTTTCCCTTTTTTGGAACAAGGCGCGCTTACCTCTTCGATGGTTTGGAAACGCTTAACATGGTTTAGAGTTGGGTAACAAATATTGACGGAAAATTTGATAGAAAAAAAGTGGTTAAATCAAATGATTAGACAATTTTGTTTGTGTGAGAGCTTAAGAGAGATAATGTTCATGTAGATATACAAAACGAAAGATAGACAGAGAAGTTTTCCTATAAGGGACCCCAACATATCAGCGATATCGTTGCATTGCGAATGCATAAAATGCGCAGCGGACTTCTAGAGCGGATACCTTTTCTTTTTCGCGCAGATCGTGCAGCACCTCGGCAATCTCTTTCTTCCACAGTTCCTGCAGGTGGTGAAAGGATTCCTGTGGCGTTAGCGTAAATTTGGAGCACGCGCTACTCTCCAGCTGTTCGATAATCTTCTTGAAATCAGGTCTTCTGTGCGGATCGCTTTCCCAGCAGCCTGCAAAGGGTAAATTCAATAATATTAGTATGGAAATTACAATTGTTTATATTTCACATACTCTTCATTAAGGCGCCCCAAGTTTCGGGACAAGTTTTTGGTATCGGCAACGTTAGCGTATTGACAGCGACTCCATATGCAACCGAGAGCGGATCGAAACCTTTGTATGGCGTTTCGCCCGTGATCAGCTCCCAAAGGAGAACACCATAACTCCACACATCCGATGATCTGCAATAAATTAGAAACTTATATTTGTATCCGCTCTAATGATGTCAACAATGTGCCCACTCACTTGGAGTACATGCTCCGGCTAATGACCTCGGGCGGCATCCAAGCATAGGTGCCAGCAGCACTCATGCACTGTGTGTTGTACATTTCTCGGGCGAGGCCAAAGTCGGTTATTTTGAGCGTTTTATCATGCAGCTGGCTGCCTTCAATGGCCTCAAAGATGAGCACATTAGAGGACTTAAGGTCTCGATGTATTATCGACATGGGCGCCTCGCTGTGCAAATAGTTCATACCGCATGCAATTTGTATGGCCCAATCCACAAGAACATCGGGTGGTATTTTGCCAGCGAGTATGCGGTTTAGACTGCCTCCTCGAGCATATTCCATGACAAGACACAGCTTGGTCTTCAAGCAAACTCCACGCAGAGCCGCAATATTCCGATGTTTTAGTGGCCAAAAGAGTTTGGCCTCTTGCAGGACATTGTCACGCATGCGCTGCATATCATCCTCGCCCGTTTGATGCGCTATCTTAATGGCCACCTCCTCGTTGTCATAAAAGCCGCGATGAACTTTACAAAAGCCGCCTGAACCAATCACTTCTTTAATATCCAGCTCGGAGTCGTCAATTTCATGCGGCAACTCCAAGGGATCTGCGTCTGTTACAAAGTTGCGTGGAAAAACACCCACCTGCGAATGGATTTGACTTGTGAGTGACAGAAAACCCTCTCGTATTTACTGGTAACTGTACCTTATCACCGATCTTGCCCGTCCACCAGCCCACATCGCCAGAGACTTCGCTGTCCGTGGAAAGAACAACGACGATTTGTCCCCGACGTAGTGTCAGCTCATCCTCACCCTGTGCATCATAGTCGTACAGTGCCGTCCACAGGCTGGCATCAGCGGCCAGCGACGACTCCTCATCACCAAGACCGTTTGCTGCCGCTGCAGCTGCGTCATCTGAGGCGTTGGCATGTTGCTGATTGCTGCTAATGTCAACGTGATGCTCCTCGCTAATGGGGAGCATGGCCAGTGCTGGTGCTCCTTGTTGTGTTGCTGTTAAACGATTTGCCGTCGCCTGATCTCGGCCAGCATCAAAAGCTTAATCATGGACGCGCGCTTCTTTCAAGAAACTCGAGCCCGTTCAACTGCAATGACGCAAAATCTTGATAAGCAAATAGGCAAGAAAAAAATAATAACACGAAGGCAGCCTACATCGCGCTGTATGTCTCCCCAACCCCTCGCCGCTGCAACGACCGCCACCACACCCACTTGGCAGCATGCGCGCGTTTTGTTACTACTTACACAGGTCTGTTTTGCCGATTTGGCTGCACAGATTTCACTCCTTTAGCAACTGCTACTTGCACTTGTCCCACCCGCCCCCTCACCCAAACGAACGCACGCACTGCGCACACAATAGAAAACAATCAGACAACACACACACACACACACACGCACGCACGAACACAAGTACACGGTACACTATTTAAATGGAAGAGGTAATGGCACAGGTTGATCAATTTAGCCTGTTTTTAAAGCTGAACTCTGTTCTATAATGACTTTAGACTCTTTAGTTTTATTTTAATTCGTTCTGTATGTATTTCTTACAAATAATTGGGTTTTTTTTTGTTTTTTGTTTTTATCGTTTGCGTGCGTGAGTGTATGTGAGTCTTTATGTCTGCTGTTTGGTGCTCGTTGGCTGTTTCGTTAACGTTACGTCGTTATAGAGTTGCAAGACTTTTGACTCAATTTCGTTTGCTAAGCTTTCGCCTTTAGCAATGTATTGATTTCTGCTTTCGTATTTGTTTCTTAAACATAATCAAAACTTATGTTGTGAAAAACTTGCAGATAGAAATATTTCGACGGGCGATAGGTGGCCGACACACAACTAGCAATGATGGCGGTCGGTCGATATGTTGGCACTGTTACGTTAAGTCAGCAAAATACTAAAAAAATACTAGAACTGCATTGTATTTACAGCATCTGTGACTCATTTTTGCGCTGTGATATTGCCATTCGTTTGCTGTTAATAACATACAGTGCTACCGTACTTCTGTAATAATAACAAACGTATGAGTTTTATTTTTTAAGTTGACAAATTCAACAAATATTCGTATGAATATATTGTTTTATGCATTGTTGATATAAAATACTACACTTATTTAATTCTCATCTGTTGATTGTAGCGATTGCAAATTTGTCTTCATAAGCTCTTCGGTATTAGTTGAATATATTCATGTGTTAATGATACATTTATTTTTCAAGATGGTTATATTTTATTATTAAATATATTATAAAGCAAGAGTAATTAAATTTGTTTTATCACTATTTGAAAAGTTTAATACAATCTTAGTTTAAATTTTTAAAATAACAGCAATATCTGCGACATGGCGCGACTGTTTCAGTCCGGCAGCTCTTTTCTTGTCAAGCTCTCTGGCAACGCAACATTGCTCAACCGAAGTGTTCGAAGAAAATGCGGCATGGCAATTTTATTTAAAATTAATAACCCGAAGAAAATTAAATATGTTTCTTATTGGCATAAGCAATGGTATTTAGGTGCTAGGTACCAGGTGTAGTCGAGCAGCTGCTGTCTGTTGTGTATCGCGGCATTACCGCACGCGCGTTCGCTCTCTCTCTCTGCCTCTCGCTCTCTTTTGACCCGTCGTTGTAGTTGACTTTGTCACAGGCTCGGCTGGTCCAGCAGGCCGTTGCGTCGGCATTAGCATTAGCATCCTCGGCTGCTGCTGCTGCTGCTGCCGCATTGACAGCAAACCAGAAAGCAGAAACAGAAACAGAAACAGAAACGGAGCCAGCGCCAGTGCCACGGGCCACGGCAACGGCTGCTGTACACACCATTCGCAACTCTCAGTTCAGTTACGCGCAAGATTTCAACATAAATTGTAGCATACTTTAGAGCCACGGACGGCGGCAAAAGCGGGCGTGCGCAGCAAAATTGCACGGCAAGAATCCCAATCAGTAACAGAAACGGAAACGGAACTTCTTGTCTGAGTTGGCTCTGCTTTTTAAATAATTGTCAGCCGCTTTAATTTTTTTTATATAGCTACTGTTCAAGTTTCGTTTTTACGTCCTTTGCACGCTTCGTAACGGCAATTTTTGTTCGTTCATTCAAAAATAGTTCGCACCAAATTTTGATAAATTTGCAACGCTTTTTTTTTTTGTGTTAGACTCGTTGCCATCGCAGCCGCCGCCACTAGATTTTTTTTCGCTGCGTGCGTGAGTGTGTTTATGTGTGTGTGCCTGGTGTGTGCGTGTGTGTTCGTGTGTGTATGAGTGTATGTACGCGTATACGAGAGCGTGTTACAATTTTTTTTTTGTTCATGGTACTCTGGCCAATCCTCGAATGCCAAACAAAAGCCGTGTGATTAAAAACGTTAAGTCAAAATACGCACAATAACGCCAAATATTAATGATTTAAATTAAATAATAATACAAATACTAAAGAACACGCACAACTCAAACGAGCCTCTGATGATGATGATGATGATGATTAGCGCTTAAAGCGAAAAGCTAAAAGCTAAAAGCTAAATCTGCAACCAAACAGCCAGCCAGAATCCTAAGTCTAAGTTGATTGAGAAGACGAAGAAGCCAAACACCCAAACGAAACGCACAAAGCAAAGCGAGCCAAACCAAACCAAACCAAACCAAACGAAACGAAACGAAACGTAACGTTTAATTTTCGAAAACAAAACAACGTACTAGCCTTACAAAAGCAGCACAAAACTGTAGGGTAACCCAATTAATTCGTAGATGTATATATATATATACTATATATAAATGTATGTATAAATATTTGAATATATTTAAGCACTGCATTTTGTTTTACCTTTCTTGCATAATTTGATTTAAAAGTTTAAAAGTTTTTCTTTTAAGTATTCTTTTGTGTGTGTTTTTTTTTTTTTTTTTTGGCGATCTTGTAATCTTGTAATCTTGTTTTATTTATTTACATAAATTTGCAAAATTAATATAGCAGCATCGAGCAATACATTTAACGCGTACGCATGTATGTGTTTATGTATGTATGTGCACATAAATCCACACAAATAGCTGTTGCCTGGCCTATAAAATGGCTGCCTTAATAGCAGCGACGTCGACGCTGGCAGCGTGGTAAGCAGCGCGCAAGAAGTTGAGGTTATGTCTGCGCCGCAAAACGTGCTTTGGGTTGCCGCTGCCCTTGGCATAAAATTTTGCTGCTGCGACTGCGACTGCGACTGCGACGGCAACAGCGACAGCGAAAGCGGCTGCTTAGCCCTCCTTAGCTGGGCGTGCCAGCAGATGACAGTGGTGCGAAACGCGTTGCCGTCGCATTGCTGCTGCAGCAGCAGCAGCAGCATCCTTTAACAGAGCAGAGCTTCTGTCTGTATATATATAAATGTTTCTGTGTGTGTGTGTGTGTGTGTGCTTGGTGGGCCTGTCCTTGTTACCAGCCCCACGCTCACACACAGTTTCGGGCTCCGTAAATGACCTAGCCCTATTTCTAGGCATTAGGCTTTGTCCGCTGAGAGTCAACTGCTTGGCCCTCAGTTGCTGCGCAGTAGCTGCGCTTGGCGACCGCGACGGCGACGGCGACTGTGACATTTTCTTTTGATTTGTGCTCCCAAAGATGCGGTCGCTAGCCCTTTTTTATATATATATATATTTGTGTGTGTGTGTGTGTGTGTGAGTGAGTCCGTGTGTGCTTTTATTGCTTCCTTTGCACATTTCACGAACGTTTTTCGTTTCCTTTAGATTGCCGAAAAAAGTGTTGCATACCCTGCAGGCTGACAAGCTGACAGGCACTCGAGACCCGGACAAGCGGAACTCTAGACAATCGAGACAATTATGGGTCACACTTATTTGCCAGATAGACAGCCTTGAATTTAGATTTTATCAGCCGCTTGTCAACAACTAAAACTAAACTTTAAAAGCACAATTCCCGTTAGTTGCGCATTGCTCTGCCTAATCTTGAAATTGTTATTAAGAAACACTCTTTTGTACTCTAAAGTGCTCAATTTCCGTAACACACTCGTCTATATTCCGTCTCGCAGATTCCGTTCTTTGTTGCCGGAAGATTGCGCTGGGTTAAACTGCATGTCAAATTTTCCGTTACTCTGTCCAAAAATTAATGCTCATTACTATCTCTTTTATTTATCCGTATTCAAAGGTTTCAACTGAATGGAAAATAAGTTAATTTTTCCAAACTCCTGCCAAAAAATTGATTTTCTTTCATTAATTTTCAATGCAATTCAATTCTTAATGTATTTACTAATATTTCTTACTTCATTTAAGTTTCCTTCTAAGTTTAAGTTTAAAGTTGATTTATTTTTATCTAGAAAAAAAAAAACAGATATAAATTTATAAAAATTATTGTTATTGAGCTTCGTATTTGGCCAATTTATATAAAAAGTTTTTGTATTATCTTAACCGTTAGAAAAGTTTTATTGATTTCTACTTTATATTTTGTAAACCAAAAGTCAAACTAAAAGGCAAAAGTTCAAAAGTAAAAAACAAAGATTAAGAAATATTTGTATTTTTGTAGAGCTTCTCTTTTATTTACATACTTATGTTCTTTAATACAAATATCTTTCATTTCATTTTTGTGAATTTTCCAACTTGGATTTCAAATTGTTGCAATTAGCTGAAAATTTTGATTGAACTTTCAGCAAGGCTTCGCGTAGTAAAAGAGGAAGCAGTCGATACTTAAACTAAGCCAACAGCCAATCCCTTCCAGCAACAAATAAGAAGAACAAAAAAAAAAAAGAAACATTATAAAAAGCATTAATTAATAATTAAATAAGTAACAATAAGCAAATGATGTAAAATTTAAGAAAAAGAAGTCGCAATGGTTATAACAAAAGCTGAGAGAAGAAGTTGATTGCGACTGGCAGCCAAAGGAGCCAAAAGGAGCAAGAGGAGCCAAAGGATCTAAAGGAGGAACAGGAGGATCCGAGCAAGTTCGTCGCGCTGCGCAATGCAAGCGAACAGCAGCCGATCCACATTAAGCGCACAATCCTCGGGCACCCCGTCGGCCTCCACGATATCCTCCTCGCAGGGCAAGGTAAGTGGACAAGCAGGGACAAGGGCAGGGATACAGTGGGTGAGAGCGGGGTTGGGGGGAGGGAGGGTCGGTTGTTAGGGAGATGGACGGCATTGAGACTCTGATGAAGCAGTGTCCATTATGACAATGGACCACAAAGAAACACACAATGACAGTATAAAGCAAGTAATTCAACTCTAACGGGAGCGGTGTCTGCCCGACTACAAGATACCTTAAGCCAGTTTCATTCTGTTTACTTGCAAGCATTTCTTGTTTATTTTCAAGCATTTCTTGCTTATTTTCAAGCATTCCTTGCAGCTGCTGCACTTCTCTTGGAATAGAAAATTATATTTTATGTATACTATTTAGTAATTTATAGAGAATGGGCTAGAAATCTAAAGTGCGCTACATTTATGATTACATAATTGTATTTAAATTAAAAATTGCGAGGAATGTCTCTCAAATGATAAGTTTCAAACGATATTACGAAGATAAAATCAGATTAGATTAAAACAAAACAAGAAAGTTATAAATTCTGTGGAATAATAAAATATATGTTAAGCTATCCAAGTCTTAAGCGCAAGAAGTTCCCGAGATAGATGCGTTCGTACAGTCTGACAAGAATTTGGATACCGATTGAGTATATATAAGGAGGGTCTGCCATGCATGCTCAGAGACACTTGCAATGTGTGCAGGGTATAAGCGCACACACACAGACAGACACGCAGACAGACACGCAGACAGACACACAGACAGACACTCGCATACAAAGACACAACTGGGCGCCTCATAATGTGCGCCCATTGGCAGGCCGGCAAATGGCAAATGGCAAATGGCAAAAGGCAGCAACAATGGGGCTCATCTACTCCGATTGCGAAACACCGCTGGCTCCCCAAGGAGCTGCCCCGAAAGGACGCCGGCGAGATTTCGGTTTTTGGTTTGGTTTTGGTATATTTGTGCTTCACCCCGTCCTCTCTCTCTGCCGCCCTCCGGCGCACGGGTTGCCGCCAGGCCACACAAATAGTCGCCTGCCCCATGTGTGTGCGCGCATCCCTTTCAAGTGTCCTTTGTGTAAGGAGTCAGCCGTTAGCAACGCGCCCAAAAGCACCTTCGACTCCTCTTCGACTCCTCTTCGACTCCTCTTCGTAGCCAAGTGCGCGACGGATATCGCTTACCAAATAGCCAATTTATAAACTAACCACCCTGCATACCGGCCAGCAAGCCTTTCGAATACCCTTTCATTCAGTCACGACATCCTCATTCCACGCCTCTTGACTCATGTTTGTGTAACTCGATACAAGTTGTAGTCAGATCTTTATATTCTAATAATGTATGTTAAGAAATATGCCAACGCAGACAGAAGAAGCAGACAATTTTCGATTAATAAATCTGTTTTCTTTTATCAGATAACTTGCTTTAAACTTAGAAATAAGGACTAGTAAACTACCTTCCTAGTCAACATAAGCCATTTATTTCATATAGCTCTGTTATCTGATATCTGGGTAAAAACTTGACTATTTTGATGCTCTTGATATATTTTTGCTTGGGAGAGTATTTAATCTACGGCTTGTCCATTATAGCCATTGCTTCTTGTTTTAATTTCTAAACCGTCTAGACAATCTTGTCTATCGACCCAATCTACCCGTATTTTCCTCTTTCTCTCCCCCTCCTCTCTTTCTCTTTCTCTTTCTCGCTCTTCCTTCTGTATAATAGATGGCCGAGCTTTGTTTTCAAATATTGCACTTAAACTTGTTTGTTTGCTTTATTTTGGATTTCCATTTTGGTAATTGTACATAACGGCTCTTTTCTTAGCCTTGTTTGATATTTGGCAGCATAAAGCTCTCATTTATAGAGATGAAACAATTTAGTTCTATATTTGGCTAATGAAACAGAGCATACATACATACAAACATATTCATGTACATATATATTATGTTCATATACATGCATATATATTTGTTATTATATTTTATGAAATGGGTCGCATATCAAAGAAAGCTTCTGCAAACAATGTCTTTAAGCATCTACATTGCTTGTCAGTCACTCAATCAATCAATCCAATGTCTGTCCTAGAAAGTAAGCCTTAAATCTTCTGATAATTCGTGTTTGTGTCCCGCCTGAGCGCTTTGATATGTGTGTCTCTTTTTCTATAGAGAGATGAAATGTGGATTTGATGAGGCCCCGCGGCTTGATGCACATATAATATGCATCTGTATGTGTGTGTGTGTGTGTGTGTATATATTTACAGTGCTCAACTGTATTTCAATCCAATTGAAGTATTGTCTTAGCCAAAGGCCATATTACGGTGTTATTTTTAGGTTGATTGCTTTCAGTCTATCCCATACTTATCCAAACACTGGCGCGCACACACACACACACACACATTCACACAGGCTCACACACACACACGCACGCACGCAGACACATAAAGTGGCAGACACATAGACGTACATTTAATTTAATCACAGAGCACACAAAATGCACTCACAATCGGATTGGAATTTGAGCTGCATTTTGGCTTTTGCTAATTGGAATATTTGGTTATTGTCAAACCGCCTGTGGGTATGCAACAATAATTGTGCCAGCTTTGACAGCTGTCGAAATTTTGTTAATGAACAGCATATTGAATTGAATTTTGCGAAATTGTGAATCCCTACAAGCGCTAAATGTGAAGGGAAGTGGTTAGCAGGGGGGTTGGGGGTTGGGGGTTGGGGGTTGAGGGTTGAGGGTGGGAACCTTGAGTTCAGTTTGTTTGACAAAATTCTCTCGAATTTGTGTTGTCTGCTGCAAACGCAGCGACTTTCAATGCAATGCGTTCAGTTGCTATCGCTCTTAATTAAACATTGCCGTTTTTGTGCACTTAATACACACGCACACGCACACACATACACACACACGCAGGCACACTCATTCACAGGTGTTCCGTTTTGGCTGTAAGCTGAACAACACGAAGAACATTTCCACACAGTCAGCTACGAGCGAGGGGAGAGCGAGAAAGAGATTGAGGGGAATGGCTGAGAGTGAGGGGGCAGGGAGTGGGGGATGGAGTGGGCGTTGGGCTGGCAAAGCTGAAGAGCCCTGCCAAGTGCCAGGCAGGCACAATTTGCTTCTGCGGAGGCGTGAGTGGGTGTTAAGCTTTGGCTGCCAGCTGCTGCTGCTGCTGCTTTTGCTTCTGCTGTTGCTGTTGTTGGCCTTGCCCGTCACAATTTGAAGTCGAGTTGACGACGAGAATGTCGCTTCTGTGCGTGTGTGTGTGTGTGTGCACTGGGTGAGTGTGTGTGAGTGCTGGGTGTTGGGCGTGTGCGTGAGCGAGCGTGTGAATAAGTCATAAAAAGCCAGTAAAAATCTCCGTTTGTCATTACATATTGTCATCAGCAGCAGCAGCAGCAGCACAGACAACAACAATAATGCCTACATACACACACACACACACACACACACACACACACACACACACACGAACACATGTGCACACACACGTGCGCGCTTTCGCATCACTTGAGCAGCTGCACCAAAAAAGTAGGCAACGTTTTTTTTACTGCTTCGCTTTGCAGCTGCAATGCGACGTGCAAAAGGTAGCAAATAGGTCGAATGTTTCAAGGGGGTTGCGAGGGGATTGGGTAGTTGGACAGTTGGACTTATAACTGTATTGTTAGCATTTTTTGCCCGTTGTATGCAAATGCGCTTAGTTGTCATTGTTTGCTACTTAAATGCAAATTGAACTCCGATTGCAAAATGCAGCTTTTGTGCATTCTGTCTGTCCTTTTATTCATGCAAAGCGCATTATAATTATGCGGAAATAAATAATATATATATAAGTATGGATGTAAGGCGACTGACTTCTCGACCAAATAAACTGCTTATATTGCAATCACGTTGCAAGTGGCAGGTGGCAGGCGGCAGGTGGCAGGCGGCAGGTGGCAGGCGGCAGGTGGCATGTTATATATGACAGTTGCAAACGCTTATAAGCGAATTACGTTTAACTGGCTGTCAAACTGTTTGTCAACTTGATCGCTTAATCAACATCAACTTATATATGCACACACACATACACAAGTATTCCTATTCACTACATATATACATCCCACTAACTAACGAATTTATATACCAAGCATTTTATTCTAGTATATAAATAGATATATACATAGTTTATATCTTATGCATAGTTAATTATTCGCTTTGTTTGTTTTAAACAGAGTTAAATAAACACAAACGTCCGTCTGCTTGTTTAACTGTTTATGAATTTATTCCCTAATAAACAAACAAAAAAAAAAAAGCGTAAATCATTTTCATTTTTCATTTCGTTTTATTTATGCAAAACTTTTTTATGACCATTTTCAGAAAATGTGGAACAAAATTAATTGCCATACAAAGAGATGAATCATATTATATTGTGTATTATATATATATTCGAATGCCGTTACTTTAACCTTTACGATTATTTATGGGACTTTCTATAAGATATTTCCATCTACCAAAGCTGTAAAATACAATTTTACGGATATAATTACCTTATTTAGTTCGTGTTCAATCGATAACTATCGATTTCCAGACATAATGTATGTTGGTTTAGTTATCGAGAAAGAAAAATTTGCATTTACCGACATTTTAAAGTCCAATTAGAAAGCAATGCTGATTTAATCGTTGAACTTTCAACTCAATAATGATAACGATAACGATAACGGTGGCATTGCTGTACTATTGCGACTGCCGCCCAAATACAATACATAGAGATGAATCATAATATACTGTTTATCGTTATATAACGTTACTTTATATCTGAGACCTTCTATCTAACAAATCTATAAAAATACAATTTTACGCAAATAATCTTACTAGTTTACATTTGTTCAATTACTTTGCTTTCAATTATAATCGATAATTGTCGATTTCTAGATTCAGGTGGAATAAGTCGTGACTGCTGTTCAAATACAATACAAAGAGATGAATCATACTACATTGTTATCCGAGACCTTCTATAAGGTATTTCGACTTAACAAATCTGTAAAAATACAGTTTAAATTTTGTTAAGGTTTATTACAATCGATAATTATCGATTTCCAGAGAAGTGTGTAAGTTGCATTTAGTGCTATTTTAAGGTCCAATTAAATAGCAAAACTCGTTTGATTGCTTTACCTCCCAGAGCAATAACGATAACGATATCGATAACGATATCGATAACATGGCTGTCTTTTAGTGAGTGAAATAACGTAACTTTAATATTTAAGAATATTTGTGAGACCTTCCATAATGTATTTCAATTTTACTTATATAATCTTCCTAGTTTACATCTTGTTAAGGGCTTTCAATTATGATCGATAATTATCGATTTCCAGAGAAGTGTGTAAGTTGCATTTAGTGCTATTTTCAGGTCCAATTAAAAAGCAATACTCGTTTGATTGCTTAATTCCCAGCTCGACGACGATAAGGACGACATGGCTGTCATCCTCTAGAGACTGCCGCTCAAATAGTTCAGCGCCATTAAAGTTGTCAATGCACTTCGAAGAATTCGTGTTATTTTCGGATGAATTTTCAGCTGTGCTAAAAAGTATGCACGAAAATGTTTGCAGCTTCGAGTTGAGTGTCACTTGTAGGTGTGCGTGTGTATGGACTGTGTGTGTGTGTGTGTGTGTTTGTGTGGGTGTCAAAGTGTAAATTACGCTTAAGGCGTCCTTTAACACAGCGCCCTCCACCCCCCCTCTAACACCGCTCCTCCCCGCCACGCCCCCTCACACTTTGCCGCGCAAAAGTTGTCAAAACTTTGCAACTATTGCCATGAAATACGAAAAGTTTTTGCTGTTGTTGTCGCTTGCAGCACGCAGCGAACAAAAAAGAAGAAGAAAGAAAAAAAAAAAGGAAAAACTGGGCGAGTAACGGAACATTTGCTTCATTAAGAGAAATTGTGCATGTGTGTGTGTGTGTGTGTGTGTGTGTGTGTGTGTGTGAGTGAGTGAGTGTGTGAAGCTATGTGTGCGTTTAATTCACAAAAGACAGCGGCATGTGAACGGCAGCGATGACGTCGACGCTGGCAGCGACGCACATGTGCTCATTTGCGAGCGTGTGTGAGTGTGTAGGTGAGCTGCGCAATGCGCATGTGTCATCGCTAGCAGGCTGAATCGAGTCCCACTCGATTCGAAGCAAGTCTACAAAAATAAAAAGAAAGCAACAACAACAACAACAACAACAACAACATACAAAATCGCAGCTACAAATTATTTGCAAGCAGCTGGCGCTTGCCCGTACAATAATAACAACAACAACAAGAAGAAGAACAGTTTGCAAGCAACATTTCGGCAATTTACAGTTTTGTTAAATTCCTGCGCCTAACTCTACACAGCAGCTGGCAGCTGGCAGCTGGCCGCAACTCTACAAACAGCAGCCGCAAGCCGGCTTAGCCTAACGTTCTCTCTCTCTCACTCTCCCACTCTGTTCGCTCTCTTTTGGTTAATCGTTTGACTGATTAGCCAAAGCGTCGCAGTCCACGTCGCTGCCGTCGTCGCTGCTTTACGTGTGTTTGTGTGTGTGTGTGTGTGTGTGTGCATAATTTAAAACAATCCAGAGATTTGTTGCGCCATTTATATGTTAAATATGACGAGTCAAGTGCTTTCTGCCATTGTCGTTGTTGTTGTCGTTGTTGTTGTTGTTGTTCGCATTGTCCCGTTATGCCAGTTGTTTTCTGCTCGTTGATTGGCGACAAAGTTGAGGCAACATTTCGCCTGCCCGAACACCAGATGCTCTTCACCTCCAAACTCCGTTGGCAACATTTTCGAAAATATACTTTTGTTTATTGTAAAACGCTTCACTTTGAATTTCTTTTGCCATGTTTTATTTCACTTTTAAACTTGTTACACTCTTGGCTTAAGCGAATGCCTTTCGGCCAAGTTGTTGCTCAAGTGTTGTACAACTCTACAAAACTCATAACGAAAAATTGTGAACAACTTGTTTCATAAATGTAAAGCGAGTTTTAAATCGAATTTTTAAATTCCCTTTTTCAAATATTAACAAAAATATTTATATTTTATTTTTGTATAAGCTTTATATTTTATTGAATATAATTTATTTAAATCCCATTACGCTATTTTTTAATTTAAGTTTTAAGTCTTACAAAGCGATTCGAATCTTTAAATTCCCTTTTTTCAAATATTAATAAAAATATTTGTTATATATTTATATTTTATTTATATAGTTTGAATATAAGTAAATATTTAATTTAATATAATTTTTTAAAAACCTATTACTTTTTTTATTTATTTATTTAATTTTAATATATATTGATATTTAATTCAATATAATTTATTTGAATTCCATTACGTTATTTTTTAATTTAGGTTTTAGGGCTTACAAAGCGAATCGAATTTTGATTCGAATCTAAAAACTCCATTTTTTCAAATATAATATATATATATAATATTTATTTATTTATATTTTATTTATGTTTATATATGTTATCTTTGAATATAAAATCATATTTATATTAATATAATTTATTTAAATTCTTTTACGCTATTTTTTAATTTTAATTTTAAGGCTTACAATTTTTTCGAATTTGCGATTTCAGAATTATAGAAAGAATTCAAAATTTTGTTAATTTAGCTTTATTTAAAGCTAAAACTTAAATATTTAAATGTTTTTTTATATTATGTAGTCCACATTTATTCTAATTTCTGATGCTTTTCTTTTTGTAGAGTATTTTTTGGATAAAGATTAATTTCTTTTTACTTTCTCTTGTTATACAACAGCTAAAACAACATTTTAATAATACTTTAAAATATTTAAGATTCTATTTTATATTATTTTAGGCATATATAATATTATAAAGCTGAGCTTAAGATTGTATTCCGTTATTCAAAATCACATAAATTTGTTTTTAGACGTTGCTTAGGAAAAACAAAAAAAAAAAAAAGTTCCCGAGAATTTTCCTTCCCAGATTTTTAACAAAGTGTGTGTTTTTTTTGCGTGATTTTTAAAGCAGCTTCATTTAAAACAAAGTTTGTTGATGTTTTTCTTGCTTTCCTTCGTTTTTGCCACTGACTAAGAGGATGTCCATTAATTTTTGAGTTTAGGGAATTTTGTTTAAAGCAGCCATTCGCCTTGCTCCTCCCACTCACTCTCCGTCTCTCTCTCTTCCGCGCGCTGTTCTGCTCTGCTCTGCTCTGCTCTTCGTCTGTCTCTTTCCAGCTGCATGTGTCAATGTGTGAAATGAGCTTCAAGTACAACAACAAAAACAACTGACAAGGACGCTCATATGAAAACAAACGCATAATTTAAGCGTAATTGCTGTCATTTTTCATTCGAGTGCGACACAGGGCGGTGAAGGGGGCGCCAAGGGGGGCGGGGCTTTGACTGCGACTGCGACTGCGACTGCGACTGCGTTGGAGGCTGCTCCAGTTTTTGTGTCCGTGTCGTCGATTGTCCTCCACATGGCCCCAGTGTATACGTGTGTTACATATTTACTGCATGTGCGTGTGCTTATGTGTGTGTGTGTGTGTGGGTGCTGAGTGCCCGCATCCGGCGCTGAAGCGCCAATAATTATGCCGCCGTTTTTTCTCTTGTCGCTGCTTTGTTGATTTTTTTTATTTCATCGTTGACTTTGGCGCCCCCTGGCGGCCAGCCTCCGCGCCAATTGGCCGACTTTTGTTGCAGCCGTCGTTGTCGTTATTCTAACGGTTGTTCTTGTCGTTCTGCCTAATCACATTAAACGCCAGCAAAGGCAAAGGCAAAGGCAAAGGCAAAGGCAAAGGCAAAGGCAAAGACAAAGCCAAAAGCAAAAGTAAAGGCAAAAGCAAAAGCAGGAACAACAAAAAATTTAACTTTTGCGCGTCGAGTATCAAATGTCAAGTTGTCAACATCTTTGCTGCTATTGTTGTTGTTGCTGTTGTTGCACCTGCAACTTTAGCGCCCATTTGTTTGTGGCACTGTCCTCACCCCCACCCCCACACCCCACCCCATCCCCTTCTTTTTGGCCGTTTGCCAACTCAACTCGATTCGCGTTCCATTCGCTGGGGTTTTGCCTGCTTTGTTTGTTGCATGTTGTTCGTC
Source organism: Drosophila pseudotalamancana (assembly GCA_037075185.1). Taxonomy (NCBI): domain Eukaryota; kingdom Metazoa; phylum Arthropoda; class Insecta; order Diptera; family Drosophilidae; genus Drosophila; species Drosophila pseudotalamancana. The sequence goes on along the minus strand of JBAMCK010000326.1, from coordinate 122,887 downwards.
TTCCTCTTCCTCTTCCCCTGCTGCTGCTGCTGCTGCTGTGGCTGCTTCTTCGGGCCGCATTCCTTGTGGTGCCGCGTGGCAGCCTAACAACAATTGCACTTGCGCCACGCCCACCATTCCTCCCCTGCCGCCCATGCCTTTGTGCATTGTGTGCGTTTGGCCGCAATTGCCGCAGAATTTGCTTTGAGCACGACCTCTGCCTCTGCCTCTGCCTCTGCCTCTGCCTTTGCTTTTGCCTCCGACCCCTGACATTTCCCATTTCCCATTTGCACTTGCACACATCTCTATCTATCTCCATCTCTTTTCTCTCTTCATCTCTCTCCCACTCCTTGCGTCTCTCAATCCGATGCGTGCAGCATTTTTGGCAGCATTTTGCAAGCCAACACATTTTATCTTCGACTTTTCATTAAAACTCAATTATTGGCCATCAAATTCTTCAGCCAATGAATTAAACGGAAAAACAAAGAGAAAATATTTTCTTAATTGCCAGCATGGAAAATTGTTTGAATTTTAATTTTTTAATTTTATTATTATTTCCTTTTTTTTATTTTTTCAACTACTTCAAAGACGCTTTTCTAATTTTGTAATTTCGTAATTTCGACACATTTGCAAGTCAAATTTATTTCTGAATTGAAGTTGACTATGCGAATGATATAGCAAAGAAGAACAGAGTAAGAGTGCACTAGACGGGTGTGCCCGACTCAGCGATACCCTATGGCTTGAGCCTTGCTGCTGCGCTGCTCTCTCTTTAATTTTAACACACATACACAAGCACTTACTCACACTTGCACACAAACACTTACTCCTATGCTTTCTCTTACCTACAGGAAATTCTCTATTGAATATTTTTTGGTTTATTTTGTCGATCTTAAGGAAATGTTCTGCATATTTCAATAGAGACCAATAGAGACCCTATTATTATATACTCAAAGTCCATTGAGTGTGTGTAAACAGTGTATATTGTTAATATAAAAATCCATATAATTATAGAACCTATAAACATCCTGTCTGCTTGTTTTTCCGTCCATCTCTCTGTCTGTCCGTATGTATAAACGTGATGATCTCAGAAGTTTTAAAAGCTAGAGACTCGAAATTTTACTAGTAGGTTCTACTTTATTACGTGCAATTCAAGTTTGTTTCAAACCATCGATAACTTTTTCCGTTTGCTTGTTATCGATAAAAAGTTAAATTTTTTTAATCAAATCTTGTAAGTCTTGTAAGTCTTTTCCCATTTCTCTCTAAGACTGAAAACAGACAACTCATATCATATCAATATATCCATAAAGATTTGTGTCTGCTATAAGGTTTCAAATTGAAAACCTTTATATCGTTTGTATTATTATACCTAAAAGCGAATGACAATAAGTAAGTCGATAGCTATCGATTATTATTTTTCAAAAATTTATTAACTCTTAGATTAAAGTCTTTAACTTGTTTTTCACTTGAGATCTTGTGGAATGAAATCTTATAAACGGACTCAAAAAATTGGTTGGACTTTGCTTTTGATGCTGAGAAGGAAGTTATCTTTTCTATGAATTATAGATTCTGGACATATAGTGGTAAAAAATATGCCAAAAGCGAAGAGAAGAAGAAAGTCATTCGATTTAGATCTTTAGGAACGTCTCGATGTTAAAAAAATGTCAGTAAATATTGATCAAAAGCTCTTAAGTTGTTGAACAAAGAATTTGGCATAGGCTAAAGCGAGTGAAAGAAGAAGAAGAATAAAGTAGTAACATAAGTTCAAGCTATGCTTTAATTTGAATCTCTCCCTTTGAATATAGTACTTTATTCTTCATACTAATGAATAATATAAAAACACACTTATAGATCTATGAGCTATACGAGCACCTCGATCTTTAATCTGATGTATCTTGCTGAAGTAATAATTGGTACATATGCTTAAATTCGAAAGCAGCAAACTACGTGATCTTAATCGATAATATGTTATCGATAACAGGAGAGTCAGAGAAGCAGATACTGTATTGGAATATATAGAGAAACACACACAAATATGCATATGTAAATGCTAATAGAGGCTGTTAATTAAGTCCAGAAAGGCCAACAAAAGAAAGTTACATTTGTCGCACTGTCGGAAACAGTCTAACAGCCATTGCAGTGCCGCTCAAACGGTGGCATGTCAAACTGCAAATGTTTTGCCATAAATGTCGTTAAATCAAATGTCGAAATGCTGACAAAATGTTTGCCCGGCTTTGATTCCCGGACGTAACTCAAACTTGGGAACTTACACACACACGCACACACACGCACACAGACAGAGTTATTACCCATTCTTGGAAATGGTTGCAAGTGGCAAGCTGTGAGGCGAGGAAGGGGGGATGGGGGCCAGTCTCACGCGCTGCCACACGAGCATAATTTGTTGTAATTAACATAACGAGCCAGCCCGAGCAATAATGGGCCAAAACTTCCCACACACATACAGACACACACACAGACACACACACGCACAGATGAACGCCTACGGTCCAGGAATAGAAGCAGAAATTGCGACTCCTGCTGTGGCAAGTGCGAGGGGCAAGCGGCAGAGCTTTGCTTTCTGCTCTGTTCAGTTTGGCTTAGTCAATGTTGCCCGCATTTGTGTATAATTAATTTGTTTTTTCTTTCACTCCTTTTTTTGGGCACAGCCTCTCACCTGCCCCGCCCCTTCCACTCCCCTCACCCATTTTGTGGCATTTATGCAAATGACTTTATGAGACAACATTGAAAACTTGAGCACAAGGACAATTTTCTAGACAAGCGTAATAAAATTATATTCCCCTTTCTCTATCCCTCCCTCTGTCGCTCACTCACTCTTATTCTCTCTGTCTCTCCCTCTCTCTCTGTCTCTTTCTCGGTGCAGCAACAAGTTGTCGAACTATCCGGCTATGTTATCATCCTCGTCGAGAATGCGGAGGGTAAAATTAAATTGTACGGCTCACCGTCCGATCGTGACAATCTGGAAGTGGGCGATGAGATACTCGAGGTCAACGGCCTCAGCCTGGACAACATATCGCGCACCGAGGCCATCCGCCACATCCACGATGTACGTACCGATAAACCCCCAAGTATAGCCCATTTCCCCCTACTCCAACTCTTCTTCTTCTTCTTCTTCTTCTCATTTACAGTGCATCAAGTCCTGCACGATTTGCCTGCGAGTGCGCAAGAAGAACGACTCCAGATTGGGTAAGTTTATATAGCCTATATATACTTATATATTACCTGTAAATAACATTAAGTATATTAATACTCTGTTTGCGAATGCAAAACGGATATATTAGCTTGAACAACTTATTTGCTTAGAGAATTTAAAGGTAACGAAATGTTAAAATTATAAAGCTACGGCCAAGATAGGGGATAGGGGAAATATGGCAAATTCTAGGTCTTCCACAGTTTGGCAAATTAAAAAAAAAAAATGTTAAGCAGTTCATCTGGTAAGAAGAAGTGCAAATGGAGCTGAAGTTCGATTTGAAGTATTCAAAATAGAACAAAGTATGATTTGTTTAACTGGAACACAGTATCTGATCCCGGACTAATTTCCGATTTGACAATGAATATAAGTTACCGTGAATATTGTAAATTTATATCATAAAAGTGGGCTTAAAAATACATAAATGTTATTTAATATCTGTGCAATTCAAATTCTGCAGAAATCAGAAATTTATATTTAAGAACTTAAATATTGATTAAGAATAGAATCCACAACAGCAAATATATTTGCATTCAAAGCTATTCTGGCGATTAAAAGTTAAAGTTGAAACGACTTTCGTTTTTAATTAAAAGTAAAATAAAATCTTGCATAGGTAGCATATTAAAGTCCTAATTGATCAATTCAAGTTTTGACAAAATAACAAAAAATGTCAAATACAATTTTAATTTAAAATAGCTTTAAATTTTTTATTTCTAAGCCCAGTTTATTAATAATTCCTGAGATTTGTAATCTATTGGGGTTCTCAGTAGAAGACCTATGTTAACACTATTAATGTTAAATGCATTAATGGACATAACATTAAGTGCACATTCTGTTAGACGCAGCTCCCTAACAGAGGCAACAGCTGATGCTACGTCAGCCGCATTCATTGACAAACTGCAGTGACTGCTCAACTGTACGCTGCTCAGTTACGTTCATTACGCTCTCTCTTTTATTGGCGCTCTCTCTCTCTCTCTCTCTTCTCTCTTCCGTTCGTTCGCTGTAGCGGTTGATGATCTCTCACGCTAGTTTGGGCATCGCGCGCAGCTTTTTTGACGCTTTTGTTTTTGCAATCGTTTTGTGGTCAGCTTCAAACGCTTTACGCTTACGCTCTGGCCGTCGCTCTCGCTGCCGTATGCTCTGTATTGGGGCTAACTGCGGCTTTGGCGCTGCGCAGCGCCAACTAATCCCATCAGTTGTGTGGCAACAGTCGCCGTTTGTCGTACCGTTCAGAAGCGTCGCTCGTTTCGTTGCGCTGCAATCCGTTTCGTTTTGTTCGTGTCGTGCCGGCTGTCTCGTCCGTGCCCTTCCCCCGTTCCCCCTCACATCAATATTTGGAGTCTCTGCCTGTACGTACAAGCGCGCGCGCGCGCGTTATTGTCTGCGTTGGCTGCTGCGGCTGCGCCAACGATTCATTGCCATTCCGTTTCGTTCTAACGCGTATTTAATTTTTTTCTTTCCTTGTGCTGTTTTGTGCTTCATTTTTTATTGTTTTTTGGTGTAACAAATTCGATTTGTTTGTACACACATACACACACACACACACACACACACACATTCGCATGCATATGTGTACGTATGTGTGCGAGCCGACAGCGACGCCTCTCAACTGAAGTAAGTGTGAACCAATGCCTGCCAAACTGAATAAACTTGCTCTCTACTGCTCGCACCTTTGTCTGTCCCTATGTCGGCCACAGCTGCCAGCTGAGCTAAGCGCAAGCCATGAATCAGCAGCGACAGCGACGTCGCAGCGACGGCGTCGTCAACGTTGCGCTTTCGTATCTGTTTTGCTTTGGCTTTTGTTTTTGTTTTTGTTTTTTTTTTGTTGTGGGGCGAAGGGCAGGAGGTGGCAACATTTATGCAATAAACGCAGCTCTGAGATACATTTGTAGAACAGCACATCAACATTTTCAATTTCAGCTTTATTTCCATTTATTTATAAATATATTTATATACATACATAGGTATGTCTGTATATATGTATATTCTTTTATTTTTTATTTTTGCCGGCAATGTTGTCATTTCTTCACTCGGAAACTCGGAAAGTTTCAGCTGCAATTGTGTTTGGGCGTGTGTGCGTGTGTGTGTGTGTGTGAGTGTGTGTGTTGTTTCAGACTTTAGACATTGGTTAAAAGGCGTTTTATGCATCGTTTTTTGTGCTTTTATTATTCATGAAATGCGCGAGAGTGCAAAAAAGTCACAGCCAGCAGTTAAATATCGGTTAAGCAGAGAGAAAACCGAAGCATCGTAATGCATAAAGACAGACAGCGACAACAACAACAGCAACAACGACAACAACAATAACAGCGACAACAACATCAACAAGAAAGTGGGCAGCACTCATGTTGGAATGGAATGAGAAATGGGCAGTGGGCGTTGAGTGCTGCCAAACAGAGTCAACCAACTGGAAATCGTTTTGTTGTAGCTGCTGTTGTTGTTGTTGTTGTTGTTGCAGTTGCTGAAAAAAAGTAACAGAAGCAAACAAAAAATATAAGTAAGCAAAGTAAATAGCAATACGATTTAGCTATAAATACAGGAAGAAAACTGAATTACAGTTTGGGCGGCACTGTAGGCTCTCGATTTCTAACGGCAAGCCAGAAACTAACCTGAAAGCAAAACGAGTTTTTGTGTGTGTGTGTGTGCTTGTGGAAATCATAAAACAGCAATTCATAAAATACCATCAAGAATTGATCACAGTTTGAAATGCTACTGAAGTGAAGTGGCTCTAAAACTGCAGCAGACAAGAATTTTCTGTTTTGTGGGCGTTTGCTTGCAAAAAAAAGGGGGGCGTAGGCAACGTTTAATATTAAAGGAAGGAATAAAATGGAACTGGAACATGCGTTCATTCATGGATATGTTTCAGTTTTGGGAAAAGAAATACATACATACATACATTTTCAATGCGGTCAAAATGAAAGTATTTTACTTTTAATAATAATTCACGTAACTTTCGCAATATAAGATTTCATTTGCGGCAATTGAAAAGTGTTTCGTTTCCCGTTAAGTACTAGAAAGTTGCCATTTTCCCAGTAAAAATGCTGTTTACCAACAACAAAGGCAGCTTTTATTAAATTTCTTACGAAACGGATAAGAGAGAACTTACCTGTAAGCGGAGCTTTCGACCAGTAAATATGGTTTTTATTTTATTTATTTTATTTATTTTCGAATTTTACAGGTCCGAAGTTTCCAGGAATTCGTGTATAAATGGTTTACCTTATTGATTAACCAACACACTTTAACACTGTACCAGATTTTTCTTGGATTATGGATCAGTTGTACTTATTGTAAAGTTAAGAGAGTTTCATTCAACTCTGCATTGGGGCTTAAATTTTGATCTACTTGTTATAGATTCGAATTTAAGGTTTTTAATATTTTCTTAGTAAGGAAATTATTCGGAATAAATTGTCCGGTTTTTACATTCTACATATATGTATGATAACAGTAGAACTTAAGAGGTCTATAAATGATTTGTGGATGCACTTTCTTACTTTTTCTTAGAGATCTTCTTCTCTTCTAACGGCACTCTTTTCTCTTGTGCTTCTTCTTATTCTTTGAGACATAGTGCCACATCGACACATTCTCATATTTTTTTATGCATCTCTAAATCCGTGTGTGTGTGTGTATTGATATATACTCGAATATCCCCCCACTGCCTTTTCTCCTTTCTTTCTCTCATTCTTTCTTTTTATTTTTTGGGTCACAGAATCCAGCAAAATGGGCGCCAGAATTTCCAGTTTTCTTCTTTAAGCCGAAAAAGAAGTTACTTATTACTTACTTGTTTGCTAACACATACACACACACACACACACACACACATATATATAGAGACAACATACAGTGAAAGACTCCGAGAGCCAAACGCCAACATTCCAAAGCCATGAATTCGTTGTATAAAACGAAATCAATACAAAGAGCATAGCGCAAACCAAAGACAGAGGCAGTGAGAGAGAGAGAGGGACAGAGAAGGAGAGAGAGAGAGAGAGGTAACTTGAAGCTTGTCTATTGCCCATAGTCCATGCAGGTGTGAGTGTAGGCGGTGTGGGTGCTGCAAGGGGAGTGAGGGATGGGGGAGGGGGTGGGGTTGGTTTGTTTGCTAGCTGGGTCAGCATCCAAAATCCGGTAAGGCAAGTTTCTTGGCGTCGCCGCTCGCAGCGAGTCAATTGTGTGAGTTGCTTTACGGTTTTACACGCGCTCGCTGATGTCGGCTACAATTGAGCGCTTACACACACACACACACACACACACACACACACACACGCTGTTTGGGCAGCCATGTGCTGCGATGTGTAAAAGTCATTGCCTCAAAAGCCACCTAAAGTGTTCTTCAGTTGCCCATAAAATTGCACGTCACACAACAGCTGAAGGGCGCAGAGTGGGGGGGTGGCCCACAAGGGTGTGCGAGAGGGGGTGGGGGGGGGTAGTAAATCGGGGATTGGGGGTTGAGTGCATGTGCAGCTGGGCGCTGAGCTAAGACACAAGTTTCGTCGATTCCAACAAGCGGCAGCTGCTGCAGCTGATAAACTGTAAACTGTAAACTGTAAACTGTAAATGTGAGGTGGGGGGCGTGGCCAGAGGGTCGGGACGAAACGGCTTGTACCTGTGCCAATCGATTGGCCGACTGCTTAACACTCGCTCACAGCTGAAGAGCAGCTCGGAATGGCTCGAAATTATTAAATTTAGGAGCCACACATTTTTAGGCTATTCTATATACCCCTTTTCACATTGCAAACGAGCATAGGGTATTAAAAACTTTTACGTGGCGAACGTAATTTAGGCAAAAATAACTTTCAGACTGAACTTTCGGCTGGAATTTAATGCCCAAAGTCAAGTTAACAAAAAGTAAAGAACTGGTTCCCACACTTGTTGACAGCTGAGGCTATAATTGAGATCCGGAACTAGTTCTATTATTAGGGGAGCATCTGAAGGGCCGTCAAATGTTTACTTTCATGGTTAAGAATCTTGATTTAATGAAATGAAATTTCAAATGTTTCTATTGGATTTATTTCATTTTTCCTCTAATGCAGCTTTCTAATGGGAAAACTTCTCTCGATTGGAAATTTTTTTGTTATTGCAGTTGAATTTTAATTAAAATATATACATAAAAACTAGTTTTTAATTGATATATGTAGGTATAAGAAATACAGAATCTTCCTGAATCTTGAACACAATTTTTATAGCTAGCTCCTAACTGTTTTGTTTTGAGATGAAAAAAATAATCATATAATTTAAAATTTATGATTCTTATGATATTAAAATATCATTAGAGCTTTTTGTGTGCTATAAAAGTAAGCAAGTAAATGTCATAAAGAAAGACAAGAAGAGAGAAAGATTGAGAGAGAGAGAGAGAGGGGGGGGGGGGGAATAAGAATGAGTTTTACGATTCTTAGTCTAGTTTCTGGAGTTTGGTAAATTATGAAATTTTATATCATTTTCTTAGAAAGTATTAACACACCATTTTTGATGATCATGTGACTTAATTAACACTGGAAGGTGTAATTTATTTTATTTATTTGAAAGATACCCTAGAATATTAGGAGCGAAGTTATTTTCCAAACTATCTGCAGATAGCATTGAACATAAGTACTTAATTCTCTAAATACTAAAATGAGTATTTTTTTTCTGTAGCGTATCCCATAGTCTGGTACACCCGACTCTATAGCGAGCTTACCTTTTGGTTTTGCCCGAATAACTATCGTTATCTATTCGAATGCAATTTAAAATTGCATTCCATTTATTTCAAATATTTGGATGCATCTACCCGTTCCCCGTCCACCTTTCCCCCCTCCCCATTTCTTCCGCATTAACCGCTTCGACAACAATGCCGTTTCTTTTGCTTCCGCAACTGCTTCGGATTTTGTTTTTGTTTTTTTGTTGAATTGGTTTGTTCTTTGTTACGTTTTGTTTTCTTATACCCTGCATGCATTGAAAATGCAAAGGCAGGGTAGCATGAATGAGTGTGTGAGAATGTTTGGAGACGATATTTTTGTATTCCATATGAAATGTTTTAATATGCATACATACATATATCCCCAACCTATATCGATAAGAATCGATGAAAATTATAATTGATTTTGCAGAATATACGAATTTTGTCAACTGGCAAGACTGCTTGCAACATTAGTACAGGGTATCTGCTAGTCGGGCATACCCCAACTATACAATTGTGACTTGTTATAATTGGATATGGGCAGATCATGTGGAAGCCAATTTATTGGTGATGTTGTTGTATTAGTAGTAGTTGTTGTTGTTGTTGTTGTTGCAGCCACTTGTTGCCACGGCGTTGCGCAACGGGAGACGCGTCCAGATTGCGGCAAACGGAACTAATTAAACGGGAACTTGAGGCTGATATTGAAACTGGAGGAGGCGCAGCTATTGGGTGTCTATTAGGGTCGGAGATGGTGGGGGGGGTGGGAAGGGGAGGGGTTTGGGGGGTAAACGAGTTGAAAAGACGCGACTGCAATTGAAAGACGTCACACGAATAACTAAAGAGCTGCAAAGAAAAGCATGTGTGAGGCAATCAAGCGAGCAAATAAATAAACAAACGTGAGACAATGCGCACCTGAGCAATAACGGCAACGGCAGCAGCAGCAGCAGCAGCAGCAGCAGCGGCAGCAGCAGCAGCAATACGAGCAATGAGAACAGCGACAACAATGACAAGTACAAAAGAAGCAAAGAATACGAAAAGGGGGGTGAATGGAGACCGAGTAGGGAGAGGGTGAGGGGGGGGGGGAGGGGGGGCATTTAAAAACTGAAACTGAAAATGCCAACAACTGAAATGTTGACAATCATCAGGGTCGTCATCGTCAACTCGAAATGAATTCAATTTAAAGTTGAAAGTGCTTAAAAGGTAAACACACACACACACACACACACACACACACAGACAATCACACACACACACACCCACACACACACACATGCAATAACTCTGGCAAGTCTATCCCTTCGTCTGGCTCCACGCTTGCCATAATAAAGGCATTTAATACTGCGACCGTCCATCCAGCTAACGGCTGCCTCTCAGCCATGTTATACACCGACCCTCCCCCTCCCCTCCCTCCTCTGTTACCTGTCCCCCCTCCCCCGCGCCCTATTGTCATGTCGGAGAGCCAATGGCAATGCTAACAATTAAACAATTTCTTGTTTACGTTGTGCTGCTGCCTGATAAGCGGCTGATAAGAGGCACTCGGCTGTCCATGAGCAACACACACACACACACACGCACACAAATAAATCTATATACACTTATACATTTATATCTAGGCAAGGGCTCGTTCCCTTACAATCAAATCTGTTGAGAAAGTGAGGTTGAAATGGGAACAGTTGACATTTCTTTTTTTTTTTGTTTTGTTTTGTTTTTTTTAAATGCCTCGTCAATTAGTCAAGTTAAGTAAACAAAACAGAGACTCAATTGAAAGCCGCTAGGGGGCGCTTTTGAAGTATAAATAAGGGGAAGACAATGCGAAAGTAGGTTAAGGAAATGCTTGGAAGCAGCAACTGAGGAATTGAGGAATAGTACAAAAATAGTATTATTTAATATTATATAATCATTAATATAAATATAATGCTAAAATTTGTTTTCTTTAAAGTCTGATTGATTGATTGATTGATTGACTGATTGAAGTGCATTAAATTGTGTACTGCATTCAACTTATGTTATGTAACATAAGTTAAATTTGTTAAAGACATGATTCCCACCTTTCGCAGAGTTCTTCACTCTTCCTCTTGCTTGAAAGTTTTACTTTCGTCTTGAACCTCATTTCAAAGTTCTGTATTATAAAAGAAAACGTGCTTCAACGTATTTTATTTTTTTTTTGTTAAGTCCATCCCACTGGACAGAAGTGGGCGAAAAAGTTTTAATGTAACCTTCTGCTACTCATCCCATCAAATTTAAGATTATTTTGAAATGTCTGCGTAAAATATAAATATAATATATAAAGTAAAGATTAAAGGAAGCTTAAAATGCAAATATTGGGATACTGCTAACGAAATTCAACTTGATGTTGGACTGATTGGCATTATCTTAAACAAATTTCTGCATTTTATTTCTATTATAGTATAGTCCATTATGTCGGATAGATCGGTTAATATACGCTAAGAGTTTAAATATTTGAAAAGATAAGATAATACTAATTAAAATACCTATTAAAATGAGAATTATTTAAAATAATATCTATGCATATGTAAGAAGAGCAAACATACATATATGTCAGTTGATTATGATTCATGGAATACTAATCATTATCCATACATACACCATATAGGGTGAAAATAGTTAAGATTTCTATTGCTATACAAACAAGTATCATAAAATGCCAAAAATGTTAACTGACAGAGCGAAAGAGAGAGATAGAGATAGATAGAGAGAGAGAGAGAGAGAGAGGGAGAGGGAGAGGGAAAAGCAGATTTATATGTTTGCCATTTCTTATCTTGTGCGTACATAGTAAAAACAAATAAATCTGTCAAAATGAAGAAAGAAAAAAAATATTAAAGGGGAAAAAACATGAGCATTTAATGTGGATTACGTGAGACATAAAACGAAACTAATTTTTCGACTTTCTTATGGTAAACGAAAGTCAATGCATAACAAAAACAAATTTCCATATGACTTTCCATTTTACACGTACAAACAAAACTGACAAAACGTCTTATCAATATGCATGTATTTTAATGAGCAGCTCGCAGCTCGCAGCAATAACTATTCCAACACAGAAAGAGAAAGAGAAAGAGACGGATAGACTAAGTGAGACAGAGCCAGGCGCTGAGAACAGAAATGCAGCCGAGGAATGGAATGGACCGCAGCGTATGTTTCTAACTGTTCCCATAACAGTATCTGTGCCCAAAATTCAGACTGCTGCAAAAGTTCACGGCCCATCGCTGGTCATGGGCAGGGGCTCAGCCTCCTCCTCCTTCCCCTTCCCCTTCGCCTTTCCTTTGCCACGCCCCCCCCCAGCAGCAGCCTCGGAAATGCGATACATCATTTTGCGGTTACATAACCCGCGCACATGCTACGTAGATAAAATATAGAAGAAACACAAAAAAACAAAAAAAAAGAGAGAGAGCAAAAACAAAGCGTAAAAGAAAAAGAAGAAAAAAAATTGGAAGAGCCGCAGATAAAGCAAAGTACGAGTATAAAAACGAAATCTTGTGCAGCAAACGAGTTTCACAAACAGCGACAAAAGCGATGCTGAAAAATGGCTAACAAACAACAACAACAACAACAACAGTAACAACAACAACAGTTACAGCAACACCAGCAGAAGCAAAAGCAGAAGTAGAAGCAGCAGAAGAAGCAGAACAGCAACAGCTATAAAGCTGAGAAAAGAATGTTAAAATAATGATACTCACACACACACACACACTCACACACAACTACTTATGTTATGTGCACTTGTGTGTGTGTGTGTGCATATAATAGAGTTTATTATAGTATATGCGAGCATATTCTAGTCGCGGACTAGCACGAGGGTCGTTTAAAGGTTAAGAGCGAAAGAGACAGACAGATGAAACGATGGACAGCGGGAACGGGGGATGTAGAGGGAGAGAGAGAGAGAGAGAGAGAGAGAGAGAGAGAGAGAGAGGGAGAAGGAAGTTAGCTTAAACAGCTGTCTTCCGTTAGTCGAAGATCAGAAGCCTTGTTTATGCCCTTCATCATTGAGAATGGCAAAGCATGGCATATCGACTGTGTGGAAATGTATGTAACAGGCATCAGGACTCTATAAGTATATACTATACGTATGTATATACATATGTTCCTGATCATTAAGTAACGATGAAAACCAGCGACTGGAGACAAAACATATGTACATATTCCCATGCAAAAAGAAGTTATAAGGGGTATATTGGTTGCCTCGAAATGTATGTAACAGACAGGACAGCACGATGCTATAAGTATAAATATGTATGTTTGTATTTAGTCCGTATAGAAGCCAGAGACTGGAATAATAGGACATTATAATTGTATATTCAAGGCATAACTTGAGGATCGGCTGTTGTGAATTATTTTATTCTACACTTTTTTCTTAATTAAAAAAGAGACTGAAGTATTGCTATATCTACTATATAATCTACTATATAAGTCTTATTTGTTTTTTTGTTTCAAGTCACACAGTTAAGAAATAAGAAGATAAATCTTTACTTCTGATCCCAATGTGAAAACTGTAAATTTGTTGCTTTAGTTAAAAAAAAGGTTGGGAATGTTTCCTTTGACTGAACTCAAAAATTTTGATTTAATTTATAATATGTATAATATTGCTATAAGTATAGGAAGTAGTACGTTCTAATGGAACACTTTAAACTAATGAATTATGGAAATGATGAAAGAGCGTTGTGTTGGATTTAGATGACTAGACTATCAGTTATATTAGCAGTATTATCCAAAGTATGGGAAAATTTCGGAACCTAACAATCTATCAATTAAATGAATTCATCATCGGAGCGTGGGATTCGAACCCGGAATAAATTGCCCTTAATGTCACTTGGACAACTCGTTTGTCGACTATTCCATCAAAATATGATGAAATATGATGAGGATTATTCAAAAAGTTCCCACCAAAAAAATGAAATTACGATAAAAAAAAAGTACTGATAAAAAAATAAAATTCTGATAAAAAGGCAAAACTTAAAATTAAAGTAAGCTTCAAATAATGAAAATATGCACATTTAAACAATGAAACTTTCGAAACAATAACAACAATAGAAACAATATAAATGAAAAGATGCTCGAGCGCAATTACAGGGTATCTGCGAGATGAAACCAAATCATGTTCAACGAATGGGAATCATATTCGTTTGCATTCTGTTATTAATTATTTAATGGCCAATTAGTGTGTGAGCGCCAGCCAAAACGGGTCGCAGCAAATTAAAAGGTTGATACGATGGGTTCCGGGGAGCGGGTGTTGGTGGGGGAGGGGGAGGGGGAGGGTGAAAGGGGTGGCGTCGCTAGACACACGGCTCAGGTGTCACGTATACGAGGTGGGGGCCGCGCAGGTGCAAGTGCAGCCGAACTGAACTAAACTGAAGGAAGGCTCCAAGTGCGGCAGCTGGGGCAGGCAGTAAAAATAAACACAAGTAATTATATATACAAAACTCACACACACACACACACACACACACACGTGTGTATACACATACACTCACATTGAGCACACGACACATCATTATTTCATTATAATTAAATTTTAATTGCAAATGACAATTGAAGCCGCGGCTGATTAAAGCCCAGCATATTATATTTATTATTATATTAACTGAAAGAAATCACAGTTCCAAATATTGGACTAGAAGATACCCATTATTAGTCTTCGCCATAAATCATCGATATTTCTTTAAGTCTCCTAATCTTTGTTTAAATCCATTTTATCGAACTCACAATCCCAGGATATATTAGACTAAAAGATACCCTCAATCGATTTTCAACTTCCCTGGAATTTGTATAATTCAATATAAGAATTATTAAGTGTCAATCGAAGTTTGTCAAATTATTTTTAAAAACTGTTCGTAGAACTCTTCGTAGAATATAATTCTGTTATCGAAATATCGATAACTTAAGAAGTGAATTAAAAGCAGGTATATATAAGCTTCGAAACACTTTCTTCTACCCTAACTTAATATGCCACAGCGCCCATATACCCGCTAATTGCTGTATTTGCTACAGGGTAGCGTAAATAATGACGCTGGCAAAACCCTTCAACAGCAAATAAATCAAGTTAATAATAATTGCAATTGAGAATTTGTTAGTTAAACAAACTGAAGTTTTAAAAACGAAAATAAATAATTGAAAAACCTTTCAGCTTAAAGTTTTATCGCTAGCAAGAAATACCCATAAAAAAAAACATTACAGTATAAATATAAAAACATTATCTAAGACTACATCGCAATATAGTATATTAAAGATAATTGCAGCTATTTATAATGCAAATTAAAATATCTTCGTTCGATTTGATATTATTTTTTACAGGTTTATCTCATGTATTCAGTTTTATTTTAAAAAAACCTGATCATAGGGAAAAATAAGAATATTTTGCGGAACTTTCCTGCATCCCATATAAAGTAAAACAATAGAGGTTCTAGAAAACTTCATGTTTCACAATTATGAATATATATTAGATATATGTATGTAGATGCATATTTATTGACTGACTCCCTCAGTACAATTACAAATATATATTTAGATCCAACTGTTACTTAAAAATATACATAGATATACATATATATATATATATATGTTTTCATGTTATTTATTTTGATTTAATAGATAACATTAAACCGTATTCGCTTGTATAATTATATTATTGGATACAATAATGACTGGTAAAAAAATCAGTTTTCATTTCTTGATATTGTTTTTCATTCCTTATGAAATATAATTTCTAGTAATTAGGATCTGGATAATTATCTCTTGCCTCCAATTTAAACGTGTTTTTTTTTTTGATGCACCTTTTTTAAATTCGCTAGATTTTGGTTTCAGGTTTCGATAAAAGGGCAAAAAAGTGGTTCGATTTGCTATTAGAAATGTTGTTGTTGTTGTTGTTGTTACTGTTATTATTGTTATTGTTGTGCATTCGCAATTGGAACGGTTCGGCTTATTGTTTATCGATTTGTTGCCTCAATTAAGGCACGATTCGATTTCCTATTGGCCCATTAGTTGGCCCAATGGCAAAAGTGTGTGAAATGCAAAACACACACACACGCACACACACACACACACAGGCGCACAATTAGCTGCCTCGGTGAAAATGATGATGATGATGATGATGATGATGACGATGATGATAATGAGAATGGCGATGGGCTAACCAATTTATGGAGACAGTCGATGGAGCCGATGAGCGGCATTAATTACTAATTAAGGTTAATAACATGGCGCACAGTTAACGGCTGTAACTGGCCAAGTTAAACAGTTGCATGTTGCATGTGGCATGTGGCATGTGGCATGTAGCATGTGTAGCGCATCGGAGGCGCCTCCCCTGACGCACTCGACTTGGACGTAGATGTGGATGTGGATGTGGATGTGGATGTGGATGTGGACGTGGACATGAACTCAATCGCCTTGCAGCTGACAAGGCGCGTCATGCCAAAAGGCGCGCCACACAATTGCAAACGCACACACCCACCCACACACACGCACACACACGCACACACACGCACGCAAATGAGATTAAAAGTCAAAGCGCCCGCTGCGTCTGTGCGGAGGTTCAACGACATATGACGCAGCGCTGACAACGAAGCGGCGCCTAATTGGATTTGCAACTGCGAGTGGCCGCAGCGTGGGCGGGCCTCCAGGGCATTAGTGGGGGATGGCGGATGGGTGGCAGAGCGGGGAGGGCGGAGGGGGGGGTTGGGGTCCCAACTATAGGGCGCGACCTAGGCTCAAGATTGAGCGACTGCCTTCGAGTGCGCCTCTGCTCGGGCTCTGCTGCCTGCTCCATGACGGTCGCTCTTTGGCGCAATCAACGCTTCTGCTCGACGCCTTCCAGCTGCTCGACTGGGCGATACCCTAGACATAAAAGATAAATGTATACATTCCGATAAATATTGGTTGCGTACCAACTCAAGACAAGACAAAAAGAATTAAATGCTCTTATAGAAGTTATCGATGAGGAGAGGTATCGATCATTTGATAAAATTAGAACATATGTCAATTAACTTCTAATACATACAAAAAAAAAAATATATATTTTATTCTAAGAAATACACCTTGAATATAAAAACGATTAATTGGTTTCGATAACTCGTAATGATAAAGATTGTTGAGTTGCATTGTTATCGATAACTCTTATGAGTTGCTAATACCCCTTTTTGAGTTCTTGTTGATAACTCTTATTAGTTGTGTTGTTATCGATAATTCTTCTAAATTGTTATCGATAACTTGTTTGAGTTGCAATTGGAAATCACTTAGTGCATAAGTTATCGATAGCTGTTAACTAAATGTAACTGCAAGTATTATCGATAACTCTTGTGAGTTCCAATTGGAAATCACTTAGTTAATAAGTTATCGATAGCTTTTGACTGACTGCACTGACGTTCACAATGTGTGCGCATATTCCAGCATCCTTCTGGGTTGATTACAGGGTATGACAAATGCAAGGGCGTCAAAATGAAATTAAAGCCGAGCCTGTGCTAAGGATGCGTTGAAGGCCGAGTGGGCGATTTGGCATGTGGGCGTGGCACGCTGCAGCTGAAAAGCAATAAAAGTGACAGCTAAAGTTGAGTGCGGGCAAAAGAAAAAGCACAATGTGGGTGGGTGGTTGGGTGGTTGGGTGTGTGGGTGGTTATTTCGAGGTCTGGAAAAGTTGTCGGGGCTGACAACAGCAACCGAACTTTAAGTGCAAACTTTTCCTTTTTCACATGATAGTTGAAGATTCCTCTGCCATTTGCCATTTACCATTTGCCATTTGCCATGCGCCTGATAAAAAGCTAAAGCAGACAGCTGAGCCACAGAGATGGATGCCGGAATGCGGCATACGGGTCAAAGGGTATTCTATTCTATTCTATTCTATTCTATTCTATTCAGTTCTGTTCTCTTCTGTTCTGTTCTGTTCTGTTCTAGTAAGTTCTTCACTTACCAAAATTCCACTCAAAGTTCAATGTTGCTGCATTCCCCACTTATTATCGTCATCAGGCCCAAACTAATGGAACTCAATGGCCGACAGCATTTCGGCCAGTTTCAACAAATTGTCAATTAGGCTCAGAGAAATCTCGGATTCTGGCTAATTTATAAACCAAATTAACCAAAAGAAATCCATTATCTTATTTAACTTCTTTGACTTGCATAAAAGATATATACATATAAATATATATATATATATTGTTAATTAACGCTAATGGCCTAACAGAAGAACTCCTCTCTAAGGACCAAAAACTTGGATGATTTTCCTATGCTATAGTTTATTAAATTTCATTAAGCATTAACAAAAACCGATCCGAACTCTTAAGGAATCCCTGAGATCCGATTTATCAATCTGCTGAGAGAAGGTTTTTCTTCTTCCTTTATTCAGCTAGGAAAATGGTTTACAGTTAAGGGTTTGGGTCAAAGGAAGAAGCACATTGTAACGGCTTTTAAGGGCTCTTAAGTGACTTGCAATTCATCACACGTCAGTATTGAATAGAGAAATGATTCGATTTAACTGCGATAATCAGAAGGCAAATCCGTATATATATACATATGTATACTCTGTTTGCACTCGAAGAGGAGTCGGTTTGTACCTTCAGTAGATAAATTGCTTAGATAATGTGAATGAATGTCACTTTTTGGGAAGTAATCAAATAATACTTGCTTTCTATTGATGATAAAGACTTAAAAATGCAATCAACGATCAATAATTATACAATTTTTTACATCTATATCATTTATATATAAACAAATAAATTGTGTAAGATTGTATATATATTATTTATTGGTAGATAGTCTATGATTTACGCATAAGTCCTCAGATATCTCGCATCGAATATAACAATAGATTTATATATATTTATACATATATACATATCTACATACATATATACTTATATACATACATATATACTACCTTCCTACTGCTAAAATCTTCTTAGGACAGGAAAATTCTCAACAGGACAATAAAATATCCATCCATTCATGCAAATGTTCTACAAACATGCAATTGAAGTAGTCAGATGTACATATATTGCCACATCGGCAACACCTGGCAAGGTGGCAACTCCGGCGTTCCGTCTGATGCTGAAATATTTAAGCAAATCAGTTATCGCATTAATAAATAAGTTTCAACAATAGTTTCATTGTGCCACGCACCTGGCGAACGAGCTTCAATTCGCTTTTCATCTATCGAAACGTGTGCGACGTTTGATTTTCCACCTGGTTAAATCGAGAGTTACGCATTTAAGTATGCAAATGACAGGGATTTCCCCAAGGGCTTCCCATTTTGGCTATGCATATCCATTTCCACTCAATCAGCTGGCATGCAGAGTAAATGGATGGTCATACGCTTACGCTTCAACCTCCCCCCACCCCCACCCCCTTTCCATCCCTTTCCTTCTCTTTCCACAACTTTTCCGCCCAAAGTGCATTATTCGCCTACTCTGGCATACCCATGAGATTACCATATAAATAATATTGGCCTGACTTGTGAGTGGGTACAGCATACACACACACATATATATCTATATATATATATTTATACATATGTATATATATATGTATGTATATCGTCTAGCAATTTGTATTGTTCGATTTGTTCGACTCGTACCTCGAACGTCAAACGGAAATGCCTTATTAATGAACATGTTTCGCCACATACTCACCCGGCACTCACACACAGACACACAGACACACACGCAGCCAAACAGTGTGTGCTGCCTAAAACGAACTCTACTCAAACGTTAGTCACACACGCACACAAATATTGGTCACACTCAACTTAACCCAACTTATTTGTAAGCAATCGATTTCTATACTTAAGACTAGAAAATAGTCAAACAAATAAAATATATATCTATTACACAATAGGAAAGACGAGAGACAGTCAAGGGTCTTTCGTAATATATGTATGTATGTACATATATATAAATATGTTGCTTCCTTAATTTGATCTATATCTTGCTTTCATTATTGGGCTTTTGTTCACATTCAATTAATTAACCTTTTCTATTTGTTAAATTGTTCCAGAGAATTAAAACTAGGTGTAAATCCCACAAATTTTATTATAATTTGCATATTTGTTTGTGCCTAATTGATTTACCTGGTACAAAATTCAATTATTTACGCTGATAATTGATGTGAATTGATTTTCGTTTTGTGGCAAAATAGCAAATCGGGTGTTATAGACTGCGTCATACTCTAGTATAGAAGTTTAACAGCGCAATTAATCTAAGTAGAAAATACTATAATCCAATTCTAAAAATAAGTTCATCTCATTGATATAAATAAATTCAATTGTATATCATTAAAAATGTATTGATTTTGTTAAATTTTCTCACCGGAATGCTGGAATGAAACGTCAGCAGGAATGTGGGAATAGTGTTGAATGGAATATTCCCACTTTGTGGCATAAATGGATGAAAATTGAAATGGGGTCGCATATTTTGAGGTTTCACTGCACTTATACTATTTTGTTTTTTTCTTTATTGTTGTGTGTGTTTGTGGCACGCAGCATGTCGAACATTGTTGTTGCCTCTGCTGCTGCGGTTCGTGGTTGGCGGGTTTTGTTGTTTGGCTGTGGCAGCATCTCCAAACCATTTGCCTCATAAATCATTTCCGTTGTATTCTTACTCACTCACTCACCCCACTCTCTCTCCCCCTCTCTCCGTCTCTTTCTCGCTGTGCAGCGTGGGACATTGGGAACTCCGTGCAGGACGCGTTCGTCATCGCCGTCGAGGAGCACGCGAGGGAGCGACTGCAGCGGTTGGCGGCTTTGAATCGTGTCACGCCCGTGGATATTACCCAGCTATCCAAAAAGGTAAGAAACATTGCCCATCCATCTGATAATCAGCTAAAAGTCTCGATTCTGCCGAAATCTAAGCTTTCACTTGTTCAACTTTTTATAACGATTTATTTCATTTTATCTTTTTTAACTTATATGCATATAAATTATTTTTTATTTCAATTCATATCAAGGAACTCAGATGTAAAGCTTAGTAGATAATATATATATATATATATATATATATATATATATATATATATATATATATATATATAAATATAGTCTCTTGATTTTATATATTCGTTATTCATATACACATAAAATAATCTCTTGATTTTATATATTTATATTCTTCGATATTCTTAAACAAAATATCATATACATATATATATATCTCTCTTGATTTTATATATTTATATTCTTCGATATTCTTATACAAAATATAATATATGTATATTATTATATCCAATTCATTTGTTATTTATTTATAAATTTTATCTGTTGTTCAAAATCTTGTTTACCGTTATGTTCAATAATATTATGCATTAAAACTCTAAAAAGTTAAACCTTACATTTGTACAACATTTTGATTTAGTGAAATATCTGTTTTTATTTAAGTTAATTTTTTTTTCTTAAATTAAATGAATTCTAGTTTTAATATCTATAATTAACATTCAATATATTTAAATTTCAAGACGTGGGCTGTATTCTGGATTTTGATGACGTATTCGACAAATTCCCGATTAGGCAAATCTGTTTTAAATCTCTCATAGATATGTGAGGCTCTACAAGCAAATGTTTTTTTGACCAAAATTCAAAGCAATTTTGAACTCAAATGTACTTCTAAATAAACCAATATATATGCATGTACATATATTGCTTCATTAAATCGTTAAATCTTCGAAATTGTTTGTTCTTCTTTCTGCAATCGCAATAGCTTCTAATTATTGCAATCGTTTCCCATACGATAGTCGCAATTTGGTAGAAATTTTGCTTGAAATGTGATACCAGAGCCAGAGGCAGAGACAGAACCAGAACCAGAACCAGAACCAGAACCAGAGCCGGAGCCAGAGAAGTGGGAAAATAGAGCAGACCATATGCTAACTATATGTATGGTCGACTTGTCTGAAACAATTTGTGGCAAAGCAAAAAAGTATCTGCATTCCTTTTAAATGGAAGGTGAGCCGGGCCACAGCTTTGAAGAGAAAAAGTTTCTCACAAAACTTGTCTAAACAAGTATGAAAGGTCCGCCCGACTAGCATATACCACAGCTCATCACTTTAGTATTCGAAATGAGTTTCTGTTTTGAAAGTAAAAAACTGTTAGTTAACCCAAAAGTCATAAAGTTAGGCTTTAGAAACCAAGTTATCGATTTATATCGATATGGAATATCTTATGAGGCAATATAAAAAAAACTATTCTCTTGTTCTTCGTATGGCAGACAAGAATATATATTTTTAATTTGAAAACTCCAGATTTACTAGTATCTGAGATTTACGCTTTGATGCAGTCCGTAAACTCAGGTGAATCATTTGTACATCTTATGGGAGCTGCCATGCTTCCTCTTAGCTGTCACATTCATTTGCAACCTACCCATTGTCAATGGGTACAGGGTATAAAAAGAAAACATTTTAAATTGGAATAAAGATTGTGTTGCAGCTTTACAGCACACACCCACACCCACACCCACACACACACACACACACACACACTAAAGCATACATAAACAAACACACACATATAGACACGCACACACAGACGAATAAGCAGACAGAGGAAGCAACTGTAACTCCTGCCTTCAAGTGCAGAACCGTTAGGGCCCGTCGGCCATCCTGCTGACCATTTTAACTGCTCCGTCGTGGTGGCGAGAGGGAGGGGAAGAACAAGCAGAAAAAAAGTCGCCAATTCAATTAAAAATTCAACAAACAGAGCACAAAAACAAATACAAATGCAAAAGTCAAACAGAAAGAAAAATAAAAACCAAAAGTGAAACAAAGAGGGCTACAAAGGAAATAGAAAATGGCTTCCGAGTTAGAGGTATTCGCACAGCAAATACCCTATAGAAAAGGTTCATTCCTATGCAGAATATATTCTTCATAACATATCGGGGTTCGAACCCACATCCCTTACACAATATTGTTTATTGCATTAATTATATTAAAGTTTGCATATGGAAATAAATTATTTACAGTTAATTATTAATGAAGGGGTATCTTCAGGCAAATACTTTTTATTTGTCAAATAAATTGTTGTGCTCAAAAGGCATTTTACACGGAGATAGCGGTAAAAATATTTGCATCCAATATTTTAAGCTGCAATTGTGCTCAACTAGGAGATACCCTATAACCAGTGCGAAGTTGTGCAAATTTCTAGATCTATTTAACGCATTCAAATGGAAACCAAACAAATTATCCAAAAATTGCAATCGAACTGTACATAAATAACTGTAAATTAGTTTTATATAGACGAATTTTTTACCCTATAAATTTGTTGTTTGTATTTTTTGTCAGTTTCAAGTCGAAGTGCAGGTAAATCAACATTTCAATCAGGACAAGTGTACTCGACTGCGCTGTACCCTTTAATTAAGTCACTTTTGAGAAGAACAGGGTATTAATAATTGAATGAAAAGTCTTAATTAAATCAAATTCGAGTTTTTGTCTAATTGAATATGAATTTTACTAACGTGTGTGCGTTTGCTTGCATGTGTGTGTGTGTGAGTGAGTTTGTTTGTGTGTGTGTGAAATAGTTTGTTTGTGTGTGTGTGTGTGTGTGTGTGTGTGTGTGTTGAGTGCAAAGTTTTTGCACCCGATTTTCAAAGGGGAAACAAAATTTATTGATTTTATGCAATTTCCGTCCTTTTTATTTGACTGCATTTTTGTTTTTGTGCACATGCAACAAAATGTGTTACATGCATCTGGCCACGCCCATTGGGGCGGAGCGTGGGCGTGTTGAAACATTTGCATGTATCACGCATAGTTTTCAAACTAAAGTCACGAGCTCCACAATAAAAATCTAGCAAAATAAAATAAAATAAAATTAAATTAAAATTGACAAACTACTTTACATAATCAACAACTTGTGCAACACAGTTTAGTGCTTGATGTTTACGAATTTTGCAACACTTTCAATTATTTGTATCAATAACATGGAATGCAACACTTTGCTAAAATAAATAAACATTTTTTTGTTTATAAACATTTTACACATTTTTTATGGCAGCAAAATGCAACTAAACAACACTGTTAAATAGTTTAAAAATAACAAATTATACAACACCTAACTTAACAAAAGATCTATTTGTTTTAAATTTGTGTTTTAACATTGTTGTATACATATTTATAGTTTCAATGCATTTAATTCTTATATATAAAAAAACAAAACAAATTATGCCTGACTTTTTTAATAGGTCTTATTTAAAAGAAGTTATTCAACACTTGGCGTTTAAGTTTTTATTGTATTAAATCTATTTGGGAAATTGCAAATTATGCAGCACTTCTTTCTTATGTAGAAGAAGTAAATCAACACTTTTTTTTTATAATTTTAAGTTTTCGCATGACTTTTATTTAATACATTTAAATAATTCATCACAACACTTTTAACTGCTTAACAATAAATAAATTATACAATACTTCTTTCTTATGTAAAAGAAAGTTCTTCAACACTATCTTTATATAACTAAGTTTTTCAAACACTTTTAATAATTATTAAAGTAAAAAGAAATTAACTATCAAACAAATAAAATATTATGCAACACTGCTTTCTTTTGTATAAGAATTTGTTCAATACTTATTTTTTAAATATAATTTAAAGTTTTTACAACACTTTTAATTATTATTAAATTAAAAACAATTCTCACAGCACTTTTAACTGCTTAACAAATAACACATTATGGAGCACTTTTTCCTATGTACATGAAGTTATTCAACACTTGAAGTTTTTGCAAGACTTTTAAATAAATTAAAATAAACCCCTTTTGCCTTAACAACTACCAACAATTTGCACTTGTGTTCAATTGAATGGAGTTTGCACAACCACACGTTTGGTCATTGTATTAACCGCATGTTATACAACACTGCAAATTGTTTTCTAAATGACAGCACCCACACCAATAAGCAAAAATCATGAATGATGGCATAATCATTGATTTTGATATTAAATCACGCATTCGATAGATAAACTCAGGCCATTCCAAATAGTTAAATCAATCATCAATCACGCAAAGTAGGCGCTACATCTATCTCTATTCCACTCTCTCAATATTTTTTTCTCTCTCTCTCTCTCTCTCTCTCTCTATCTCTCTGTCTGTCTGTCTCTCTCGCTCTAAGCTCAACTCAACCTCTGGGCCAGTGATTTTGTCATTTGTCGTTTTAGGAACTTGGCTATTGCGATTGCGATTGCGATTGCGATGGCGATTGCCACAAGAGGCGTCGACTGTTATTTGTGAAGTGGTATTCGGGTTGTCGATGTTTTACTCCGGCTAAGGCCATCAAAATGAAATCTAGTCAATAGGTTATTGCCGGGCCAACTGAACCGAACCCAAACGAAGCAACCCCACGATTTAAGTGCGATAAGTGTTTAAGTGCAGCCTCTTCGAGCAGATCGCAGGACCGAGAGCCTGGGTGCCGGGTCCTGGTTCCCAGCTCCCCAGGTCGGCCAAATGATGAGACCGCCACTCCACCCACACATCTACACACATGTACACACATGTACACACATGTGACTCGTCTTGACTGTCAATAATCCGATAAAATGTGTATGAGAGAAAAAAAAAATGGAATAAATGAAACGGCGACGTTGATGACAACAAATAGACATGTTTGTGTGTGTTTGGGTGTGTGGGGGAGGGGGGCGGTGGCGGTGGTGCTGTGGTAGATTTTGAAGTTAACTGAGGTGGGTTGAATTTGTGGGCAGGGCATCCGAATGGATGGCTTGGTATGAGTGGCGCAGCAATTGAACGCACAAGTGGAATGTGCACGAAGCGTGAAGCATTTTGTTGACGGCAACGCTCACAATACAGATTAGAGTGTATATTTATATATACAGAGATATATATATATATATACATACATATGTATACATAGTATGTATATGTTGGCTTACAGATATAGGTATGTGTATATGTAGTCTGTGTGTTGGTGCTTGCGGCTCATATGTACTCGTTATTGCATCCGCGTGGCTGGGCAGCTTCTCAGTTGCCAGCTGGTTGCCCCACCTGTTGCGGCGGCGGAAGTGGCAAGTAGCAAGTGGCAAGTGGCAAGTGGCAAGTGGCATCGGGATCGGGAACGGTGTCGATGGCGACATTCATCAGATTAGCGAGCTGAGCGGTGCTTAAATGCCATCCAAGCTCCCCAATCGAAGGCAACAACAGTTTGCACTTTGAGGCAATTGTCGATCGATACAGTTTGACAGCCACTGTGTCACTGTGGCGGCGCTGGCTAATTGCTAAGCGGCTTGCAACGGTGTCGGGGTGCGGTCGCCTTTTGTTGCCATCGAACGATGCCTGCTGCCACACCTACGTACATCACGAACAAAAGCCTCTAAATGCTACAGTAAACACTCGCTAATGTTTGACAAAGCCGTTAAATGTGACTGTTTGAATGTTTGTCTTCCGTTTTAGCATTTCGATAAGTCTACCTTCGCAGTATACAGAGTGTGACTTTACCTGTTCCTTGCCATTTCGTTCCACGCGTGTGTTCCACCTTTCTGCTCGCAACAAAATGAGTTTTTAATGCCGTTCTGTTTCACCTTTAATTAAAGAAACATTTCATGCCATTTTCTTCCAGCTTTAGCTTAAGAACAATTCATATTAGATTTATGTTCCCCATGCCATTCTGTTCCATATGTATATAGAGAGCAGCATAAGTACGTATTTTATGCCAATTTGTTCCATTTTGAAGTAGAGAACAAAATTGCACAACGGCTGTTTGTTCACAATAAAATGAGTGTTTCATGCCATTCTGTTCCATTCTAAATCAAAAAACACCATTCACGAAAAATAGAATTTTAGCCTTGAGAATTCGAAAAGGTTTTATTTAGCATATCGAAAATGTTATTGCCATTATATCCGGTGTTTACTGTATGCGTACATTTTTAATGCATATTAAATTTAGCGGCCTGTGACGTACACAAAGCCAAAATTTGGCACCACGCATTTTCGCTTTTGGATTATTTTGGCTGGCTTCATTTTAATGAAATTTTGATTGATTTGCATTTGAGCATCGTTTAATCTTTGCATCTATATATGGGTATATATAGCACACATTATGAATGCTTTTAGCGTAGTCTGTATAGAAAGTAGAGTAGGGAGTGCACAGCTAAGCGATATCCTCTAATTGCATCTTTGAACTAACAAAGTAACGAAATTTTAAATCGATAATTATCGGTTTGCTTGCAATTGAGTTAATTCCCAAAAATATGTGTTTGGAATTAATTTATACCACCTATAAGGTTTTTAGTTCGGAAGATCTTCGAGAGCATTAAGATATATAAGATATTCCAATTATACTGGTCCCTTTTCTTCATATTCTTAAGAGATGTTAATAGATACGCATACACCATATCCATATATATATATATATATATATATATATATACATATGTAAATAAAGCTGCTTAGATCTTTTATTTCTTTGCACTTCATTAATTTGACGAAAGCATAAATCGATAATTATCGGTTTGCATGCAATTGAGCTAATCGTCATATGAATATAATGAGCTATTTAGATCCTTATCTTCTTTGACTTTTATCAATTAAACGAAAGCATAAATCGATTAATATCGGTTTGCTTGCATTTCAGTTAATCGTCATATGAGCCTTTTCAATGTTATTCTATTTGTTATTTCTTTTGATTTGTTAACGTGTTATATAATTCAACAATTGTGATGCGATTACAATGGCTTATCGATAAGAATCAGAGAATATTTATCGACTTAAAGCCTATCGATAAGTGTATCTAATAATTGATGTGATCTATGTCACACATTCTCTCTCTCTTTCTCTCTCTCTATACTTCTCTCCTCTCCTTCTTTACCTTGCCTTGTGGCCAATGCCTGTGTGCCACGTGCCACGTGCCACACGCAGCTGCAGCAAACGAAAACCGGCACCACAACCAGCCAGAAGCAGGACCTCAGCTTCCTAAACGAGTCCACGCCCATTTATGTGACGTCATTCAGCAGCAATCAAATCACCTGCAGCAGCGCCACAATGACGACGGCCACTGCGGGGGGTCCAATCAGCACCCCCTCGCTGGCGCCCACAACGGCGACGTCGACTATATCGACGGCAACGGCATCGGCGCCGTCGGCGGCGCTGGTCAGCGCTGCGGTGGCGGCGGCGACGGCGGCGGCGGCGGCTGCGACCGCAGCGGCCAATGCCGAGCGGAATGCAACGGGCAACGCGAGCAGCAGCTCGACGACGGCGGCAATTGTGGGCGCAACAGCAGCAGCGGCGGCGGCAGCGCTGAAGCAGCCGCCAGCGTCGACGAGCAGCGCCACCGGACACATCTATCAGACCAGCCAGGCGCAGCAGCAGCAGCTCCAGCAGCTGCAGCAGCAGTTGGCGGCGGCTGCTGCCACCGGGAAGCCGCTGCAGGCGAAGTCGCTGCTGGCGAGCAGCCTGCAGCATCTGGCCGAGGAGGTGGACGACGAGGACATGGACGATGACGACGACGATGTGGATGGTGCCAACTACTGCGGCATCACCTACATTAGCTACAACAACAAGCACGCCCAGCTGCCGACAACAACGCTGCCAGCAACAACAACGCTGCCCGCTGCAGCCGCGACGCTGTCGACAACTGCGGCGATCCATCAGCAGCGAAAGTCGCGGACGCAGCTGCAATCCAGACCGTTGCCGCTGCAGTTGGCAGTTGGCAGCGATGCTGTTGCTGGTGCCGCTGCTGGCGGTGCGCACTTTGTGGATGCCCAAACATCGACGTCGCCGCTGGCAGCAACTGGCGCCACGGCAGCGACGCGTCGTCGAAGCGGCGGCACAAGCATCGTTACAGCGGCGGAGATTTCCTTTCCGGCGTACGGACAAACCCAGGTCCACGGGACGACAACGCCCAAAACAGAGTATTCAACGGCCATATCCAGCGGACAGCTGCAGCAGGCGTTCGCCGATCTGCAACACAACAGCAGCGCGAGCAACATCGCCTGTCAACAACAGCAGCAGCAGCAGCAGCAACAGCAACACTTAATTTTAAGCAACAACAATAATAGCAATAATTGCATCACATCAAGCAACATCAGCAACATCAGCAACATCAGCAACATCAGCAACATTAGCAGCAGCAGCAGCAACATTGGAGCGTCCGCTATGAAAAATTGTGATCCACTTATATCGAATAATTTGCATCCACCGAGACGAGAGGTGAGCCGGCAACAATAACTTGTTGTTGTTGTTGTTGTTGTTGCTCATGTGTGTGTGTGTGTGTGTGTGCGTGTGTGTGTGTGTTGCATGCGTGTCGTAAATGTCATAAATGTGCTTTTTCTTTCGTTTTAATTGCCTGATTTTCATCAGTTCTCTTACGCCCCTTACTCAACACTGCCACAAACTAACACTATCTCTCCCTCTCTCTCTCTCTCTCTCCCTTTCTTTTTCTCCCTCTCTCTCTCTTACTCAATTAGTTACTAACTTCGCTTAACGATGACGTCATCGTCCATCAGTCCAGCGATTGCCTTGGCCAGCCATTCAACACAACGGGAGTTGCAACAGCGACGCCATTAGCTGGAGCCCAGCAACAGTTGCTCAGCACCGCCTGCGCCTTTGACCCCCAACTACAACAACAACAACAGCAACAACAACAGCAACAACAACAAGAACACCAGCAAGAAGAGCAAGAGAACAGTCCCACAAGTAGCATATCAAAAGGAAGAACGGAACTCTTGCTTGGCGATCAACTGCAGCGACAGGAATCAAGGTAAGTCCCAATGGCATGAACTAGTTCCGCAGACGCTCGCAACTGGTACCGCAGGTTTACAGCTGACTCTTAACCTCGAGATTTCAAAATATGGAATAAACATGGAATTATGAAATCCTTTTCGGAACTTTATTACTTTCTTTAACGTTCAAACCATAAACTTCTTTAAGTCATAAACTGGTTCTAAATTGTTATAAGAACTGGTTCATTACTTAATAACTTCCATTAACCATTCCACTTGAAGCTCAGCGTTTGTTTGTAACTCTTATTGAAGCGAAACACTGGTTCGTAATTCTCATGGCTTATTGTTAGGAACTGGTTCAAAGCTCTTAAGTAAATATGTATATTCAGAAATACCTTTAAGAAGTCTAATTAATGACTTTTTGCATTGAACAATATTTTTAACAGGTAATGAAAAAAGAAAAAATATTGATAAAAAGTGTTGTAAAACTCTTAAGTATTGGGTTTTGATAAGAACTTTATTGTTCAGCCAGCTTATAAGGTCTTATAAATATTATTATTTGCTAATTTAAAAGCTTTCTAAATAAATACTCCTCCATGCTTGAAGAATATGTGAGACAAAAATAAAGTAAGAATTGAAGATAGTAATTCAAAATTATTTATCAAGATTTATATAGATATATACGTAAGAAGATATGGAGTACAGCCACAGTTGAAGAGCCATTGTGCCTCAACTAAGCGGCAACAGAAAAATGTGGCCTATGCCGCAGGCAGTTCATTAAATGGTTTTTAAATGCACTTTAGGATTCGGCATACGAACCATCCAAAAGTATCAAAATTATTGAAAATATTCAAAATGTTTCAATTTATAATCTTAAGAATGCATTTTTTCTACAATTACGGAACCAAATAGTTCGCGAAATGATATATAGATATATTTTCTAGCTCTTAAGGTTTTTGATTTATGTATAAGAAAAATCTAATGTCAGATTCCAGTTGCTTGCCAACATTTTAATTCAGCGCTTGTCAAACTGCAACTGCTATGTGCGAAATATTGTCCCAGAGGCTGCGCGTGTTTTGTCTTTATGTAAGTGTGTGTGTGTGTGGGAGTGTGTGTGTGTGTGTGTGTGAGTGTGTCTGCATGCGTCTGTTTGTTTGTTTCTCTATTTGCCAAGCATTTATTACCGTTTCGCCAGCTCCGGAACTTCCTGCAATCGCATTCGCACCCTCGTCCTGCCTCTCCGAATGGAAATCATGTGCGCCATGGAAATAACCCAGCGCTCGCAGCACATGTGTCTTGAGTGTGTGTGTGTGTGTGTGTGTGTGTGTGTGTGTGTCTGTCTGGCTGGTGTGTTTGTTTGTGTGTGTGTCTACGTTGTTTTTATGACTGCTTATTTATTTACTTGGTTGGTTCTCTGGGTTTTCCAGCTGGCTGGTTTGTCCTCGTCCTCGTCCTCATCCACGTCCACGTCCTCATCCACGTCCACGTCCACGTCCTCGGCAGCATCCTTAGCCTCGTCCTCGTCCTCGTCCTCGTCCTCGTCCTCGTGCTCGTCCTGCTTCTCAAACTCATTCTGCAATCGCGTTTCGCCTTTGGCCAACGCAGATATTTTTCACACATTTTTATCGCAGCGTTCTCCGCAGGTATCTGTCTATATATGTATATATATAAAGATATATATGTATATGTATATGTTATATATACTATATGTATATATATGTGTGTGTGTGTGTTTGTCCTTGTCCAGGATTCTGCCTTTGGCTCTGTTGTGATTTCGCTTGCAGCTTGCCCATCATCGACCATCATCCACTGGCCAGTCCACCTACATCCCACCACCCACCACCCACACTCCGCCCCACCCCCACCCCCACCCACTGCATCGATGCCGCAACTCCTCGCCCATTGCCTCGAGTCAAGTGCCACGCGCGGTCTCATTTGATGCTCGTTATTAATTAACGAGTTATTTACCACACCCTGTGCTGAATATTTATAAATTTTGAATCGATTTTCCTTGCAGCTTTTCACATTTTCACATTTTCCACTTGTTGCTTGAAAGGAGGAGGCTGCCATATGAAACTGAATTTAAGATTGGAAATTGAAACCTTAGACGCGGTCGCACAACTACCGTTGGCAAAAGTTTCCCCTTTCATTCAATTATAATGTTAAAGTTGACTTTGTTTGAGTTCCAAAGTTCCCAAAGTTTCAGCTTCAATATGTAATTGGACATCCTCTAAGCGCCAACTTTTGTGTGCTTTAATCCAGTTGAAATATAAATCAGATTCCAGCTGCTTTCCTTAGTCTCAACTTATTCACTCAGACCAAAAATATTTGTTGACAGGTTTAAAAGCTTCCAAATTAAAGCAAATGGGATACTTTTCAAGCCTCGTTTTCATCTTAATTTAGACTTTATTTAGATTTGACTATCTTTCGGTTAGTAGCATTAAGTTTCCATTTGGCTAATAACTTATTTAATAGATCCCACTCAAAAAATCCTTTGAACGAAATATTATTGTTATCTGGTGTTGGCTTATAATTATGTATTGCTCTCATTGGAAACTAAGGATCTATTTAGTCTATGCTCAATATATCTAAATTCGAATATTTAAATAATTGTGCTCTATAGGAACTATTTTTCTGAAGATAAGGCTCTCTTGAATCGTAAATATGTACATACAAATCTGTTTAGCAAAGATATTCCTTCTTGTCATATTCTAGACGCATTCTAATTGTGTTTATGTATGTGTAAAGTATATAATTTCTTGGTTAGAGCAAAAGCCGAAACGGTTAAGCCATATGCATATAAATAAACGCGTAGAAACTTTAGATTAAAGTTCATATTAATATTTTCTGACGGTCTTATATGACACATATATAGATTCTTATACATTATGTATATGTATATACATACATATGCTTGTGTATATGTACATATACTAAGTACTGACAGTGGCGCTCCTTAAGCATGCTCTGAAGGTTGCAATAAGATCGGTTCTTAAACACTGAAGTTGTTCAATAGTGCATTTTACACAGCTTAGAAAGGAATGCACAGCATTGCGATGTGTATGTGTGCATGCTTGATTACATCTTGTAACACATACATATGAACAATCGGTGGCTCACATATTCATACATACATATGTATGCACATAAGCTCTGACCGACGAGCTCGGAGAGCAAACTTTTCCACCACCAAAAATGTGAACGACAGCTCCCACTCCACTTCGTATTTGCTCGGCTTCATCACACTCTTGCGCTCTCAGCTATAAAACCAACAAGTGAGCGCAAAAGCCATTTGCGATCAAGGACAATTTGTTTTTGCTCACTCTCAATTGGTCTCTCAAACATAACTGTGTAAACACATTTGCTGCAGTTATTCTCTTTTGAGGTAATTGTACTTGCAAAGTGTTGAAGTGTTTGTCCCGCTGATGAAGAAACTTT
This sequence comes from Drosophila pseudotalamancana, assembly GCA_037075185.1. Taxonomy (NCBI): domain Eukaryota; kingdom Metazoa; phylum Arthropoda; class Insecta; order Diptera; family Drosophilidae; genus Drosophila; species Drosophila pseudotalamancana. The sequence continues at coordinate 89,983 of JBAMCK010000326.1, read as the reverse complement.
ATTTTCACATAGTTAAATGAACGGGAAGGGTATCCAAGAGTTAGCGAACTGTCAGAGACAATTAACAAGCCGAGCATGTACGCACACATGCACGCGCTTGTGCGTTTGTGTGCCTTTTTCTTGCTGATGGCAGAATTAGCAATAATATTTGATAATTTTAATCTTCGACAGTTGCTAATTAACACACATACATACATACATACATACATACATACGTACATATGTATGTTTGCCTTTGTACAAAAATAGAAACTCGTAGCGGGTTTCAGAGTATCTCGTAGTCAGACCCACCCGCCTAGAGACAAGTTATTTGTTATCTTTCTCATCAGCAGACATTCCTAATTTGTGCAGCAGTCAATTTCATCATGTTGCTCAACGGTACTAATACAAACACACAAATAAACATCAGTATGTATGTACATATATACATATGTACATGTGTAGGTTTATGTACGTAACTTCGTCGCATATTGTGAGCATTAAGAATTTGCATAGCTGCTGCACTCTGTTTTTATTCTAGCTCTCCCTCTCCCTCTCCCTCCACCTTTATTTACTCTCCTGTCTCACTCACTCCGCTCTATCCATATGCGAGTACCTTTGGGCCTTGTCTATTGTTTCATTGAAATGTCTGGAGCGCTCGACAAGTGTCCCAATGCAAATGCCTGAAAACCTGCTGACTAATCAGTTGCAGACGATAATGACACTGACAATGACAAAGATGGCAACAACAACAATGGCAGCAACTGCAACAAAAATTGACGACGTCACTCGGTGCAACACGAACAACGCACTTAAATGTGCATTATCTATGGCTGCCGCAGTTGCCGTTGCAGTGGCTGTGCATTTGGCAGCTAGTCTCCAACTGTCCGGGCCCAACCCCTGGAAGAGGTTGTGTGGGAGGGGGAGGGGGTGTTGGGATTTGAGCTTGGCCTGGCATTGACATCCGATGACAATCAACAATGCTGCTGACATTTGTCTTTGGGCTTGGATTTGGTTCGGGATTTGGATTCGGTTACGTGTGTTGCATCGATTGGGGCTTGGGCTTTCCTTGCCACCACGTTTCGCCCGTCAGGCACATCAATTGCCACGTCAACAGCAGTAATAGAAAGCACATTTTTATTTACCTTGTCTGCAGTTTCAATTTAACGCAATATTCGCATTGCCAATACGCATTTTGCTCGACCAACTCCCAACCATGTTGTTGAGTGTAGATGAGCTTGCGTAGTCAAGCTTTGCCTTTAAAAGCTTCTTCTTATGATCCGCTTTTGCTGAAAGCTTGCCAAATACCAGAACTCTTCGAAGTTGTTAATTCCACAGTTTCGATTCAAGTTTACTTAAAAGTTTGCTTTAAGAGTTTCTCATCAAGTTTTTGGTATTTCTTTTACATTTATTTCTAGTTTGGAAAACTTTAAGTTTATCCGAATTTTTGTAATGGCTAACTCAGCTCTCAAGCTGTTATTTACATATATGTATATATACGGTTTTTGGAATCCAGAAACAAAATACAAGAACCCATCCGAATTACGTAACATCGATCTAAATCGCTTGGCTCACAAGCAAGTTTTTGTTTCTTCTTCTTTTGCGATTGTAGGCAAGATCTAGTAGAAGGTACGAAATAAATGAATAATATTTCAAAATCCGCACTGGGTAGTTAATATAACGGATTACGAGAGGAGCTTAACGTATTTCAAGCTGAAACAATTTCTTGATTCGATTTGTGTTTGTCGCAGTGCAAACGTTGTTGCGACATAATCCGAAAATGTGCCGCTTAAACTGTGCCTGTCCAACTGTAATTTGGAATTTTGCGCATGTCTTGCGAGCCAAGTGTGGGCTGTGAGGCATGTCTGCGGTTTTTGCTGTGGCTCGGAAGGGGCTCGCGGCACGGCTCTGCCTCTGCCTCTGCCTCTGTCTCTGTCTCTCTTCTTGCTTGTGGCGGCGACTGCGGCATGCTAGCCATGTATCGACCATGTTATTGTCCAGGCACAGGCAGCCTCGAGGCCCGCTTGGCATTCGCCATTCGGCATGCGAGGCACGCGCAAGCGCAACATTTTTGAGGCGATGCCTTAAAGCGACCGTTGGGGTAGGACCGTTGCTGCCGCTGCTGCTGCCGATAATGTGGCGGCCACTTTCCCATGGACCCATGGAAAATCAATTAATGTTGCCGTTGTCGGTATTTCTTTGGCAAGGGTTGCCAGCTAGTCTTAGTCTAAAAGATGAAAGAAGAAAAGATCAAAAAGGAAAAGGGAAAAAGTAAAAAGTAAAGCAAATACAGCAGACAGTGTAATTAAAATATTAATTTCCTGTCGTTATAAGCCGAATTTTTGTAATGGCTAACAGCAACAACAGCAACAACAGCAATAACAAACGCCTTCGTTGCGGCAAAGGGAGTGACTGCAGCAGCGACGTCGACAGCGATGGCAATGAATGCAGGCAGCGTAAAACATTAAGGCAGCAGAGCGCAGCCCAACAAGGGAGAAAGAGAGCGTGCAGAGTGCAGCGCAGGGAGCGGAGAGAGCGGCAGAGGGAGCCAGTGTTGCAGAGCTGGCAGCAGCAGCAGCGAGTGAACTTTTAAGTTGTGGAAGAATAAACTAAATAAAAAAAGCACAAACAAGTAAAGCGCAAAAAAGTTTCAAGAATGTAAAATGAAATCATATTTGTGTCGCTCTACATGTGTGCGTGCGTGTGTGTGTGTGTGCATTGCTGCTTGCAACTTGAGATAAATCCGTTATAATAACTCTGAGTAACTGGGCCGGAGTGGCAGTCACAGTCTTTGCAGCGGGAGCCAAGTGAAGGCGGCCTAAATGATGCCCGACAGGCACACACACATATGCACGTGATATACGATACCAGCCCTCCCCCAACTCCACCGCCACAACATACACACACACACACACACACAGTCACCTATACACACCTTAAGTGTGTGCCTTGTTGTTGTTGATTGTATCTTTAGAGGATGCTTCGCTGTTTGGAAGGTACCTGGAACAGCGATGGCGACAACGACAGCGACTGCGACAGCGACAGCGACAGAGGTTTGTCTTTTGTTTTGCTTTATTTGTTCTGTTGCGCTTTGTTTTGTTTAGCTTTGCTATTGCTGTTGCCCTTGCCCTTGCCCAACCCTGCCCTGTCCCGTCCCGTTCTAAGGTATTACCTGTTGTACTTCACTTTGCTTGCGGAATAGACAAAACGCAGTAGATAAATTACCTTCAAGAGCAGCCAAGTGTCATTCCCATTTCATATGTAAGGAGCAAATGTAGTAGAAAGGGTAGTAGAACGCAGAATGTCAAGTAGTAGATTAGCAAGCAACGTGAATAGACAGTTAATTACTGTTTGAGAGCTTGTCACAGATCTGCAACACTGAATGGGCATGATTGCCCACACATTCTAACGTAAATATATACATATAGATAGATGATATACCAATGTATATGCATGTTTGTGTGTAATTATGTTAGTACACATGCATGTAAATGTTTGTGTGTGTGTGTGTGATTTTGTAGCATAGAGCCTCTCTGTCCACCAATGCGTTAATTATTTTTGTTACCTGCACTGACGTCCGTTCGGCGCTCTTGCGTTCGCTCTGTCTGTCTCGCATTCTCTCCCTCCCAATTGAGAGAGATTGAATGTATGCCTGTGTGTGTGTGTGTGTATCGGTTATGGGCATCTTTGTTGTTGGCCCGTAGCTCTGACTGTGAGGCTGCCTTTGGAGCTGCGCGCGCCATTAAGCCCCAGTTGTTGTTGTTCCTGCTGCTATTTCCTTTGGGCAACGGCCGCAGTCGCAGCATACATACATACATACATACATACTTACATAGCTGACTGTTGAGTCACGAATACACACACACACACACACACACCTTTTGTTCTTTTGTATGCTGCAGGGCATTAGCAACAGGCTAAACAACATACACACACTAACATGCTACATATGTATGAATGTATGTACGTATGTATGTGTATGTATATGTGCACGAGCATGTGTACCTGCCTTTGCTGCTGGCGTCGGCGTCAGCGTCAACTTCAGACGCTTGCTCGATTGCTTTTACCTTATGTTCTACTACTCGTTCTGCTGTTGTTGCTGCTTTTTATCTTCTGCTTGTTTTGCTTTTGCTGAAATTCCTATTCCTGTGCAGCGCTTGAGCTTCTTCTCTGTTTGTGTGCACTCTTGAAGCTAGCGTAATTTGCCAAACCCATTGTTTGTGCGCCTCTTACTCTGCATGTGTGTGTGTCTGTGTGTGCGCGTGTATACATATATAGATATCCTTTAATACAGAAAAATAAAAACTTTCCCGTTTTGAGTGCGCTGCACTTGCGCTGCGCTGCCGACAGGTACCACATGCTTGGTCGCTCTTCGCTCTCAGCTCCCTGCTCTCAGCTCTCTGCTCTCTTGCGCCGCTCACTCGCCTGCGCTTGAGCCAGCGTTTTAGCTCGCAGCCGCAGCCGCAGCCGCTGCCGCAGTCGCAGTCGCAGTTTTATTTTTTCAGTCTATGGCTGACTTTGTTCGCAGAGAGAGGTAAACATTTCGTTGTCGCGTCGCGTAGTAACAGCAGAAACCAACAATAACAAAAACAACAACTACAACAATAATAATAATATTAACAGCAAATTTAACTGTTTGCAGACCGGCAAATCACACAATGGCAAATCTTTAATAACAATGATATTTGTTTTGTTTTGCGAATCGCCGTTAGTTGCTGTTCAATTGACAGCCATTGGCCATGCCAAGCATCTGTGTGTGTGAGTGTGTATATGTATGCGGGCTCCTTAGAACTCATTAAATTGTAATTACAATCTACAAGAATTAACAACAACAACAACAACATCAGCAACAACAATTGCTAAAGCAACGCATATCTTTCTTAACTCTTGTTTGCTCGTCGTCTTCCTCTCATCATCTTCTTCTTCTTCTTCTGCGAGGTATTTCTTTCACATTGCAATTGCTTTAGTTACAGTAACTGGTGCAGTTTTGTACACATCAGCGTTGCCAGATCGTGCACGCTCTAAAGCTTTTGTTGTTGCTGTTAAAATTGAATTGTTTGTACAAGTGAAAAGAAGTGGCAAAAACTATGCGCTGTCCGTCTACGTGTATAAGCGCGCGCGTTCGTGTCTGTGCCTGTGAGTGTGTGTGTGTGTGTGTGTGTGTGTGTGTGTGTGTGTGTGTGTGTGCGAGTGTATATTTGTGTGGTCAACATGCAACGTCAATGGCTACTGTAGCTGCAAGCTTTTGCAGTTGCAGTTGCAACTGCAGCAGCCGTAAAAGCAACGAACGACGACAACAGCGAAAATTTCTTTCGAAAGTGCTGAGAAATTGGTCAAACAACTTTTTACAGTTGATTGTTGTTGTTGTTGTTGTTGCTGTCGTAATTTATACCTTGGTCAATAAACAACAACAACCACAACAACAGCAGCAGCAACAAATGCAATCGAAATGCAATTGCTTTTGCCAGCATTTTATACACATTTTATATTTTGTTTTGAGTGTGTCTGTGTGTGTGTGTGTTTTTTTTTATTTTTCTTTTTGTTGTTGTTGCTTTCTGCTGGCCGTTTCGAATTGCGCGCATGCGCAGATTTATGGCAACATTTTTTGTTAACGTGTTTTTATTTTTTTATGTGTGCGCCTGTCTGAGCAGCGCTTCAAATAACTGAAATGTGCCACAGTCCAGGATAAGGACAAGCATAACAAACGCCGAACAAAAAAAAAAAAAAAAAAAACAAAAACAACTGCAAAATGCGCATCCTTAAGCAATGGTGAGTGGAAGGGAAAATGGAAATGGAAGTTGGCCTCCGTCTATTAACTCTTTTTTCTATTTGGGTTTGGGCTTATATAACAAATTCATTTCCTGGTTCAATTCAAAATATTTGCTATTCATCAGTGCCTGCATTTCAGCTTAAGAAGCATCGCATACATACCTGTGTATGTATGTATGTATGTGAATGCTTTGTCTCGTTCTTTTTACACTGTACAACAATATTTGACCCATTGAAGAACCCGTTTGTAATTGGTTAAATTATGCTTGTTAGGGGTTTTTATTTTTAAATACCTCTTGAATGGGAAGTTACAGTCCATTGTTTTCTAACTTTAAGGCCCATTCAACTAACTCAACAATTTTGCTCAGACAACACTTAAGATCGTATTGCAATAATCTAGCTAAGGAACATTTTTGGAAGTTTTACAATCTAAAATTACATTTGGTTGAAATACCAAAAGCTTTTAGGCTTAATTTCATACATTTTTATGATAATCTTTGTTAATTAGCAGATATTTAAAGGATTTCAAAGTATTTCTTATCGGTAGATGACATTTAATGCTGTTAGTCCTTGATTTATATTCATTATTTTTTTTTTTAATAATATTGAAGAAACTTAAGACTTTTTTTTAACATTTAATACTGTTAGTCCTGGATTTATTGACATTTTCTTAAAATAATATTGGAGAAACTTAAGAGTTAGAAATATATTGAGTAATTTGATATTTATAGGCATAGAAATAAAATCGTTAATTAAATGAACTTCCTCTTAACTCTAAGCCGTTCGACACCTGCGCTTGAGTTGCCGTTCAATTGTGTTGAGGTGCACAGGATAAGTCCATAAGGGAGTCTTAAGCTATCGCTAGCCGAGGTTTGTAGCACAGTGTAATGAAAACTTCTTCTGCTGCCGCCTATTGTTGCGGCAACGTATGCATATCATATATCACGCCGTTGTATCTCTTAGATAGACGTCCCCTTTTTGGTATGCAAAACACGTTGACATTACGTACTTTTCGTGGCCTGCGGCGTAAACGAAGTGCGCTCATCCATATAAAAATAATTGTATAAACGAAAAGCATGCATTACATAAACGACAGCGAAATATACATATCTATATACATACTTATTTATACATATATATATATATATATAGATACATTGTTAACATATCGAAAATCTGATCATATTCCATTGTATTGGGGAAGTGGCATTCTATTAAAGTCTTAAAGCGAATCCGGCCGTTCGTCTTCATCTTCTTCCTCTTCTTCTTCGTGCACGTTTGAAGCAATTTGTGCCCCCATCAACAATTGCATTGAGAATTCATTGCGGCATTCAGAGAATTTGTAGTCAAATATTTCTCTCGCCTGCACCGCACGATGGCAACAACAATAGGTAGGGGAGAGGGGGGGATGTGGCATAACTAGCATTGCAGTGGCTACTGTGCCTTAATCTATGTACCTGCCGCATTGCATATTAGTTGGCCAAGTTGTTGCAGCCGAGCCGAAAGCCGAAAGCCGAAGTATGAACCGAAACCGAAACCGAAACCGAATCCAAAAACGAATCCGAAACCAAAACCGAAACCAAATCCGAAACCTGACCGCAGCATCGGGATACGTGATGTGTGATGTGTGATGCCTGATTCGTGCCCCCGGAGACGGGTGTTAACGTCAGTTGCCTGATTGATTCGCCATTGGGGATGGGATGCTGATGTCGATTGAGATGCACTTTGAGAAGGA
>JBAMCK010000326.1:0-77500 GCA_037075185.1 Drosophila pseudotalamancana | reverse complement strand
CTTGTTAAGCAATTAACTCAATTCTACGAATAGGGTATTCAACTTATTCGTGTTCAACAATATGTTTTGGCTATTATTACTGTAATTGCTTCAATGGGTGGTTTTTCATAGAATGTAGTCAAAACTTATGGGGAATACCGTTAGTAATTTACTTATTTACTTAATTAAAAATCAGCGCAAATAGAAATAGAAATAGAAATAGAAATTGTTTAACGAACAATTATTGCAAAATTTGGTGTATCAATTGCCTTCAATATTTGCATAAGCTCCACTTGTAGGGTGCTCAGACATGGGGTTTTCTTCGGTATTTCTTTTGGCCTGTTCCAGCTAATAATGTGCCCCACCTTATCCATCCCATGCATGTATGTATATACAGCTATCTATATATGTGTGTACATACATTCGCGTGTATATAGTTGGGTGTCCAGACCTCCAGTCGAGTGGAGGCGGCAGCCCCTACTTTTCGTTCTCTGTGTTGCCCCTTTTATGGCTTTTTGATTTAATTCCTTCCTGAGTGAACGCACACCCTACCCCTCCCCCTCCCCATCACTTTTCTATCTGTTCACCCCTTCGGTAGTTGTTGCCACATCTCGTTCCCCAACTGGCTGGCGATGGCCTAATTCCTCGGTTGCCACGACGGAGCGTTGTCCTCGTTAGCAACATAATCCTAAGCTCTGCCAAGACCACGCCCACGCCCATAAGCCGCCCGACCACCTTCTAGGTGAATCTCGCTGTGTGTGAGTGTGTATGAGTGTGTATTTTATTTGATATATAACACGAACAACAACAAGACAAAGCCCTGAGCATAATTTATATACAACAACAACAAAAAAAGAAAAGCAAAGAAAAAAATAGAAGTGGATGAATTATTATTTTTTTTTTTTTTGTTGTTGTGCAGGGGTCTCAGCCAAAAGGTGGGGCAGGTGAATGCAAAAAGTAAGAAACGATTTGAAATTACAAGTTAATCGAATCAATCAAAAGCCAATTGCATGCACATAAACAAATACGCGAGGATGTGCTGTCTATAAAGAGGGGAGGGGGGAGGCGAATTTCGCAGAATCGTGAAGGGGTGGGGAGGGGCGGGGAGGGGTTTGGGGAGGGCAGGCGTTGGTTCGCTGCAAATTGTAATTAAGCAAAGTGCGGGCCACAACAGCAACTCCAACAGCAGCAATAACAATACAACAACAGCAATAGCAGCAACAGCAACAGCAGCAGCAGCAGCAGCATCCAAACAACGTCCACACATGTGCATCACTCACACACATACACATGCACACACATACATACACACGGCCACCAACACTTGCATGCATATACAAAGACACAAGAGAACAAAAGAAGAAAAACAGTTAAAATCTCAACTAATCCGTTTTCTCTCTCTTTATCTGCTTATCTTTATTCCCCCACACGCACACACACGCACGCACGCACGCATACACATTCAATCGATTGCAGCTTAATGGCAACGCGAAGCCTCTGCCGCCACCTCGAGATCATCTCCGCATTGAGAAGGACGGACGGCTCATTAACTGCGCCCCTGCGCCACAGTTGCCAGATCGTCGAATGCCCGGCAATGGCAGCGCCGCAGTCGCCCACCACCAGCAACAACAACACCAACAACACCAACAGCAACACCAACAGCAACAACAAATAGCGCAAGTTGTGGCGCCAACGCTCGAGCAGCTGGACAGCATCAGAAAATATCAGGTAAGTAAACAGATAAGCAGCCATACATATATAAAAATTACATATACATACATATATATACTATATGTATATATTTGTGTGTGTGTGTGCGTATGCATGAACTTGTATTGTATGCAACACGCAATACGTTCGAATTTTGCTTCGCGCCTGTTGTTAGGCTATTCTAAATTTGTGCGAGACTGTCCAACCTCAATGCGTGACTGTCAAACTGTAAGTTCTGCCATCTGCTACAGCAAGCAAATCAAAGTATTTTAGTGAAGAGCTTCCATCTAGCAAATGACAAATTTATTCATATTTTGAAATTTTATAGTCATAGCTAAAATAATTGCTGGAAATATTTAAATTAAATTTAAAGTCATACAATATTAATATAATAATAATAATAATTTTTTTTTTACTAATAAGTAACCATATCGCATCAATAGATATAACCATGAGTTTTGTGAATCTTCTCAGATTCGTTATATTGATGTTTCACTGTAAACTCTATTTATTTGTCAATATAAAATGCTTATCAGCCTTATTTGTTACAATATCCAATAGAAGTGATACGAATGGGCCATAAGCAGAGGCAAAGATTGTCTTCATCAGTAGCTAAAGTGGGAAAGTCGCAACTCAGTTGAAACACCTGTTCTTCCAATTTACTGTTATAACCAACATGAGCTGAAAATTGATCGCATTAGTTGTATATGCAACACATATAGATAAATATAATAATATATGTGTCTCCACTTGATGCAAACCGTAAAGGGAAATATGCTTAGTTGTGAAGGTTGGCTCAGTGGCTGTCAAACTGTGGGCAGGTGCACATAACCTGCAATTCAGTAATTGAACATCGTCACAGTTGAGTGCAAAGCGTCATTGACATGCACGGCAAGTGGCAAGTGGCAGTGGCAGTGGCAACGGTGGCAACGGTGGCAGCAGTTCCGCATGCCGCATGCCGCACCGCACCCTTTCCATTGATAGCCCCATCCGGCACCTCCACCCCCGCCGTTAGCAGCTTTGTGTGCACGTTGACAATGGACGTCGGTGTTGACGTCGTCGACTATGGCAACGCTTCCGGTTGAGCATTCGACAATCGACAACCGACATTCGACATTCGACATTCGACATTCGCTTTCTGTTTATGCCTCTGTTGCTGTTCTGTTTCTGGCCATTGACCAATGGGCCCAGTGCTGCTCAAACCAAGCCCAAGCGCCCAAAGCGCCCAAAGCTCTAAATCTGTAGCTGCGTGGAAGACTTCTAAGCCAAACAATCTGGGAGCAGGAACTGCCTCGGCTTTTAGTTAGTAAAACAATTACAAAGTTTACAGCACAAAGACAATGCAAACGAGGCGGTGGCCTGGTCAGTGGAATCGTCGGTTGTGGGTGGACAGGGGGAGGCGGTGCGGAAAATGGGGAAATGAGAAGCGTGAATAAAAGTTACTCAACAACTTTTTCAGTGTACCGCACTTTTAACTAAATACGGAAGGTGACGGGAAGGAAAGACAGCAGCAAACAATAACAAGTCGTCAAATGCGTGGGTGGACTGTGTAGCCAAGTCGAAGTCGAAGCCCCTCTCCACAGAGGGGGACGGTGGAGGGAGGGCGGGTGTTACATTAGTCAGCAAACCGCTGGACGGAGGAAATTTGCAGTAATTAATTATGCAAAGTTTTAATCGATGTGAGTGGATGGTCGGAGAACTTTGGAACGCAGACAAAGGAGCCCCATAGTCCAATTGTTAATTAACATTAAGTCGGAAAGGTAACGCCAAATGTTTAATTAATTAAAAACAGTTAAGCAGCCGCTGACGTATCGCGAGCAGCTCAAACTGTACTCTTAATAGGCACACAGAGAAATCCGAATTCCAACTGCAGCAATGGAATACGAAATGAATATTAATTGCTCTTTGAACTTCCTAACCAGATTATGAATTGAAGTAGACCAATAAACAGATACACCTGGAATTTCATGGCAGGTTCGAATTGGTTGGAATTCGGGTCTGAAAATCGACTAAAGCAAGAATTTGCTTCACTTCAAGGCAAATAAGGAAAGCAGAATCTAGTTTTCTCAGAACTTCGAGATATAGCAGCATCTGTGGCATGCCACAATCTGTGAACGGTTCATTTGTTGACTCTGCGGCTAGGTGGATAATCTCTTTATTCTCCATCGATTGGTTATGACCAAATTACAGTTTGAGCTGCTCTTCGTTTGGGTTCAGCTAGATGAGCAGAATCGAAGGTCCGGCTAGGCGCTCGCCTGGATTCTTGGCGAGGAGCAGCACGCAGCCCTCATAGAGATAGGAATAGAGCAAGGTTAGCATCAGGGCCATCACCACGTTGTTTGTGTAGAGCTCCCGCAACGTCTCCGGGTCGAGGGGGATTACGTGTGGGCGTCTGCGCCAGAAAAGCATCAGAAAGCCGAAGTTGAATAGACAGAGAAGTACATAGATGTGAATCTTGTAGAAGAGCTTCCGCAACAAGCGGAACGGAACCGCAAGGATGGACATCAATAGGAATTCACAGCCGTTCAGCGTTGCCAGATTTGGTTTTTCCTCGTTGCACTTCGTACAAAATATATGAAACCTACGAGTCTCGGCAATGATCTGAAATTCGACAGCGTTACCTTCCAGTTCGATGCCTTGAGACTCTCTTCGCTTGGCTTGCTGTGCCCCAATTGAAAAGTTTTGAGCCCCGACTTCAACTTAATGATTAAAACTGGAGACTACAATAAAATGTATGCAATTCTATATTAAAAATATGCTCTAAGCGATACGCCCTTGAGATATGGAAATGTGATATACAAGACGGTGGAAACCAAAAGGCAATGGTTATATAGGTATATATATATTCATGATCAGCCTCAAGCATAATTATCTGCTTAATTTACGAAAAATGATTTTCTCTAGGCAAGTCTCTCCCTCTCGCTCCCGCCCACTTCTGATCTACTTTGTCGCATTCCAAAGAGATGCAAACGCATTTTTTTTATTTGTTTGCCTTGCCAACAGAATTTGTTGTTGTTATATTCGAGTATTTGGCTTGACCTATTGTTAACTGTAAACCGTTTGGCTACCATTAAAGGGGGTGGCCAATGCTGTTGTTGTTGTCGTTGTTGTTGTCAAATACGCTTTGGCTCGTGCTTTGCGGTATTTTTGCCCTAAGTACGCAAATTAGTTAAGCTTTTTTTTTTTTCTTTTCGCATTTATTCATTCGACGTCTTGTAACGAAGACTGTGTGTGAGTGTGTGTGTGTGTGTGACTGTGTGTGTTTATGCTAGTGGTAGTAGCATTAACACACACACACACACACACACACAATGGCATTCATAAGCAGTAGAAGTCATCGCATTTTGTTTCACACATTGCGAGTTATTTTGTTATTATTGTTGTTGTTGTTGTTGTTGTTGCTGCTGCTGCCGTTTGCGACGACAACAGCAACGGCTGCAAACTTGGCTCACACTCGCACTCACACACTCTCACTCTCTCCCGCTCACTCGCACAGCGACTAAAAAATCCCACTCAAAGCGCGCACACACACACACACACCCAAACACACACAAACACACACACACACACACACACACACACACAGTCAGAGACTTGCGCTCACTTTACAATTACTCATGCGGCCGCTGCGCTGCGCTGCGCCGCTTTGCGTCGGGTTAGGGGGAGGGGAGGCGCTGCGGCAGTGGCAGCGGCTGTGATAGGGGCGTGTGGGGAGGAGAAAGGGGGCGGGGCCGCTTTACCGCTCATTTGTTATGATTTTTCAGTTGGCATTTTTAGTTGTTTTTCTACGCGTTCTGCGATCGGCCGCATTTTCAGCTTCTGCTCTTCGGGCCAACGTGCGTCTGCATTCACTTGTGTGCGTGCGTGTGTCTGCGTGTGTGTGCGTGTGTGTTTTTGTGACGATAAGCTATATGAACTTTGAGTATATCGGATATTTAGCCGCATTGTTTCTTGGCCATATATTAAATAAGTTTCCATTGTATATTTAACTTTTTTTTAAGTGCGTTTGTAATTGTTGTTTTTTTTTTTCTTTTGTTATGTGTGTGTGTGTGTGTGTTTGTGTAATTTGTTACCTGACAGTTGTTATGCACCGCCTCCCCTCCCGTGTGTGCAGTTTGAGAGCCATTGCAGTTTAACAGCCGCTGCTGGGCTGGCAACAATATTCAGTTATAACGGGCGCGGCCAACGGCAGCAACTGTGCTAAAAGCACGTCGCAAAAAAAAAAATTAAAATTAAAAATAAAGACACCAGAAAATAAAAATACAAAATTAAAAATTACCAATACGTAAAAAAGCATTTACAGTGTCATTTATGGATTTATGGCCAATGGGCGTAAGACCCACATGTAGCAGCAGCAGCAGCAGCAGCAGCAACAACAACAGCAACAACAACAACAGCAACTGCTTCTAAGAGCCAACAGCAACAACAACATCAGTATTGCGCAATGTGTGCCAATAAGGAGCAGCTGCAAATGTAAAACAAAAACGGCAACGTCCACTCCTAAGGAGCACGGCAACACTGTTTGTCAGTGTGATTAAAATGTTTCTCAAAGGCAACAAGCAGCAGCAACAGTTGCTCCCAGCCTAGTAGCAGCTGCGGCAGCACCTCACAAAAGCAACAGCAATAGTTACTGCCTAATGAACACGGCAACACTTGCTTAAGCTTAATATGCAGAATCTGCTTTACATAGAGCACGGCAACACTGTTTGCCAAAGTTCGATTCCCCTAGGCTATTCGTAGAAATTCTGTCTCTTAAAGGACGCACGGCAACACTGTTTGCAAATGCAATTTGCTTCTGTTTAAAAAGGAACACTTATTCCAAAATGAATACGGCAACACTGTTTGCCATTGTTCGACCCTTAGGCTATTCGTAGAAAGTCTGGCAAAAGGACGCACGGCAACACTGTTTGCAAATGCAATTTACTTCTGGTCAAGAAGGAACACGGCAACACTGTTTTCCAATATAAGATCTTCCTAGGCTCTGTCTCTTAAAGGACGCACGGCAACACTGTTTGCAAATGCAATTTACTTCTGTTCAAGACGGAACACGGCAACACTGTTTACCAATATTAGATCTTTTTAGGCTACTCACAGAAAGTCTCACTCTAAAGGACGCACGGCAACACTGTTTGCAAACGAATTAACTTCTGTTCAAGAAGGAACACTTACTGCCAATAGAACGTGTCACTCTAAAGGACGCACGGCAACACTGTTTGCAAATGCAATTTACTCCTGTTCAAGAAGGAACACGGCAACACTGTTTACCAATATAAGATCTTTCTAGGCTATTCACAGAAAGTCTCACTCTAAAGGACGCACGGCAACACTGTTTGCAAACGAATTAACTTCTGTTGAAGAAGGAACACTTACTGCCAATAGAAAGTCTCATTCTAAAGGACGCACGGCAACACTTGCGCTCGAATCATAGGCAGAAGCAGAGGCAGAAGCAGACGATCGCCAGTGTGACCAGCTGGCATTGAAGCTTGCCTTAGATCTGTGTGGAGATAAACACCTTGAAAAAGAACTGCGTAAAAGTGCGTCCGTTGGCTTTAGGCGCTGACTCACGAATCGATTTGCATTAAAAGTATTAAAAAAGGAAAAATATTAATTATCATAGTAAACAGTAAACAGTCAACAGTAAAACGTAAACAGTTTTTGTTTTTGTTTTTTGTACTTTTATTTTGGTTTCAGTTTTGTTTGCGTTATTTTTATTTAGTTTTTTGTTTGTATTTTGTGAACGTCGACATAAAAAATGCAGCAGCAGCGGCGTCGCCGACGTCAGCGACTCATTTGCAACGCGACGCACGTAAACAGCAACAACAGCAACGGTAACAACAACAACAACAATTGAATGAAAACAAAACAAAAATATATGTAAATAAATAAATAAATGCACAAAAGTAAAAACTTTTTGTACTAGTTGTAAATCGCACGAGCGTTGCGAGTGTTTGTTGAATGGAAAGTCTATAAAAATGTTGTTGTTGTTGTTGTTGCTGTTGCTGCGGCTGCAGATGTTGCTATTGCTGTTGCGTGTGTTGGCCGGACCACAGAATGGCCACAGAACTATTGCCGTTATTGTTGCTGCTGTCGGTGCGGTGCGGCTCGCAGCAACTTTCGCTTTTTTTTTTTGTTTTTTATTTCTAAGCCAAAAAACAGTCAGCCGCAATTTCACTGCTGCGGCAAAAGCTGATTTTAAATGCGCATTAAGTTGCATTTGCGAGCTAAACAAATGCAGAAACAACCAAAGCCCGAGCTTTTGTTCGCATTCAAATTTATGCGTTGCAGCTGCCAATGTGGGCGTGGCCATTTGCATAGTTGCTCTCAAACTGCGGGAGAAGGGGTAGATGAAGGCGGAGGGGGAGGGGGGGGGCTGTTAAGGGCTTGGCCGGTGATCGAAACAGTGAAATAGTTTTTGAAATTGTGCACAGCGACAACAACAATAACAACAAGAACAACGAAAGCAATAACGAACAATGTGAACAAAAAGAAAAACATTAAAGAAAGAAATAAACAAATAGTTTGGTGAATATCATCGACAAGGATCAAAATTCCAAAATATGGTCCTGTCTACATTGCACATAAGCATGGACAGCGATATTGCTGGCGAGCAGCAGCAGCAGCAGCAGCAACAACAACAGCGACTGACAGCTGACACAACAGCAGCAGCAGCGGCAGCAGCAGCAGCAGCAGTAGCGACAACGCCAACCAGATTAAATGTGCTCTGCAACAACAACACTCAAATTTTGAACAACAACAACAACAACAAGGAACAGCAGCAGCCACAAATGCTGTTCGAGAAGGAAAATGACAAGCAATGCTTCACTTTGAACAACAACATTAGCAAATATTGTGATATGAACGGCAATGCAGCCACATTAGCAGCAAACGAACAACAACAACAACAGCAACAACATCAACAGCAACAACTGTGGCAGCAGCAGCAGCAACATCAGCATCAAGGATCATTTGGCAACAATACGCCGTACCGCAGCGCCTCCGCCTTGCGCCGTGGCACACAGATTCAACGGTCTTCGATGCGTTTGCGACAACAACAGGCAAGTGTTGCAAGTGTGCAGCAGCACCAGCAGCAGCAACAATAGCTCGTTTCGATTGCTGCTGCTGTTGTTGTTGTTGGTTTCCCTTTAAATTTAAATGGCAGCAACCTTCAGCTGCTATCGGCAACTGGCTTTATCTACATATATGCTAACTACAAACGGCAACCAGTTAACAAACTAGGCTAACTGGCTGCCGCAGTTGCTCGACAACAACAGCAGCAACATTGACAGCTTTCCAGCGATAGCCGATGATTTCGTTAAGCGAGTCCATCAGGCCGATTGTTACTCTATAATGATAAGCCAATCATGAGTTCTTCTCAATTGACAACAGCAGGGGTATTCCATCTATCGATCACAAATTATATATATATATATATATATATATATATATATATATATGATATGTATATGTATGTACATATTCACTATTATATATATGTAGAAAAATATTTTTATCGCTAAGCTAACATTTTTTTGTTTTAAATTTATGGCACATGCTAATAGTTAAATATTTGTTGAAATATCATAGTTTGAATTCCGCTCGTTCCAAACTTGTTGTGCTGTATTTCACAACTGGATAAAAAGTTGAAACTTTTTTAAAAATATTTTTAAAATTTTATTGATTAAATGTTGATTTAAATATCAATGTTTCGAACTTGCCATTAAGCTGAAATACCCAGTGAAATATTTTCAGCGAGAATAACAATAAATACGAACACAGCCAAAAGGCAAGTTAATAAAATTTTAATTTTAGTGTTACGCGGATTTGCAATATTTACTTTGCGGCCGACGACGCAAACGTTGCTGCTGATGATAATGATGATGATGATGATAATGATAATGATGATGACGTTGACAACAACAACAATCGTGATAATGATAATGATGATGATGATGATGATGTCATGGTCTAAACATTCACAAAAACAACAACCAGAAATAGAAACAACAACCAGTTGTACGCTGAGATATACCCTGTATTCGTGGAATGGTATACTCGTTTTGTGAAAATCGAAAGAGAACGAATTCCATACAAATTTTTATGCATATACTATATCTATTCATTTAAGCATGATAATATGCTTAATTACCTACTAAATGTCTATTTAATTGTAAAACAAATAAAAAAGTCAGTCAATTGCTAATTTTGCATAGTTTGTGACAGGGTATGTCGAAGTCGAGCATATTCCAATGCTGATTGCATACTAAATATCTATTAAATAGTATGACAAATTCTAAAGTTAGTCAATTACTTATTTTGCACAGCCTTATAGCTTGTGACAGGGTATGTCCAAGTCGGGCATTGCCACTCAGTCCACATTTACTTGTTTTACAATTGCCGTCACCCACATAGCTGAGCCACTGTTGCTGTTGCTGTTGCTCGATGATTGATGAGCCGCGGCTTTACTGGGCTTTATGATTGATCAACCCGCCTCGAGGGCGATCAAGGGGGTAAGTCCCACCCCCAGCCCCCAGCCCCCAACCCCCAGCTGTTGACTGTGACAGCAAAGTAAGCCCACAGAAAATTGAATTTAAGCACTTACGATCAATAGTTGCGTGTTAGCAGCAGCGATACCCATCGCAAGTGTTGAGCGTAGGGTATGCGCGGCGCATGAATCACTTCCACTTTTTCAATATCAATTTGAAGTTTCTTGTTCGCCGCCTGCTTCAATGTCAAACGCGTTTATTTTGTTGCTGTTGCTGTTCTTGTTGTTGTTGTTGTTGTTGTTTGATTTTATTCACATACAATTTTCTAGTCACGCTACAGACCGAGATACCCGTCAACCTCCCCGGAACCACACACACCCCCTCCCCCCCCTCGGTCCACATGTGCTGTCTGCATGTTTTTGCTGATGTTGTCGCTTCTTCTGCCTCTCGCCGTTCGCTTCTTTCTGCCCCTCGCCGTTCGCTTCTGCACCTCGCATTATGCAAGTTCAGCGAGTTTCGTTCTCGCTTTTGTTTCACTTCTTCTTTTTTTTTCTCCTCATTCTTCTCCCATTGTGCTCTCAGCGCCTTCTTCGCTTGTTATTCAATTAAGCTTTTTGCCTTTGTCTTCGCTTTGTTTCACTCACTCTTTGTTCCACCGAACATCCCCGAAATAACAAATGTGGGAGAAAGATGGCGGCAAGGTCCCATCTGTTAGCCAATTGCCAATTGCCAATTGCCAATAGCTTTGTTATCGCTCTCTTGGTCAAGTTTGGAGCGGAACCCAAAACTCAACTCTGACACGCGGCGGCTCAAAGGAATATCTTATCTTAAATATCGTTGAGAACTGCCGTTATTTACGCACGATTAATCGATTTTAGAAACTTCTTTTGTTGCACCCAAATAATATATGTATAAGACTATAATAATGCAACTCTCTTTAATATTCAAAGGAATATCTTATCTTAAATATCGTTGAGAACTGCCGTTATTTACGCACGATTAATCGATTTTAGAAACTTCTTTTGTTGCACCCAAATAATATATGTATAAGACTATAATAATGCAACTCTCGTTAATATTCATTTTTAGTATGGAATTCCATATTTATTTCTTTTCATTTATTTTCCTTACTATACGAACAGAGCTTCAATGCCTTCGGCCTTTGCTTTATATAGACATTAGGGTTATTGTTACCTATACTATTGTCTATATTACATAAAGAGAACTTCAATGGCTTGGGCCTTTGCTTTAAATAGGGTTATTTATGTATTAGGGTAATTGCTACCCCTTTGATGATCATAAAACGATTCCAGTTCGAGTGCAGCACTTAATTAAGCGCTGGGAAGTTGCGGCGTTCAACTAACCCACTGACTAACCCACTAACTAACCCACTAACTAACCCAATCCGGAGAAATAAAAAAGGTTACTTTACGCAATTAGGGAGAGAAATCTG
Source organism: Drosophila pseudotalamancana (assembly GCA_037075185.1). NCBI lineage: Eukaryota > Metazoa > Arthropoda > Insecta > Diptera > Drosophilidae > Drosophila > Drosophila pseudotalamancana. Next base: position 65,875 of record JBAMCK010000326.1, on the reverse strand, counting down.
TAAAAATATCTGGGAATTATGAGCTGAAATACATTCAGAGCACAACTGATGAGCTGCTCTTGGAATGGGATTTCAATTAAGTGATACGTTTTCCAAATTAATGCATTTATGAACTGTTATGCTTTGGCTTGCGCTCTTGCGGTTTGACAAGCACTGTGGCAGACACGTTGCCAGTTTTGTGTGCATTGAGACCGCATCGTTTGCCCACTGACCCAATCCAAATCGAGGCAAGCACTTACGTGGTTTCACCCCAGCTCCCCATTCCCCAGCTCCCAGTCCCCAGCAGCAGCAGCAACAGTCCCAACCCCAACCCCAACCCCTTACCCACACCCCCTACGTTGACCATCGTGCTGTAGTTTATTTGCTATGCTTCAGGGATTTGTGGCATGCCACGCACAGCTAAAGCTCTTTTGACAGCTTGTGGCAGGTGGCAAGAATTTCATGCATACATCACGCAAATTTCTGCATTCGGACAAAATTGTTATACGGACAGAGAACACACGTACTCATGCACATACATACATATATTTGTGTTTATGTGTGTGTGTGTGTATTTTAGCTGTTGCTCTTTGCACACATTTTCTTTGCTAATTGAATTAGCACAACTGCCGCGAATGCGAATGCGAATACGGATTAAGTGCGCCAGCTGAAGCCTCACATCTAACCTCTCACTCTTTCTCTCTCTCTCCCCCTCTCACTCTCTCTCTTAGGAGCAACTGCGACGTCGACGTGAGGAGGAGGAGCGCATCGCGCAGCAGAATGAGTTTCTGCGGAACAGCTTGCGAGGATCGCGCAAACTCAAGGCGCTTCAGGATACAGGAACGGCCACGCCCACAGCCGGCAAGGCTCTCGCCCAGCAACAACAACAAGCCGCAGCAACAGCAGCAACAATTGCCGGCGTTGAGAACGAGGCCTACCTGCAAGATGAGGATGTGGCGCAGGTGGAACACATTGACGGTGAGTACTGTAACAGGATCAGAGGGAACCCCAACACAATTATTCAGTCAAGGATCAAAAGTTGACAGGCAGTTGTCAAGATTTAGCCTCATGTTCAATCGATATTTACAGCTTAGCAGGTGTTCGAATCATCGAGTGTGAAAAACTTTTTGATTTCATATTGTAACCTTCTTCTTCTTCTTCTTCTTCTTCTTCTTCTTCTTCTTCCCATTGACATGGAGGGAGGCATCAGAAGTTGACAGGCGTATGTCAAACGTTATTCTCTTGTTAATTGAAATGTGAAATGTGCCTAATGGGTATTCAGAGAATTAGGTGTAAAAAACCTTAAGACTCAATCTTGCGGCATATTCATTCCTCTTGATTTGAATGCCTTTGAAAGAGAATTAAGTATCGAAAGTTGACAGCCAGTTGTCAAGTGTTATTCTCTTGTTAATTAACATTTTTCTTTTTTTAATGACATTTTTCGAATGCCTTCGAAGTGAAAAAAATCATCAAATGTTGACTGGTTGTAATGCGAAGTCCTTCTGCCAATCGTAAAAATTAAATTTAAATTAGGTGCAAAAAAGAAAACCTTTAAATTTGAGGGCCTTACATATTGCAATGGAGTATACTAGCATAAAACTGACTGCTAGGTTTCAATAGAATGTAATTTCTAGCTAGGAGTTTCCATTGGTCCGGCTTAAGGAGTCGGCCTTGTCACATCCTTGAACGTAAAGTTTATCACTAACTTTTTTTTCCACTTTAAACAAAGAGCGTAGTCATTGAAGTGAAGAGTAGCTTTTCAGAGCAAACACTTTACATTTCGTTGGCAGTTGAGATGGCAATAAATAAAAAAAACAAAAAAAAAAAGAAACTTTTTACTCCGACTGACTGAACCCAAACCGAACCCTTTTTGCTGCTAAGTGACACAGTAAAACGGAAAAAAAGGCCGTTGACAACTCTTGAAGTGCGGTTTGAACTGTTTGAGTCCTGCGTAATTTTCATTTTTCCTTTTTGCTGGAAATGAATGCGAGGAATGTTTCGGTGCTAATTATGACGCATAGAGTCGAGCTAATGAGTTCTTAAGGCGGCAGGTGTTGTGTGCCAGCTATGGATTATCAAAGCGTGCCGCAAGTTCGCATTGCTTCACTTCCTCAAGGTCAGTGTCTTGCTCCAGGCAACCAAATAGGGTTCCCAAAGGTTTCTTTTGTTAGGTGTGGGCTAACAAGGAGTTTCCCACTTAAAGATGAATCCCACTTTCCCGGAATAGTATAAGGTTTATATAGGGTTAGGTGTGTGTTATCAAGGAGTTTCCTTCCTTAAGATCAATGCCTCTAACCCCGAAATACTATACGGTTTTTATAGGGTTAGTTTCCTTCTTTAAGATAAATGCCACATTACCCTGAATCATATATGATTTTTACAGGGTTACGTGTGGATTATCAAAGAGTTTCCTTCACAAAGATCAAAGTCTCTCCCACAATCATTTATGGTTCATAAAGGGTTTTTTTTGTTGGGTGTGGGTTATCAAGGAACTTCCTTTTTAATGATTAATGTATCCCACCCCATTTAGGGATTATATAGGGTTAGGTGTGGGTTATCCAAGAATTTATTTCTTAAAGATCAATGTTTTTTCCTACAATCATACTTTGTTTACATAGGGTTAAGTTTGGGTTCTCAAGAAGTTTCCTTCTTAAAGATCAATGTCATAAAGGGTTTATATATGTATATATGGTTTATTAAGGGCTACTTTTCTTAGATATAGGCTCTGAAGGAATTTTCTTTTTAAAGATCAAATCATATCATTCCAAAATCATTTAGGGTTTATTTAAGGTTAGGCGTGGGCTATCAAGGAGTTTTTCGATGTGTCCCTCCCCGAAATTATTTAGGAGTTATACAGGGTTAAAGTTCAAAGTCTCTCCCACTACAATCATATTTTGTTTACATAGGGTTAGGTGTGGGTTCTCAAGAAGTTTCCTTCTTAATTATCAATGTCACGCTGCCCGGAATCAAATACGGTTCAAAAAGAGTTCGAATAGAGTTCGAATTGGATTCAAATAGGGTTCACATGGGGTTTCTTTTGTTAGGTTTGAGTTCTCAAAGAATGCCACAGGTTTGTTTATATTCACTTCTCGGGGATCTATCACAGATTTCGGCACCCAGCTAATTCGCAACTCTACTTGCAGGCTACGGGGAGCTGATTGCGGCCCTGACCCGCCTCCAGAGCCAGCTCTCGAAGAGCGGACTGAGCACGCTGGCGAGCCGGGTGTCGGCGGCGCACAGCGTACTGGCGAACGCCAGTGTGGCGCACGTGCTGGCCACCAGGAGCGCGGTGCTGCAGCGGAGGAGATCGCGGGTGGGCGGGCCGGTGCACGGCAATGCGCTGGGTCTGCAGAAGGAGATCGTGGAGCTGCTGACACAGTCCAATACGGCGGCGGCCATAGAGCTGGGCAACCTGCTGACCAGCCACGAGATGGAGGGCCTGCTGCTGGCGCACGATCGCATTGCCAGCCACACGGACTCCTCGCCCTCGCCGACGGGCACGCTGCCGACCTCGACGTCGACGCCGACGCCGTCCCAGACGCCAACAGCCATGGCCGCGACGCTCAGCGGCCACAGCAGTCCCGTTTCGACGGCCAAGGTCTCGGCCAGCAGCAGAAGCATGGCGGTGCTGCCTCCAGTGGTGCCCCTGCCACCCACCTCGGTGGCACAGCGGGGCGCCATGCCGCTGCCCGTGGCTGTGGCGGTGCGGGGCGAGTCGCCGCCGGGCATGAGCGCCTGCTTCGGCACGCTGAACGATCAGAACGACAACATCCGGATCATACAGATCGAGAAGTCCACCGAGCCGCTCGGCGCGACGGTGCGCAACGAAGGCGAAGCGGTTGTCATTGGCCGCATTGTCCGTGGCGGCGCGGCCGAGAAGTCCGGCCTGCTGCACGAGGGCGACGAGATCCTGGAGGTGAATGGCCAGGAGCTGCGTGGCAAAACGGTGAACGAGGTGTGCGCCCTCCTGGGCGCCATGCAAGGCACACTCACATTTTTGATCGTGCCCGCTGGCAGTCCACCGCCCGGCGGCGGCATCTGCACCGGCCTGGCCATGCACCATGTGGGGGGCATGGCGCACCGGGATACGGCCGTGCTCCATGTGCGGGCCCACTTCGATTACGATCCGGAGGATGACCTGTACATACCGTGCCGGGAGCTGGGCATCAGCTTCCAGAAGGGCGACGTGCTGCATGTGATCTCCCGGGAGGATCCCAACTGGTGGCAGGCGTATCGTGAGGGCGAAGAGGATCAAACCCTGGCCGGCCTCATTCCTAGTCAGTCCTTCCAGCATCAGCGCGAGACGATGAAGTTGGCCATCGCCGAGGAGGCGGGCCTGGCTCGATCCCGTGGCAAAGAGGGTGCCACCAGCAAGGGCGCAACGCTCCTCTGTGCTCGCAAGGGCCGCAAGAAGAAGAAGAAGGCCAGCTCCGAGGCGGGGTAAGTGAACAGGCCAGCAGGACGCGCTCCTAACTGTAGCCTAATCTCAATCCCGTTGCAGCTATCCGTTGTACGCGACGACTGCGCCGGACGAAACGGACCCCGAGGAGATACTCACCTACGAGGAGGTGGCGCTCTACTATCCACGGGCCACCCACAAGCGACCCATCGTCCTCATCGGCCCACCCAACATCGGACGGCATGAGCTTCGCCAGCGTTTGATGGCCGACTCCGAGCGTTTCTCAGCGGCGGTGCCACGTAAGTAGCTACTACCAGGTCCTGCTTCTTAGTGCCCTTCCCCCGCTCTCTTTCTGTCTCACTCTCTCTCTCTCTCTCTCTCTCTCTATCTCTATCTCTATCTCTATCTCTGTCTCTGTTAAACTGTCTCTCTCTGCCGCGCAGTTTTCTACTTGCTTGAGGAGAAACTTAAACCAGCAGCCAAGGGTAAAGCAACAGTCGCAACTGATTCCCAGCGCATTGCTAGCATTACCCTTTCATTGAGTAGAGTTCATCGGTTGCACGAGACTAATCGGAGGAATGATTCAACCCTTGCTCCCTTTCTCCCGTGCTACCGATGTCTCTATGCTCAGTGCTGGCTTTTCCAACCTCAACTCCCTTTACTATGATTAAATCCATCCAATCACAGCCGGTAACTGATCTATGTACCTTTTTTCTGCTCCATCTCTTCCGCTCTGTCTAGACACATCACGGGCCCGGCGCGAGGGCGAGGTTCCCGGCGTGGATTATCACTTTATCACGCGCCAGGCCTTCGAAGCGGACATTCTGGCCCGTCGCTTCGTCGAGCACGGCGAATACGAGAAGGCATACTACGGTAAGTCTGCCAGGGGGCAGCCCTTGGGAGTGGGAAGTATTCTCATAAATTGCGTATCCAATTCCAATTTCAATTCCATTTCCGTTTCCCTTTCCGTTGCAGGCACATCACTGGAGGCCATACGCACAGTTGTTGCCAGTGGAAAGATTTGTGTGCTGAATCTGCATCCGCAGAGTTTGAAGCTGCTGCGTGCCTCCGACCTCAAGCCGTATGTGGTGCTGGTGGCGCCACCTAGCTTGGACAAGCTGCGGCAGAAGAAGCTGCGCAACGGCGAACCGTTTAAGGTGCGTTAACTATTTACAATCAATATGCGATACAAATATATCGGTATCAAATGTGTTTATTACATATGCATATATTTATTATATTTGAAATATATATATCAAATTCATAGATAATAAATGTGTAAATATGTTTATTATCTATATATTTCATTCTCATTGCATTTTAACTAACTAAACAAATCGACATTTTGTCGCTTCTCACGCGCAGGAGGAGGAGCTGAAGGACATCATCGCCACCGCACGGGACATGGAGGCGCGTTGGGGTCATCTCTTTGACATGATCATCATCAACAACGACACGGAGCGGGCTTATCACCAGCTGCTGGCGGAGATCAATTCGCTGGAGCGCGAACCGCAGTGGGTGCCCGCCCAGTGGGTGCACAACAATCGCGATGAATCATAATATCCTCAGCTGCGGTCACAGCTGCGCCACCTGTTCCAGCCCCAGCAACAGCTGCAGCTGCAGTTGCACCTCCAGCTGCACCTCCAGCTTCAGCTCCAGCTTCAGATCCAACCAATCCAACCAATTCCCAATCGGCCAGCGCCCACTTTGTAAATACGTTTCAATTCAGCCATGTGGAGGTGGAGGAGCTGCTGTCACCGGGGAGTCGAGACGTGCCGCCGGGCAGCTTTTCGGGCATAGAGTATCTGCATATATAGTTTGCCTATTTATCTACTTATTTACTTGTACTTAACCGGCTCCCATATACTCGTATTATTTATGAATGTATCTATCTGTATATTGTTTGTTGTGAATGCATTTGAAACATGGACCGAAGTTTCCTAAAATGTTTTCAAGCATTTCAATATTTTTTTTTTTTAATCATGATTGTTCACAAAAATTGTTATTCAATTTTAAAACTAAAAAGTTTTTTTTTTTAATTTTTTTTTTTTTTTATTTTTTTCTTTGATGTATTTAAAATTTTATATGATTATATTATAAGAGTTTGTTGAGCACTTCCTTAATTTCAAGACAAAATTGAAATTGTAAAAAAAAACCATAGGAGTTTCAGTTATTGTAACACGGGCCAGTCCGTACTCTAAATCGTAATCGATTCAAAAATTAAATTCGAGTTCGAATTCCAACTCCAACTCTAAATATCCATAAACGAACCGTTCAAAGAGAGGGACAGAACAGAGTAAAAAGTTGTGGAAAGAGCGCGAGCGCGAGCGAGAGCGAGAGCGAGGGGGAGAATGGAAGTGCAAGGGCAGAAGCAAGCAAATGTTACAATTACGTAATCTATTTACTTTATATAAATATATATATATACAAATATATACATATACATAAACTATACAAATAAATAAATATACACATAAATTATATGCAGTAAACAATTAATTTTTAACAGAAAGCTATGAGAGAGCAGCGAAAGGGAAGAGAAAGAGATAGCAATAAACAAGAACAACAAAGAAAGGATGAAAGCAACAACAGAATCAGTACGTCATTGCCAAATAAAACAAAAGATATAATAAAGAATACCAAGTATGAGTATAAAAACAAAAAACAAAAAACAAAAAAACAAAAAAACGAAAACAAAAACAAAAAGCAAACAACATTCCGCCAGCAAGCAAAGAAATAGTATGAAATACATTTAAAAAAAAAAAAGTAGCCATCATAAATGGGCGCTGTAAAAAAAAAAAAGAAAAGAAAAGAAATATAAAACAATAAACAATTGAAAAACTAGGCACTAGGCTAAGAGAAACATAAAGTGGAAAACAGACAACTGTAGTTGTTTCCAAAAAAAAAATAAAATAAATAAATAAATGTTGTAATTAATTATTTATAAAGCGAATAGTAAATGGCAAAACGAAGGAAAAACTCACGAAGCAAAACTAAAAGTCTTTAATAAATTAGTTGCAGATTTTAGACATGAGCGTGTTTACATCTATAAAAAAATTTGTTGAGCGTGCAACAATTTTATTAAGGAAATGCTAGAAACGGCGTCAAGTAAATTAGCAAACTATGTTACACAATGTTGGACACTTCAAAGATTCTAAGACACAGCAAACAAAAATCAAGAAAACTAAAATATATATATATATATAAAATAATAATTTTTTTTTTGTGTAGTCAGCAAGGTAAAAAATGTGTGTGCAGTAAATTTGTTTAAGTTTTTATTTATACGTATTAAAAACAAAAATCCAATAAATATGAAAACTAATTAATAAAACTAAAAAATGAGTATATTTTTTACATGAGTGAACGAACGTATGGGGAATGGAGATTGAATCCAGGCACTTGTCAAAGCGAAAGCGGCAAATATTTAAATTTCAGTTCATTTGGCGCCAGAGCGCTGCCAGAAAATATTTCTGGCGAACAAGTGGCAATACCGCGTAACAGTAGTGCATGCCACCTAACAGAATTGCGCAAGCAGTGTGACCATCGTTCGTAACAGCGCCTTGTGAGTTAACATATGCAGCAGCTGCACAAAGTTCATTTACTTTTATCTCTTTCATGCGATTTCTCTCTCATTCTATTTCGATTGAGCAAACTGTGCGGACGCGTCTAGCTCAGTTAGTACGGTACCGTTGACGGCCAATTGTTGTGGTTGTTTTTTTTTTGCTTTTTTGTTATTGGTGTGATATCAAACTGCATTTTATTTCGCCTGTGTGTGAGTGTCTGACAATTTTTATGGTCAAATAATAATCTTATCGCAAGCATGAGTCGAAGCACAAATTATTGCTAACTGTCGTCGTCGTCGCATTGAATTTGAACCCGTTAGTTAGCTCCATCATTGAAATAACTCAAGAACAGCTGCAAGTAACAACAAACAAACGAAAGAACGAACGTCGTGTTTACTGTGTGTGTTTCACTATCCCAACGCTAACCATAGAAAATGCCTGTTAAGTCAGTATCCCGTCAGCAGAGCCAAACACCCGCCCAGCAGCTGCAGCAGCAGCACCAACGGGACGTGGAGAATGGCCTATACCCGAATATACCGCCCGAGCGGCGATCGCCGGCTCGCCTAGCGCGACCCCCAACGATGCGCCAGGACACAGTTGATATGGAGGAGATACCACTTAATCAGTCTAATTCTATCCAAGAGTCAGAGGATCGCCAAAAAATGCGCGAAATATTCGACAAGGTAAACTAAGTGCACAATCGAATAAGAAGTTAAACACTCGCCTCTCGCACTCTCACTCTCTCGCTCACTGCCGTTCTGTCCGCTCTCCGAGTCTTGCTGCCGGTGTCGCCGTGAGCGAGTGCATGAATGAATTTCCTTGTTTTGTTTGAGACGTCCGTCTGTCCGCGCCCTCTGCCCTTGGTGAAAGTTTGTCTGAGCAGCGCGAATCCAACAGTTGAGTGTTGAGTGTCGAGTGAATCATCAGCTCATTCGACCCAGTCACCCGTTACCTCTCTGCCGGCTCTCGCCTCGCCCAACAAATTGCAGTTTCTTATGCATTGCTTGCTGTTACGCTTTATTTGTATGCGTGCTGGCAATGTCGCTGCGACTGCGCGCTATTTGCGCTATTTCGCTGTAAACAATGGAATGGGAGGAATGGGTAGATCAGCTTATCAATGTCACGTCGACATATCCAGCACACAGCATTCACTCAATTTCACACTTCTGCATAATTCACCGTTAACATTTTGTTGTGTGCTCTTCTCAGTTTGTTTTTGCCTAACATAACAGCAGCAACAAGAACAACAAAACAACAACAAAAACAAGCAATTGACTGAAGGGGAAGACAAACTCTTATCGCGTACGAAAATTGTAGGGAGAACAACCGGTTATGGGAATGTGTACATAGATACATATACATACAGACGGGCATATACGTATGTATGTATGTTCACATATCTTCCCATGTATTGTACATGAGAATGTGCTTATTTGTGGGGTTTGCTGATGTTGGTTGTTGTTGTTGTTGTTGTTCTTAAGTGTCAAAAAGTTGATTTGAGTTAGTCACTTGCACGAAATTATTATTGCCATTTCGTTCCTTAGCGTTGAGTATTGTTTCGTTCTCATTAAGAAGTGCCGCTCCCAACTCCCGTTCCCCGCTCAGTCGATTTTCATTGATTTTGTTTTGTGCGGCGTTTCTGTTAAGCAGCATTCCATTTTACATATGTATATATAAGTTGTCTTTGAGTGAAATTGTCCCTTTCTCTAACCTTGCCTCGCTGGCTGGTTCTTCCCCCTCTCCCCCTCTCCCTCTCTCTTTCATTCTCTCTTTCCCCTTGATATGTTCCGCTCGTTCATTGGCCCCTGGCAACTGAGACAAGAGCACAAATTGCATTTCATCATATTACCCCTAACCCGTTTGCGGTAATTCTTCTTCTGGCACTTCTGTTCCTATCTTTTATGCTTTCCAGTTCTAGTTCGTGAATAGAATCCATTTATTAATATCTGGTATATCTGGTATGGGATAAACATGCCATGCTTATTGACTTAGTGTGGATTCCAGCTTTTGCCGTGTTTTCTCTATTCTTCTTCGCAAGACTCTTTTCAGCCCCTTTTCAATATCAAAATATAGTTTCGCAATCTTATCTAATTGGTTCGGCCAATGGCATTTAGAGAACCGTATAACCCCAAGCGCCAAACATTTCAATGCCTTACTCAAGTACACACGTGCATACACACACACACACACACACGCACACACACACACACATACACACACACTTACATACATACACCCATACATGCATGACTGACTGCACAGCAGCTGTCACCAGCTGCAATTTGTGACTAAATGACTCCAAAGTTTTCTATAATTATTCGTTACTCTAATCTCCCCCATACTTCCCACTCCCTTCCTCCCCAGTTCCAATTACAATTGCTTATCGGTCGTGTTTGCTTTGTTTCCATATCTGAGACACATCGACAAGCGATCAGTACAGGTGACTAGATAGAAAAACAAACATACCCTACCCTATACATAGTTCGGCTTTGCTCGGCTACTAAATACCCTCTGCTCTGTACAAAAATAATAATATTATCATTCTTTTTTACTTACAAACACATTATGCAGCTGCTGTGCATCTTCTTTACGCAAACTAATACCATTAAAAATGTGATTTTGAAGAACTTTGACTTTTGAAATAGGGTATAACTATCATTTACTAAAAACTACAATACGAAAGGAGTCAACTATACAAAATAGAAACCTACTTCCGACCTAATTTGATAAGCGAAATGAGAAAAAAAAACCGAGAAAATATTATCCGACCAAATCAGGGTCATCATCCAGATCATAACTGTAACACCTGTAACATACGTATTCACAGAATCAGTATACCCGAAATTATCTTTTTCAATAGGTTCAAGGCAAAAGAACCATTCATTCGAAAATATGTGGGTATATATGGACATATATAAACAATTTTTCGTAACTCATAAAAATATTTTTAAACTGCGATTTGCGGTCTTTCTTATAAGGCATAAAAAATAAAAATAAAAATAAATAGTCGCAAAAGTATAAAGTATGTTCTGGATAACATTTAATATACATACATACATATAAAAACAGTACAAAATTGCAATAAAAAAAAATACTTTAAGATAAATGAGTGCAATTAATCCGTAAATGTAATAGAAAATTCCATATATCAAATACATTGTTTATGGAACCACATTTAAAATTTGCAAAGCGAGTCCTAAAGTAGATTAAAAACTATTCATCCCCAGATTCCTAATGGGAATTATTATCATTTGATAATCATAATTTTGGTATCTTTTGATTAGCAAACAGGGTATTAAACTATTCCAATATCTAAAATGTTGTGTGCTGCTTATGAATTAAACTATATGGAAGGGAAAAGGAGACATTGGTTCAAAGTTGTATGTGACCCAAGTGCTATTTAACTGTACGAGAACGAGCGGGGGGAAAGGGTATTTATTCTTCGTTAAAACTGAAGTTGGGCGGATTGGTCAAGTGTTTGTCAGTGCTGCAGCCTCAATTCGAATGCAGTTTTGACGGATTCGTCGAATGGGGGAACCAATTTGGAATTTTCATTGGATGCCTGGCCTTATGTGGCACCTTGTTTAGCTGCATTTGGTGTGATTTGTTGCATCAGTGCGATGTGGATGTGGGGATGTGGGGATGTGGATGTGGGGATGTGGGGATGTGGCATGCGGGGCAGTGCGGCAATTTCACAATCTTCAGCTTTGGATCGCGATGGTATTGCAACACGTAGCACGTTGTCGATGTGGTGTCTAATGAGTCCTTTATTTGAAATTTGGCATATGGTATATGAAAACAGACTTCGGAATCGATATGGGAATCGAAATAGGAATTGAAATGTTAGTTATTGATTTGCATCCGCCGGCTGCTGCACTGAGCGCTATTCGTCCACGGCATCGATAAACTGTTCCTCCTCGCTGGTGTCAGCCACGGCATCCATAAACTGATCCTCCTCGCTGGTGTCAGCCAGATCAAAGAAGATCTGCTTGTGGATCAGCTTGGTCCGTTCGCTCATTTGCATCGACTGGGCCTCCTCCTCATCGGTCGGCTCCAGTGCGTCCTGCCAATTGTCCAGCATCTGCCTCCTCCTCTTGCTCTTGCTCTTGCTGCGGTCGTTGAGCATGTGTTTGCTGCGACGTCTTTGCTGCTCCTTCCGTATCTCCAGCTCGCGCATCACCTGTGAGCCCTGCGTCAACGGCCTGGGAAGGAGGTTCGCTCCAATGAAGAGGCCTGCCAGAGCCATATATATGACTATGACGGTGCCAATGCCCGAGGATTCCTGTACCTCGATCTCGTCCTCGTCTGACCATTCACAGTTGCATTGCTCCGAATCCTGTCCCATCCACCAGCCCATCGCATTCCTGCTCATCTGCCAAAACTGTGACATTGTGCTACGGATACTTGAAAACGTGAAGCTTGAATGCCACTACGGGATTTATGATAGTCATGTCAGGACCGTTTGGAGAGGAAATCTCGCAAAACCCACCTGTAATTATCTGTTTTCTGGGGCCAGTTTTAAGCGCAAAGCTCACTCCTCAGCTACAACGATGCCGTACTATTTATTCCTTTATGTTTTCCGTATAATTTGTGTGACTATTACCGGTTGTGACTGACATTTTTGAACTCGCCTTCAAATCAAGAAAGCGTCGCCTTCTCCATGCATCAAATTTTCAAAAAATCTATCGATTCGATTTTAAGTCCCACCGCAATCATATCAAATAGATAATGTTTGTCTAACACTTATTTTTGGTCTTGTCGTAATACTCTATTTCTTTTCATGATATTCTCTATTGATTACTAAAACCTTAAGTCAATTGCATTCTGTTGACAATCTAGACACCCAATCATTGTATCTTCTGTCTATAAAATATGATGGCTGTAAAAATACCGGTAAATTTGGAATTTCGTATCTAAATTGTACATATAGTCCTATCTGGGGGCAGCATAAATTCACAAAAATCTGGACACGTTTACAATAATATTTTATTATTTGTAAGTTTGTATAGATACGAGTTATAGATTTACTTTTATACATTCGAAAAGACGGACTTTACACAAAGCCGATATTCCCTTTTTCCCTTCGCAAGCAGAGTAAATTATTGATTTATTCCTTTTAAAATGCTCGAAATCCGTAGGTAAATGCAACAGAGTTCATTATAGGTTATAAAATGGAAATTGAATAGTAATAATTAAATAGTGTAATAATCGATATTTTTACATTCAAATTGTCAAAAAGCGTCTGCTTGACTATAATATGAATTTTCCATGTCTTGCGAACGTATGCATAAATATAGTCAGGCACCGAATAAATTGTTATTATATATATTTATATATAATAAACCTTTCTCACCTGCGCATTTTGCCTTAGTAGTCTTCATTAAGGTTTAATGTCCCGATGAAATATTTATTGTTTCTTTTTGTACTTTTCGAAAGTTGAACAATGCCGATAATCAGATTACAAATGCAACTTAGAACGGGAATTTGTTTAAAACCGCAAATAATTTTATTTTTGGCTAAAGTTTATGTGGGCGAGTGTAAACCGCACATTGCTAACTGCACTTAATTTATAAATATCACCTGAATGAGTTTTAAATTAAGATTTGAATAATTGAATAATTGGATTGCAGCACGACTCGAACCGAGACGGACTGATCAACACACACGAGCTGAAGGCTCTCATCTCGGATGGCTACTGCCGTGACATACCCGCATACATTGCGGAGCAGATCCTGCGCCGGAGTGACGCTGACAATGACGGGCAACTGGACTTCGAGGAGTTCTACGGCATGTCGCTGCGCCACAAGTGGATGGTGCGGAATCTGCTGGCCAGGTATTGCCGGCTTGTGGTGCCACCACCGAGGCCGCTGGAAGGCGACGAGCCAGACGGCGCCTACGAGAAGCAAATGTCCATCTGCCCCCCACCGCTGACGATGGTCATCTTCTCCATTGTCGAGATCATCATGTTTCTAGTGGACGTCATTTACTTTCAGTAAGTACTTTGTGTTCCCTTTGGCATGAATAATTCAATTAATTAATGTGCCTTCTCGCTTTCCGCCAACAGGGACGATCCGAACCACAATCTGAATATCGGCGAGAGCACCAACGGACCTGCGGCGACGCTCTTCATTTACAATCCGTACAAGCGGTACGAGATGTGGCGCTTCGTCAGCTACATGTTTGTGCACGTGGGGCTCATGCATCTAGTAATGAATCTGATCATACAGATCTTCCTTGGCATTGCCCTGGAGCTGGTGCATCACTGGTGGCGCGTGGCGCTCGTCTATCTGGCCGGTGTATTGGCCGGATCAATGGGCACCTCGCTGAGCAGTCCGCGCATCTTTCTGGCGGGTGCCTCCGGCGGAGTCTACGCTCTCATCACAGCCCACATTGCCACAATCATCATGGTAAGTCCATCCAACCCTTCACACCGGCATTCCAATTCAAATGTCATCTCTGTTTGCAGAACTACTCGGAAATGGAGTACGCAATCGTGCAGCTGCTAGCCTTTCTAGTATTCTGCTTCACCGATCTGGGGACCTCAGTATACCGCCATTTAACTGATCAACGTGACCAGATTGGATACATTGCGCATTTGTCTGGGGCTCTTGCTGGCCTGCTTGTGGGCATCGGAGTGCTGCGCAACCTTGAGGTGCGCCGCTGGGAGCGCATTCTCTGGTGGGTGGCTATCATCATCTACTTTTCGCTCATGACCACCGGCATCATTGTGCACATCTTTGTGCCCGACTACTTTCCCAAGGCCGAATACAACTGATCGCCATTGAAATCCGAACCAATTACAAATTAGCTTCAAGTCGCGCATAGCCTTAGCCTCAGGTTGTAGATGTACATGTCCAAAGTGCCCTTGATCTTCATCTAGGCCATTTATTGCCTTCAGTAGGTGTAGTCCCATGCTATTGCTTATGACTTATTTGGCATCGAGTGTCTAGTGACGCTTGTAGTGCACCTTACGCTATTTAATTTATAAAGTATTTACCGCCTTTACGATTTCTAATAATACTTTGCTACCCAAATGTGCTTACAACTGAGCAACATGACGTAATAAATCCTTCATATTTATTTATGTACACAATAAACAATACGAAACTTGTTCATTCACATATCTACTTCTCCCTCTCACCTCTTGGTAGCTTCACTAGCTTAACGAATTGGCTGGTCATGATGATCAAAAAGAAACCCTTTAGTATTTATGTAGTAAGATACACACAAAATGTATGTTTTAATTAAAAGTTCATGTTTATTGATATTTTCATACCCAAACAAATTAAAAAATTATATTTTTCAATTAATCAAGACAAATTCTCCTTTTCTTTCGTTTGTTTTGAATTTATAGCCATAATATTTCGGGGTAACAACACATAAGTCCTTGCCTTACATCATTACGAATGAACATTTGAGATTTTTTAAATGCATGTCTTGTTCAATAACTTTATATACATATATATACAGCGCACATTTTGTGCCTGTGGGCCAGTAGGTTGAATGGATCTTACGCCAATCTTTCGCTTAGCAACCCCATGTCCCACTTGCCAGGATATACACATTTCGTACATGCTGTACCCATATTACAAATGAAGTAGTCGATAATAAAGTATATGCATATTTTATATTTATTATACACCTGTATTACCCTAAAAACTAATTTATTTTTGTAAATGTTATATGTCGCATATGCTATACGGCCTTTGCTGCATATGCTATGCACACGGCGGAGCACTCTGCCAGCAGGACCACTAAATTTCAAACCCTATATACTTACGCACAAAACAATATCCAAACATTCGGTTTAACGGTCTAAAAATATCAATTTATCAAGTTGTAAAAAATAGTTGTGCATTTTACAGGACGATTACAATGCGTTAACCTCTTACAATAAAAATTAATTTTTTCATTTATAAAAAAAATAGATGTGAACATAAATTAAGCAATTCCAGTTATAAAAATATATATTAGATTAAGATATATTTCTATGTTTTTATATATATATATTTATATACATGCTAAAATAAAAAGTTAATTTTTTACAAAAGCAAACGCACTCAGTTTTTCCATAGTATTATGATATTTTAAACGTATTAAAATAAAATTTTCCATTATGAAAACAATATATATATAAAACATATATTCTTTGATATATTATATATACGTTTCTCTAACTTAAAATACTCTGGGTTTGCGCTACAAGGTATGGTGTAGCTTGTGATGGTGAAATTGAGACTCAGTCTATTTTCTCTCAAAGAACAACCGGGCGGCCGATACGGTACAAACGTAACGGTACTCGCCCTTATCCCATTACACCCTGAAGATAACATACTATATAGAATATTTAGAATATATATATATAATATGAATATATATAATGTTCATGTATGATATACATATATATATATATATGCATATACATATAACATAAATATATAAAATATTTTGTATATTATATCTATATATATGTATATATATATTTATCATGTTCATGTATATTATATATATATACATATGTTTATAAGGGGAGCTGTGAAAACTAACTTAATTATGTAATATTCCGGCTGTTTCAGTTGGTGAAGCCGGAAGAAATTTTAGATTAGTAGTCTCCCCTTGGGAGACTTTGGCGACTGTGAGCCAGGCCTGGGGCATCATATGGTGTAGAATGGACTCAAGACGGTCAACTGGCAAATAGGCGATTGGCTCGTCCGATTCGTTAAGTATATCATTGTCCGGCACGCCCGGTATCGGCAATGCCACCGGAATGCAGTCTTTCTCTTGATTTGTGGCCAATGCGCGAGTGACGCTTAACAGTTCGTAGGTTAGACCCAAACGGAACACGATAAGCTGCTCGCTGTTTTCATTGATGGCCTGCATAATGTAATACATCATATAGGCAGTATTACTATGAAAGTTTGGCATCAGGAGCAGCTCCTGCACCGATTTACAAGCGGCCAACTGGCGACTAAGCTCGGCATCCACGTTGACATTGATAAGTTCGACACGCTTCACACTCCCGCCAGCGGCAAGGCCTTCCATTATCTCATTTACGTTGAACGAGCGGTTGCTGTGGTGGTTTTCCAGTCGCAGATGGCGAAGGCGCTTCAGACTCGGAAGCACTTGTTTGCCAAACGAAACAACCTTCATTCCACGACAGGAACCCAGTACAAGCGTTTCGAGCTGCTTTAATCCCTGTAGCTGTAACAGCTCCAGCTGAGCCATGTTGTTGATCCCACGCAGGCTGAGTTCCGTCAACTGTTCCAGATTCTGCAACGGCTGCAGCGAAAGAATACTGGCCTTGGGCTCAAGCATGCGTATGCGTAGCACGCGCAATTCCAACATCTTCTCCATATTAACCAGGTTTAGTGAACGACTGGTGCATGTGGTGCGAAGCTCCTGCAGACGAGGTAAACGCTTAATAACTGACTGGATAAATTCCGCCTCAGATGGATCCGTGCGCAGGATGCGGAGTGCCTTGAGCACACGTAAGTCTCCTTCCATACGCATCTTGGGATTGTCCATTTTGACGCCCATCATATCCAGTTCATGGGTGCGATAACGAACCATATCACGCAAAAGGAACAACCAGTTGGTGATGTGAGTGTCGCGCAGCTTCAACATGCGCCAAACGCTACGATCGCGCCCAATCATAGCCCATGTCTTGCACACCTGTGACATACGTACACGATCCTGCATGAAAAAAACACAAATCAGCAAGAGATCAGATGTGAATAATAATGTAAGCTTACATGCAAATCCAGTGTCTTCATTACGGCAGACATTAACTGGCAGCCTATGTTGCCGGCCAAAACGCAGTCAACAAATGTTTGACGCTTTTCCTTTGCGGTGGAGCTGCGCTTAAAATATTTTTCATAAACCTCCAAATCCGGTTCGCGTGGTATGCTACAAAATAAAGAGGAAGAAATACATTATTTAATAATTTACATCGAAGCAACAAAATTAATATAAACAGCCTAAACATTAGTTGTTTCTTTCTTTGATACTTCAATGTTCCTACGCTTGTCTTATACACCTGTATAAAATCCTTTCTTTCTTTTCAGTTACATACAAAGAAATTTTCATAATCGACTGTACAGCGGGCGTAAGTTTTGAACTAGAGGAAAGTCTATATTCTTCTTCTATTTGTAGATTTGGTAACATTCTACGGCAACTATTATACTTCAGTATATAAGGATTCCTGTACATTGCATCTTGTTAAATTATGTTTTGAATTGTTCTGGAGATTTGTTCTCATAAAAACACAATATGTTCTGATTTTTGTTTTCCTATGTTTACACCATTAATGCACTGGAACTAAACCGAACTGAACAGAGATGATTCGATGAAGAGTGGACGTCAGATGAGATTGCGGCCAAGTTGTTTGCCTTCGTTTCGGACTCACACTTGTAAACGGGGACGCGGTGGCTCGCCAGCAATGGCCAAAGCCTTGCGACCGTTAATCACAACGACCTCCAGGGGTTTGGGCGTGATCTTGTTGCCGGCACGACTTTCTTGTGTATCATCGCTAAGTAACTGGTCGGGTGGCAGAGCGCCGGGGAGCTCGATCTCCCCACCGATTTCTAGTAGCCCACCATTGCCATCGCTATTGCCATTGCCGTTTAACTCGGCTGTCGTATTCTTGCCAACATCAACAGCAACGCCGGCACCTGCAGTGGCAATAGCTTTTAAATTTTCAGTGGCAACTTCTGGCTTCTTCACACCATTGGCTTGTCCGTGTCCCGATGGTAGTCCTTTAGCTGCCTGCTGCAAATTGGTCATATTGCTACCAGGTTTAACGCATTGCTTGATAGAAGAAAAACAAAAATAAGACAAATAAGACCAGTTGAATAGGAATGAATTGACACCCTGCCACCTACCATGCAAATGTAGCTATTCACATTGGCTGTTCCGACGGGATAGGCCTGTTGCTTCTCATCGATAAGCTTGAGGCAATATACACAGATCACTGTCTTGTCTATAACTTCCGGAGGTTGGAGATTTCCCTGCACAGTAGGTTCTGGTACAGGCTTAGCTAATTGTTTAGACTGATTGCTGCTGAATGCAAAGTCCGTGAGAAAATAATGCATCATATGAAAGAAGCCGTAGCCTACCTTCGTTTGCGTGCGCTGTTACCACCGCCAGAGCCGGTGCTGGCGCTGGTGTTACCATTGCTAGCAGCCAACACGCGAGCATTGCCCTTGACAGCCATAGTAGAAGTCCAACCTTCAGGAGGCGGACTGGCTCCCTTAGGAACCTTGGGCTTAGGCACACGTTTGCCAGACACTGGCGCAGGGCCGGTCTGCAGTTGAGTGTTGGCATTCGCCGACACCAGTTGCTGCTGCTGCTGCTGCTGCTTGGCTACCACCGATTTTCGACGCATTGGAGCAGGCTGTGCCTGACGCATGGTCTCGTATTGTTCGCCAACTTGCTGCAGCTGGCGTTGGAAACAAAAATGATCGATGGTCAACTCGCCCTTTAGCAGCGGAATAATATCCTCGCGGGAACGTAACTTTTTGCCGCTCGGCGATATAAAAATAACGTCGCCACGCTGACGTGACATGGATGCACTACTGCGTAGCACAAGTTCTCGTTTCCAGCCATACTTGAAGGGTAAGCAGTAGAATTCATCAGTTGGAGGCAGCTTAAATGCAGCGACCGATCGACGGCGTGTCGGAGTCTTTGGCTCACTGATGGGAATGGTCTGTTCGGCTGCTTCAATTTGATTACCCAACGTTGTTAGACTGATGCTACGAGCACGAGTTGTGGTCGGCAGCACCTCCGGATTGGGATACTGTAAAGACTTGGAGCGAACACGCAAGGTGCTGTTAGAATCCTTTTCAGATTGCTTCATGCGTTTTGGTTCATTCTGCTGTTCGTCAGGTGGGTCTTTATTGGAGATCACACGTTTGCGCGAACTTCTATTTTGCAAAGAGCCAGAAGAAGCATTCGAGTCCTCACCAGCAACTAAGCCAGCGACGGCATCAACAGCTATGGCACCGGAGGGCCGTTTCTTGGAACGCTTGGCCTTCTGCGTGAAGGGGAAGATAGAGAATCAGACCGAAAAAGAGTAAGAAGATAAATAGATTAGTTGACTAGTAATGCACAGTTTCCAAGACTAAAGCTAAAATTCCACCTGATTGGCTACATCAGCTTGTGATTCTGATTCTGGCTCTGATGATGGTTCTGAACGTGGACAACTTGTTGCAATTGATATTGAAGCTGAATTGTTGTCGTTGTTGGTAACGTTGTTGTTGATTGTCTGCGTAGACTTTGGACTTAGGTTAATCGAATTTGTAGTAAGTGTCAAAGCTGCTGTGCTCGTTGTTGCAGGCAATTTACGTTGGGAATCAGGTGATACTGAAGTACATTCAGGAGACGACGATGGCAGCGGCGGCTGCTGCTCCTTGTCCTCACGGGGAAACACGCTCAGCCCAGTAGCGCAAATTGCCTTTAGATCAATGGGCAGCTGCTGCATACAATATACAATTTACATACATACAAACAAACATAGATGCATTGAAAGGTATAAAACAAGACAAGTACACGCGGGAGTCAAGAAATAAAATAATATATTGACACAGAACAAAATAAAACTGAAACAGAAGTACGAGTAAATTGTGCGCCAACAGCGTTGCCTGTGCCTGTCTTGCTTCGATCGCTGTTCTCGAGTACTTACCTGCTGGTCCAAATCCGAATTACTCTCCAGACTGTGGGTGGATGACAGATTTGGAAATGCTCCGCTCCAACCCACCAAGGCTAACTCCCTGGAGTCACGTCGCTGCTTGTTTCGCTTGACCTTTCGCTTTTTTGGTTTGCGGTTTCCTTCTGTATCTGCTTATATGTAATATAAGTAATTTTAATTTAGGATATTTACAAGTCGCATTTTATATGGCTTACCAGTCGGATCATTACTCAACTGCACCGACTGCTGAGATATCTCTAATTCATTTTCGACACTGTTCTGCATTTCGATTTCATCCGTCCGAGGTTCATGTCCGTTTATATTATTAATATTTTCAGTTGAATTGTTCATATTGTCAATGGTCTTATTCATATTTTCAGTGGACTTGTTCATATCAGCCGAATGGTTGGAGCTTTCGTTTTCGGGTACCGAATCAATAACAGAGACGTTAGGGCTAGAAAACACCTCTGGCTGCTTCATTGTGTGGAAGTTATTGTCTTCCTCCAAGGCGTCGTCTGGCGAATTCATTGTGCGCCTGCTGAAACGTAAAAGTTTGTAGATTGAATTAGCTTAGCACTTTGTCAAATAAGGGAAATTCAATTAAAAGCCACTCCCAATTTTTGTGGCTCAGTTTGAATCTTATGCATGTTAGTACAGCTTTTTATATTAAATCACATCTTTATATTCGTTTTATGTTAAACACAAGATTTTTTTTTTTTACATTTTTATAACAAGAAACTTATAATGTACGAAAAACAAAATTCAAAAATAAAGCACGAAGTTCAATTAAGGTCACTATATTCCAACTTATTAGAAAACCAAAAACAAAAATTTCATTAAAACCCGTGCGTCCATTCCCCAGATTATTTAATTTCTTCAAAAATCCGCAGTAGTGGTGATTTGTTTCTACTGAAACCAGGTTTCACTAGCCCATTAAAAATGTATGTCCACATTATCCTGTTGGAAAATTGAGCTACTAGACGGTTCTTTATCTAAAAAGTCCACTAGAACATTCTCTAATAAATTTATGTAGCTTTGAGAATTTAAACGCCCGGAAATTTTGCAATTAAGGGTTTGATTGTGGTATCTAAATGTAGTCCAAAGTTCCGCTTTGGGCTAGGTAAATTGAATTTTTACTCATCTGAGAAAACAAATTTTTTCCAATTTTCCGACCAGGACATGTTGCCTTGCAAAGCCACTTTGTGACCGTTATATAGAGCTGGCTTACACTGCATATTCTTCCATTTTCATTGATACCTTATTATTAAAATTTTTGTTTATGTTGTAATTTTCTTTCAAATTTACAATATTATTTACAGCAAAAGTATTTGAAATAAATGGTATAACATTTTTCCATTTGTTTTTGCAAAAATTCAGTTGCCTTTAATTAAATTTCGATGAGTGAACACTCAAATTTAAATCACAGTGAACAGAGCTCGTCTCAGTCCAACTAGAAATAGCATAGCGGGCAAAGCTTATCTACGTGAACGTTGCGTGTTTGTAACGCAACATTGCGGCAACACGAAGAGCAAGTTGAATGAAGCATGCAACACCAACGACAAAAGTTAAATAAAGGCAAGCCTAATTCTGAAGTGTTTGAATATATTTGTTTTGTTTACTATCTGTCAGATGATAAACCGAATTAATAGTCCTGACAATATCAAATTGTTTACAAAAACTAAATTTATGTAAAAACCCTTACTTAAATAAAGTGGGCTTTAGCAATATTTTTCTCCAAAAACAAGTAACATTACTCTACGGTGCTCGACTAGAAGATACCCCGAACGCCGTGCAGTGCTGCTATTTAACAAATTTTGCTTACTTCTCTGTTCATGCTCACACAAGAAGAAAAAACTAACATATGAATGCACAACGAAACGACGAAATTAAGCTCTCGCTGTGATGGCTCTGCAGAAATACACCAGGCTATAACTCTTATTGTTTATTATCCGATCTTAATGAAACACTGTGTATGCCTTTCGAAGCGGAGCTTTCAATCTTCAGAAATAATAAATGTTTGTTTCTCCAATAATTCGGAAACGGGGGAGTTATCTGAAATATTCTTCATCTGAAGATTGTAGCCCTTCAGATGAAAGAGATATGCTAGAATAATCAAAACGTGTTATCGATAACAAGCAAACGGAATAAGTTATCGATTTATTAAAGTAACTACATGTTAAATTTCAAGTCTCTAGTTCTTATGGTTGCAGAGATCGACGGGTTTATGCATACAAACAGGGCTTAATTATTGATCCTAATCAAGAATATATATGGAGTTGACCACGCCCCCTTTTGCCTGTGGCAAGATCATTGTACCATTTTTAATTGGTTCTGGGTAAAAATAAAAATAAAAAAAATAATATAAAAATAAAAATAAAAAAAATAATATAAAAATAAAAATAAAAAGAATAATATAAAAATAAAAATAAAAAAAATAATACAAAAATAAAAATAAAAAAATAATATAAAAAAGAAATAAAGAAGCGAAGCACAGAAACTATTTGTCTTCTTAAATGAGGTTTACACTTGATAGCAATTTACAAAAACGAATTCAGCATTCATTGATGTCACAAATGACACATGTTTACTTATCTGATTAATCAAATTCATATGTCAAGTTTTCTTATTGGTCCTGTCACTTTAAATAAATCTGCCATCTTAGAAGCCGCCATTTAATTTAAATATTTAATATGAAAAAAATAAGCTTTTGGTAGCTTATAAGCCAATAGTCTACAGTTTTTCCGTCTATCATAAATTGCGTATGTTTAACTATTTTACTAATCAAAATTTAACCGTACTAACGGTTCACTAAGTATTTTTGTATCACTCCTTTTTACTTGATTTTTAATGAGTTGCTCGTCACTTCGAATACATATACTAACAGGTCTCGGGTGGTCTACACGGGCACGAGCCGAACAAAACCGAAGAGTTTCACGACAGCGCACGAGCAAATTTACATAGAAAACATAAGCTGAGGCAAAATGCTATAAAGCCCTTTTCAGATCTCTCCAATCACACTTATGTATGAATACTCGCACTGTCTAACACATACACATATTTACATACGTACGTATACCAAACAGACCAACACACGCAGAGTTCTTAAATGCAACCAAGGTCAAGCTTGACGTTTGTTTTACCTTTGTGCCATGGGCTTCTTGTAAAGCGTCGTCAAATTTGACGAAGGCCAACGGCTCGTTGGACACACTTGCAACAGAAACTTAAGTTGCAAGCAGAGAACCAGAAATTTAAAGATGTATGTATGTATGTGTAACTATTTACGCACGTGTGCGAAAGACAAAACTAAAATGGCAACCAACTGCAACTCTTCAGCGTACGAACAATGCATGCAGAGTATTTTCATAAAAATCCCTTCAAAATAAATTGCACGAAGAACTTCATAAATTCCGTTAGCCATGAACCGTATAAACTGAAACCGTATTCTTTCATTAGTGATTGTATCACGATACGTTTGTTTTGTTTGGTTTAATCGCTTGTTCACACACACACGCGCACACACAGACACATCTTGGTCATTCACACAAGTTAATACATATATATAAACTATATTTGTATATATAAATACACTAACGTATCTAATGCAAATACAATACAATGCAATTACAGAAGTGCAGAACAATAAATATTGTATTACAAACGTAAACTTTTTCAAATTCGTAATGGGGAATAATACCGATACCGGTAGAACAAAGCGTCTACAGCAATGTCAAGCTACACAACTTTAAAATTTGGCACGCACTTTAACATGTTGATGTGTGTTTGTGGTTGTGTATGGCCGAGTGCCGGTCCCCGAGCCGGCGAACAAGACTGGATGACAACTTTGCACAGAATACATGAAAACATGCAAGTCAGCCATCGCGCAAAAAATATAATTGCAAACTTAAAAACCCAAACGAATATTTTTTTAGATCATTTTTCAATTTGTCAATGGTACTCGCGAATTCGCGCGTGGTTATTGCATGCGTACGAACACACAAACGCACATTTGTAATTGTGTGCGCGACTGACGCTAGCGTCTTTAGCACTTTGAAAAAATCGTGCACGGCATTTGAGACAATGAAATTTATTCTGCGTGTTGTAATGCAAACATTTACTTACCTGTTAGGGTACACAAGATTTATACACTAGAGACACCAAATAAGAAATGCGAGATTAATTAAAAAAAAAAAAAACAACACGTTCGTCCTGATGCAAATCACTAAATATTGTGTCAATTATAAGCGATATATTACAACGAGATATCGAATGTTTTACTCAAAATGGCCACTATTATTTAATATTTGATAGCTGGCTGTTATGTTATTCGTCCAAAGGCATTGCCGTGACTGTTAGTCGGCTGTTACTGTAATCGAAAAATCATCGATAATTTTATAAATGAGCAGTGGGGCCAGAGTGCAAAACAAAATACCAATATTCGACAGATGCAACTAACTTAAATACCACGATTGCTATTCATTGTTATTTTTGAAATCTGTTTTGTATTGAAAACTAAATAGTGTTTACTATTATAGAAATATTCTTTTACACAGACCTACTTTCAATTATTACAATTTATTTGCTCATTTAGAAGGGATTATAATTTCTTTATTAAACAGATAAAGGTTTTTATTATAAGAACAAAAAGGAGCGCGCGACTTCTAATTTTTTTATCCATTTATGAATGTACCCTTTTTTCATTATTATAAAATCAATAAAAGTAGATATAAAACTTCTGTTACTAAAATCTATAAAATAAACTTTCAGGTCTTATTAGCAAGATTCTACACATTTACATACATTCATATGAATATAATAACTGAATTAATTACCTATAAGTTGATGTGCGCTTGGACAATAAGGACCATAGTGTGAAGACCCTCACTTTTAGATTTCCGGTATATATATATATATATATTTAAAAGTTATATTTTTATAATAATAATATAATATAATTTTTAAAAATATATTTTAAAAATATTGTTAAAAATTCAATAAAACCTTATTTTATTATTAGACAAATTTTATATCGACATAAATTTGTACTTCAGTCCCGTTAGTTTTCGGCAGTTTTTGATTATTGCGAAAAAAAAACTAACTAAAGCCGGATTTGACGGAAAAAATCGGAACGGCAGTCAGTTGTGCATTAGGTCTTTGAAAAGAATGTTATTTTGTTATTTTTTTAAGCTACATTATAAAATAATAATTTAAGTTTTGCCATAAAAATTAATTAGTTTTATTTAAAAACCTATTTTTAACATGGCAAACTTAAAAAAATAATATGCTCCTTCTGGTTTAAGTGTAGTCCGGTTACAACGACCAAAAATCATCGGCACCCTGGCCGTCGTTATAACCGAATTCTTGTAAACTCTGCATATGGTAAAAAAAAACTGTTTCAGATGATTCATTTAATAAGCACTCTAATTGCAACTATTTTATATTTATGAACTGCTTAAAAAAAACAAAAGTCTTATAAAAAATATGAAAGCATTTGAAAAATATGAAAACATGTAAATTGTGATAAGGCGATTAGGCAATAAGGTGAGAATCGACTCAATTCTATTCCATTCTAGCGCAGGTGAATACTTACTGTAATCTATTAGGTAGATTCTGTATATAAATATAACCCGATTACATGTGTATATATACATATGTAAAATGTATGCATGTATGCATGTCTAGCACCTTAGGGGCGTAGACCTAAGAACTATTCTTTGGCTTTTCTTGGCTATAGAACATGTTGTTTGTTTGGCGCTTCGAATTAGGACTAAATAGTTTATAATACTACTGTGTGCTTAAAAAACAGTTAGCCAAAGGTTCACACTTCCATACAGGTTTACCTCAACAGGAATACCTCAACCCCATATAAGGAATATGGAATAAATCTCATCTCTCAGATTATATTTACTTTTATGCTCATTGGCACGCGCTCTGTCCACAATTGCTTCCTTATCTCCATCAGCAAGGATCAAGGATCTGAATGGGCTTTGGTGACCACGTTGGATAATTGAAATTTATTAAATAATTGAAGACCTTAGCAATGCCGCCGCTCGAGTGGGTGTGAACCGGAGCTAGACACTCGACTGCTTCCACTTTTGTGTGCGGATGGGCGTGGCAAGTGGCAGGCGTTTAGGGCGTGGCCCAACACAATTTTGCAGCAGTCATCGATTTTTCGCCCAGCTGCAGAATTCTTGCTCAGGAGTCGGTCTCCGTCTCCGTCTCTGTCTCTGTCTCTGTCTCTGTCTCTGTCTCTGGCTCTGGTTGCTCAGATTATGGTCGCAGGGTCACGTGTGGCCGTGTGGCTGTTGTTTGTTGACTTTAGTGTCTTATCGCCGCGACACACGTGCCACACCATCCCCCTCCCATTTGCGGCACACACACGCAACTGCAGGCGAATGATAACAAAATTAGCCACCAAACTGCTGCTAATTTGATTTTGATGCTGTTGACTGTTGACTGTTGCCTGCTGGTTGTTGCCTGCTGCTTGTTGGTTGTTGGTTGTTGACTCCTTGGGGCGACTTTTATTTGATTGCCTCAAATCCGCTTAACGGTTGCCATTCGAGGGTTGCTCTGCGCGGCGCACGAGCCGCCGCCTGTGAGCCGGATTAAGCACGGGTTCTCATGGCCAAGTGGCTAACTGACTGGCTTAATCCCCAACTGATGACCTTGTTGAAGTCCGTTCAATTCAGTTCACTGATACGGCGCATCCTTGTTTACAGTTGCCCATGAATATAAAATGAGATTATAGAAATAATTACAGCTGCAATAACAACAGTGGGAGAGTTTTGGTAGAGTCCGACTTGGAAATACCCTCAATCGAGGGCATGGAGTAACATTTTTAACCGTGGATAAACCATTCCGAATATACAATTTTTAACCCGATCTGTAGGCGATGTCAGCACTTAACAAACTGATAACAAATTTTTAAATCATTTAATGGTGTGCGATATATGCACATACATATGTACATGTATGTATGTCAAAACATTTTGAAATGTTTTATGGATGGGTACAGGGTATACACATATGATCGATATATACAAACGAATTATATATATATTTACTGGTTGAAATTAGCTTGCATTGCGGGACCAAAACTTTTATTTTGGAATATTTAGATAGCATTCAAGATCATTTTCAATGAGATATAGAAATGGGACTGAACTAACTTACATATTTTTTTTCTTTTCTTAAGAAAGTATTTTTCAATTTAAATAACTCCTTCTGATAGTTTCGATGCGCTATCAATATATTTAAGGGTATTTTGGATTTTAGTCAACTGTTACACATTAAGTTTCTATTTCGTCCCCACTTGGAGTTCGATTCTTTTAAACACAACATATATATATTTTGGATATATGCACATATACATCTATTTGGATCAGTATTAATATAATCAATATGATAATCATTGAATCGGATATAACCGACCATGGGGTATGTTTATGATAGATGAATGATGGCCTTTACGATCCCATATTCAAAGATATATTTACTTAAAATATAAACAATATTACAAACATCAGTAGAAGATGTATGTGTATGTGTATGTGTATGTGTATGTGAATAAAAAAAATTGTGTGCGATATGTATTCAAGAAAATGTAATATTTGGCGCCACGGTTTTTATATCACTTTTCTATCATAAGTCCTCGTTGCCATCGGGTCAACCATCCTCATCGCCATTGTCATCACAACCAACATAAAAACCGATTATTTTTTATTCAAGATACAATACCTTCTAAAGTGAGTTGCCCGGATCTAGAGTACTCTCTGTTGCCTCTTTGTTATTCTCGGACGGTAAAAGTTGTAGAGTTCATTGGATCTTCGTCTGACCAGGATGTGGAGTTTAAGTTGTTTGCGCAGTAGTTGGATAACCACAACGGCGTAGAAGAACAAAATGGAGACCGCCAGGGACACTAGGAAACCGTATACATATACCCCACAGATGCGTTCGTAGCCGAGGTACGACTTCCGGATTTTGCTAACCATTATAATGTAGCTCATTGAAAATACATTAATGGAGATATACACTTTTATATTCCATCTGAGGCACCAAATCAACAAACTGAACAGGAGGCGGGGAATCGCAAAAAGCATCTTCGTGAGCAATGCGGCCATCGTCAGTATTATTTCATCAAAGGTCAATTACGAATTTTGTTGAATTTTTATTTCAGATTTAGACAGTGACAGGAACACACTCCCACCGGAGATCCAGGTAGAGGCTTTTATCACCTGGCCAACTTCGAAGCGGAGCTTGAATCAAAAATTAAAAACCACTTTGTTTTTACACAAAGCCGGCGGCAGTCAATCTTGATATGGTAAATGTTATAGGCCTATCTCTGAAAAGAGCAATTGATGCCCATAACTCCCCTTCTTAACTTTCTCTCAGAACTCGCTATGGATGAGGATTATTTGTTACTTAAAGGGGAAATATCCGAAGAGGTTCAACTTAGTATCTTTTTTGTATCTCCGTTCAAGGTGCGGCTGTGGTGCGTCGGTTTACCTTTCGATTATTGCAGATCTTGAATGTATTTAACTAAGGTTTTACCGAAATCTGTCAAGCAGAGCCTCTAATATATATGGGCTGAATAATATTACTTGTTCGGGATAACCGCAGCTCGGAAAACCAGCTTCAATATTGATAAACTGAAACACTTCACCACATTATAATATCACAGAGCATTCAGTTGTGAATATTAATTAAAACAATTAAAAATAATTTTAAAAACAAATTGTTAGTCAAGATTCCGTTGAATCTTTCACTCTCTTCGCGGATGGTTAGACCGCTGTTAGCTCTTCGTCTATAGGGAAGAGAAAGGTCCTCTATTACCGTTTTTGAATTGGTTGTAAAAAGCAACAGAAGTCGAGACTCCTGCAATGAACAGCGTGTTTCCAAATTGTAAATTGTAATTAAAACTCACATCACTTTCATCCTTTAGCTCGTTTGCTAGGTGTACCTTCATCCGACTATTGTGAATGGATGGGTCTGGCCGTGGAAGCTAAGATAAAACCGTTAGCTCCGCCCATTTGTGAGTCGGCGCCTGCGTCATGCTGCTGTCTCATTGGGCGACAGCTCTCTCAATCCGCTCGCATCCGGGGTTGAAACTGTGCACGGCCCGTGGAGCATTACGGGGTCTAACGGGGTCTTGCGGGGTCTTGCGGTGTCTTGCGGGGGAGCTAGTTCCATGCCAGGGTGTGACAATACTCGTGTACGCAAATCGCTGATTGCACTTCAAAAAGGTCGAAGCGTTGAAATTTTCACGCTCGACGCTTTCAACTTTTTCAACATCCTTAATCCTTGGGTTAAGAAAAATGAAACCGTTGCAAAAATGTCGATAAGATTGATAATTAGCTTCCCC
Organism: Drosophila pseudotalamancana; assembly: GCA_037075185.1. NCBI lineage: Eukaryota > Metazoa > Arthropoda > Insecta > Diptera > Drosophilidae > Drosophila > Drosophila pseudotalamancana. The sequence continues at coordinate 35,891 of JBAMCK010000326.1, read as the reverse complement.
CATTGCTGATTCATTAAATTATTTCTGCCGACTTTATTGTTTTGCACACCTGCAAAACAGAATTACCTTCATGCAATAACTTACTTCGTACCAATTGGTCTATATAAAGATTTATTTGATTTTAAAAGCTTTGAGATGAAAAGATTGAATGAGCTCTAGGCTTGAACTATTCCTACCTTATTACATGGTATACAAATTTGATTGTTGATTGTGAAGGAAACAAAGGAAGGTTTAAAAACTTGGCCAATTAATCCGAAATCAATTATCTGATAAGGTGCGCGAATTCAGACGATTCAGCTAGAGGTTTATGGAACTTGTACTTAAAGTCTTCTAGAATAGATCCCAATTGTTTGCAGGTTATGTCTGATAACTGTAATAAAGCATATATTAAACGGAGGTCGCGAGGCTTTAGCTTTCATATTTTGAAATTGTTCTTCAATTCGAAGTTTGAAAAAGAGACTTAAAGTGTGGCAGATAGACGTATCGAGTTATAGGAAATCCAGTTGGCTGGATTTCTATATTTGAGTTCGGTCAGGCTCAGTAAACAGTAAACAGACAGTATAATATTTATAAGTTATTATTATTTAAAAATTTGCATAATTCTTGTGGCGCACCTAACAAAATTTTCTAGCCTTAAATTACAGTGTCAACCAGTGTCAACCAGTGTCGACATTTGTTAGCCACACATCCGAGCAGATCGGCCCCATTGCTGAGATGAGCTTCACAAATCTGCACTCGTACCCGGTGGATGGGTACCAGCGCGTCAGCTACTGCCGTACGGCCTCCATGAGGCGGATCAGAGACGATGGGGACAACGAGGCCGGCGATGGGATTGTCATCTGCAAGAATCTGCTTATCGGATGCAAGCCGGAGACGTCCGACGACTTCAGACCGTTTGTGTTCGAGCCAACGTGGTGCGTGTATATCAAGGCGCGGGACAGCGTGGATATGGGACGGTATGTGAAGCGCGTCACGTTCCGGATGTCGCCGCGGCTGCCGCTGCGACTGCACGTGGCCGATGCCTCCCCCTTCGAGATCACCGAAGTGCTGAGCACCGACTTTCCGGTGGAGCTGCAGGTGGACTACCTGGACCCAAACATGTCGCCCACCACATATGTTTACAAGCCAAACGACGCCTTCGACGGCAAATACAATGTGGATCTGCGCATGAATTTCCAGGGTCATGAGCGAAGAGACAAAATGTTTTTCATGAATCCATCAGCAGCCATGCAGCTAACGCTGACAACAACCGCTCAGCCGGCGCAGTCCATTAAAATGAAGGGCCGTCCGCCTGTGCCGCGGGATGCGGAGAAGGCGGCCAAGAAGCCAAAGCCTGTCAAGCCGCCCACTCCCATAGTAGAAGAGGCGCCACCGCCTACCGAACAGAATGTTGTGTTATTTGCCACCCCGACGGCTCCCAGGCCCATATTCAATGTGCGCCTCCCCCCGCTCTTGGAAATGAGACCAGGCAAGCCATAGACCTGCTCGCCACTTGCCACTCGCCACTCGCCACTCGCCCACTCGGTGTGTATGTGTGTGTGAGTGTGTGGGTGTGTGAGTCTGTGTCTTGGCCAAGGGTTGCAGCTGCTCACAGGCGCCGCCCCTCGCTGTCGATTGGGGGTGGGTTCGGTTATCTTTAACGGTTGATGCTGCGCCGCTGCTGCCGCCGCTTGTCATTTCGCAGTGGCAGTTCGTGGCGTTCGGACGTGCCCAACCATGGCCTGGCTTCCAAGCAGCTCGAATGGCGCAGACAATGCCGATGAGCGCAGCACGACCAGCCACTCGAGTTCCTCGTCCTCGGTGAACGGCACCGCCAGCGGCGGCGGAGGGGGCGGACGGCGCGAGGAGTGTAACGGTAATAGCTCGTCGCGGCAGCCGCCGGCTCTGTTGCGCCACGCCACGCCCTACGTTCAGCCCAAGACGGAGTCCATTTCGGACGGCGATGGCGACCTATCGGACTTCTCGCTGAACGACACCGAGGAGGATGACGACGATCTGCGCGACTACATCGTGCTCAACGGCAGCCAAGCGGACGGTAAGCCGCATTTACCGCTACCCAAATCGATTCCTAATCCAATCCTCCACACATGCAAACACAGCGAATCGCTCCCTCTCGAACTCGCCTCGAAGCGGCAATGGCCACAATCTCTTTGGCAATGGGCATCTGGTACCGGCGTCCAACGGGGTCAGCGGCGTGACCAACGGACCGGCTGGAGCTGGATTGGGCCTGGCCCATGCGGTGGCCGGAAGTGTCGGCACAGGTGGTGTCCGGAAGGTGTTCACGAATACGCGCGAGCGCTGGCGCCAACAGAATGTGTCCGGAGCATTTGCGGAGCTGCGCAAGCTGGTGCCCACGCATCCGCCGGACAAGAAGCTGTCGAAGAACGAGATTCTCCGCTCGGCGATCAAGTACATTAAGCTGCTGACGGGCATACTGGAATGGCAGCAGCTGCAGGGTCCGCAGCCAGAGGAGCCCAACAACAACGACAATCGGATGACCAACGGGCACGCGGCCGACGCACTGCGTCATATCAAATGTGAGCGCTTCGAAAGGGATACGCCGCAGCGGGCCAGCACCAACGATCTGCTGATGATTGCTCCAGGTGGCCACATCAAGACGGAGCTCACACAGTTGGCCAACTTTGATGACACAAATGTTGCGCCTGCGACGCCAGTGGTAACCCCGCCCGTACCTGGACCTGGACCTGTCCCTGGACCTGTTCCACCATCCGCGCTTGTCATTGTGCCAGCGCCAGCAGTTGCATGTGTCTCGCTGTCAGCCACTCTGAAACCTGCCACGAACACCAGAGTGAGCAGCAAGCGACGCCTCAAGCCGACAACGGACGCCCAAGCTTCCGAGCGCAATCACAACCCAAACCCAAACCGAAGCCCAAACCCTAACCCAAACCCAAACCCAAACCCAAACCCTAATCCAAACCCGAGCCAAAGCAAGCGGCGCAAGCCTTAAGCCAATTGACATATGTTAAGTAACACCACAATATGGAATTGGGAAGAATTATGAAGTTATATCTTGTGTAAATAAGTAAAATATATATTTAAATTCCAAATTAGCAACTAACAAAACGCGGAATTGTTCTACCCCGTCAGCACATCCAACGGTATCCAATCTTTAACGTTGTACCATTTTATTTCATCTCTGAAATTTCAACGGGAGCTTCGTCGTTCCCGTGTCTTTCGAATTCTGTCTTTAGCTGACAGAATCTTAGTCATGGATATCGTTAAGTAATATAGAAGATCTAGTAGGTCTCATAAGTATATGGATGTCAATACGTTTTATTGGAGGCCTTTTATTCCCAATGTATCTTCTGTTGGCGCAATTGATGTCGATACCAGCTACCCTTTCCATATGATTCCATAATATCTGCATTTCGGTATTCGCAATTGTGTTCCTTTCCTAGCACAAGATGAAGCTCTGCAGTAGGGGACGCAGTTCATAAGAGTCTGGAAATGAATAATACTTTTCGATCAAGTTACATAAGTACATTATTTAGACCGCAATCCTCGGTAGAAAAGTTTCGCTTTGCCTAGTCGGTGAGGCAACTGAACGACGGGCATCCGGGATGGAGTCCCAGTCTACAGATGTTGCCTACTCTTAGTCAAGACTTTCAATGTTATGTAAAAAAAGAGTTTATAGCTTTTCATCTATAGCTCACTTTTATACGCTGAACCCATTAAAAATGGGTAAACAGGGAATAATGTTTTAGTTTAAATGTATGTAACAGACAGAAGGATGCGTGGCAGACCCCATACAGTAAATAAATTCTTCATCAGCATCAGCGGTAAAGTCGATTTAGCCCTGTCCATCTGTCCGTATGTATGATTGCGTCGATCTCAGCAACTAGAAGGATTGGAGACTTGAAATTCTGTATGTAGGTTCTTCTATTCCATGCGCATATCGAGTTTGTTTTCGATTATCGATCTTATAGTTTTCTTGTTATCGATAACACGTTTTAATGTTTAGAGCATATCCCCTACATCTTAAAAGTTAGAAGTATCAAACCTACTATATATCTGTTCGGCTAAGGGAGATACACATTTTGGATACTTCGGAATGCATGTCTGTCCCCACTTTCCCCATTTTGGGAAAAATCTCATATTTGAAGATAGAAAGTTGCGCTTCGAAAGATCTAACATTTTTTTAAAATCGGATCATAGCCTCCAGGTGTTCGCTCTGCAGTACAATTTAAGTCTGAACCGCATTTGTTCAGGGTATCTCTTAGTCGAGCACACTCGACTAGCACTTTTTACTTGTTATTATGAAATAAATAGAAAAATGCACTGGATATATGTGTGTATATGTCGAAAACTATAATAGATATCACTTGTTGTATTCATATTTATAAAAGCTGCAGAATTTTAAGCCTATATCGGAATATATAAATAGCTATATAATTCTTTAGAATGCTCAGTAACTGTTTTGTCTCCTATTACCCAAGTCTCTCTAAACACATTTGGAGGTGTTTCTAACATTTTTGGATGTCCTGACTCCGAAAACGAAATTCATTTTGTCATAGATCATCGAGTTTTTTCATCAAGTTATCATCTTAAAATAATATAATTTTTCCATCTCCCTAATTGTTTTGTGAAATCGTTCACATTGCTCTCACTCCCGTCTTACATCTTCAAAATTTTCTGAAAGCAAGTCGAGCTGGGAATGAAGGAAATGTGCTTTTAAACTCATAGAAAACCTAAAGCTTGAAATGCTCTTAACATCATCATCATCGTTTGCTATTGCCTAAAAATTGATCTATGATCTCTTTAAAGGCAATTCCCGCTTCTCTTTGAGGATCTTTCTGTTTACTAGAAAGCTGGAATCATCGCGATTTTGCGGATGGTGTTAAGCGTGTCTCCTAGCCTGGCATACCCGACATGAGCGTACCATTTTTCTTCATATATTACGTAAAACTCATCCTTATCAAGCAGATATATAGCTTGCTGCGTAAAATCACACGACAACAAGATACCCTGGAAAAAAGCTTTTCTAACTGTTTTCAAATAAAAGTCGTTTTGTAATCATTTAGTTTTGTAATTTTTATTGTTTTTAGTTTTTAATTAATGTTCTTCTTGTGTTTTTATGTTGTTGTTGTTGTTGTTGTTTTTTAGTGTGACTTTGTTTTGCATTTATTTTAGTTGTTGTGTTTAAATGTAAGTTTTTCATTTTGGTAAGCGAAACGCTGAAATTGTTGTTAATATATAATTTCATAGCTTATCATTATTTTTCATTTTTATTTATAGTTTCTTTTTCTTTTTTTGTTGTTTATTTTAATTTTGGGGAAGGGTTTTTTTTCCTTTTGAAAACGTGTTACATAATTATAAATTAAAGTGAGTTATTTGTTTCGTTTTAATAGTGTGTGTGAGTGTGTGTATTGTTAATTTGTTGTGTTACTTTCAAATATTATTTACTAAAACGATTTGAAGGTTTTTGCTTAGTTTGTTCATTTTTTCTTTGCTTTGTTTTTGTTTTTTATTTGTGTGTTTTTTCTTTTTTATTGAACAATTGAAAAACTTCTTCACACCATTCCATAAAGTACACAGAATGCAGTTTTCTATTTGTTGTATTCTTAATGAAAAGCAAAAAAAAAAAAAAAAAACACTATAAATAAACACAGAATTTGTGGAATTTTAGGAATACATACATATAATACATTCAAATACAAATAGTTTAGTACAATTTTGTCTTCGCGTAGGGAAAGGATGGTATAAATTTCTATTGGAACCAGAGCTGGAGGAACTAGAAAAGAAATAGCATTTGGAATCTGGAATCTGGAATCTGGAATCGGTCGTACTATATATCTGGAGACTGTACGAACCAGTTAAAGTATTTGCAACTGCTTTAATCGTGCACTTTGAATTTTGATCCAAAGCGCCCGATCCTTGAGCTTTACATGGAGAGAGGAAAAGAGAGAGAGAAAGAGCGTACCATCTGGAATTTTGAAGTTTACCTCGTGTTGCTTGCTCCTGCTTTTTATTGTTCTTGTGTGTAGTTGTGGTTAATTTTAAAATTAATTTATATATATTCAATTGCAGCTAAATGTTGATTAATTAAACAATTTATGCATTATACATCATTGTTTCATTTGAGATTCCGCTTTTTATTATTTTTTAGATTTTTTTTTTTTTGTTGTTAATTTTAATTTATTTTAATGGGTGGCGTCGCTCGCTAAAAGCGTTTTAATGATATTTTTATTTTTATTTTTACTATAATAAAAAACATATATATATTTATATATAGTATCATACATATATTATATATATATATATATGTATATATATATATATATATGTTTTGTTTTGATCAACTATTATGCTATGCTGTTTATAGATGTTCTTGATTTTATCATTATAATCGTATTAAAATGCTAAAGTTGGACTGAAGAACGGTACTAAATAGTTATATAAGGGCATTTTGGGTTAATAGGATATTGGAACTCGGCTTGGGGTTGTTTTACAGTTAACGGCTTGCGACATATTTGCGGTATATACGTACATATACGTACGTCTACATATACATAGGTTTGTATATATAATTTCTATATTCGGGTTAAGTCAAATGTTTCACTTGTATCTTTAAAATGTTGCATACATTGTCGAAACGGGTTTAGATTGTTGTTGTTTTTATTTTTGTTTTTGTTTTTGTTTAATTGTATGTGTTAACTACAACAATAGCAACAGAGCAACATTTATTGTTGTTTATGTTGCCGTTGGTTATCTATAAATATCTTTTACATGTACTTTAAATGGGACAAAAAATTTTGATTTATTTCACTAATTTTTTCTTTTTGCTTTTTCTCTTATAATTTATTACGCAAATTGTTTTTATTCACTAAAATGCATTAAGTTTTTTTTAATTTTTTATGTTTTTTTTTTTTCGAGTGTCTGTTTAAATGTACGATTATATAATGTATAAATATATATATACATATACAGATATATATATAGATATACACCATATTATATAACATAACATATTATATTTTAATACATATTTAATATATATGTATGCATAGTTAGGCATTTGCTTTGCTTTGTGTTTCCTTTGATTTTTGTGGGGCTTGTTTTTTTTTATTTTTGTTTCCTTTTTGTTTGGTTTGTCAAATATTATGCTAAGTTTTTGCCTTGCGCCCAATGTACAAGCTTTCATAGACACATACAACATACATACATACATGCAAGGCTCTCGTGCAAGCACATCAGCAGACACACACGTACACACACGTACACACAACACACACACACACACACACAAACGTACACGCTTACAAACGATGCATATTTACATACACATACTTGGGATCCATGGGTCAAGAGCAAGTCGCCGCTCTTCTCTTAGGCATAATGAAAGCATTCGGAAGATCACAATTGCATACATACAAACAGACATACATACGTGTGTGTACAGGCTGAATGCTGCAAGTGTGTAAGCAGTAAATAAATCGTAACGCTGCGTGAAACATACTTTTTGCATATTGGGTGAGAGTGTAAGTATGCATAGAGCTAGCTCTTGTATATATATATATATATATATATATATGTGTGTGTGTGTGTGTGTGTGTGTATGTGTGTCAGTGTGTGTATTTGTGTGAAGTTGTGTTTGAATGTTTATGAATTTACTTAAACCCCGCGTTTGCATAAGAGCGAGCGAACAAAAATGTTAATAACAGTTCACTGTAAACAACATTTACATTGTCAGAGCGCCGCCTCTGCCGCGCTAACCCGATGTGCCGGCCGACGCTGCCACCGTCTGGTCGGACTCTGCTGCTGCGTCGTTGCCGCCGCTGCCGTTGCTGCTGCCGCTGCCACCACCACCACCACCACCTTCGTCACCTGCAGCGCTAGCCTCAGCGTCGCCATTGCCGCTGGCGTTGCTGTTCAAGGCGCTGTTCGACTGCGAGCCTGTGAATGTTGTGGTTGCCAAAAAAGACAAGAGTAGACAAAAAATGTTGCTGTAAATTGTATTACGGTTGTTGCTGCTGCAGCCGTTACTATTAACAGCTGCCGATTAACAGAGTAAGCACTATGAACGGGAAATACTTATATAGAATTATGTTAAGTGACAGAGTGAAAGACAGAGAGAGAAAGTGAATGAAGAGCGAGCAATATGTTGACAAGCATGCAAAATTGGGCTCCTGCATGGCATGGACTAGATACAACAAATACAAAATGGCGCAGCCGCCCCGGCCCCGGCCACGCCCCAACCAACGTCATCATTCCCCCATCCCACCCCTCACTGTGCACACCCACTAGCAACAACAAGAACGAACAAAATGTACAAATAAAATTAAGAAAAATAGGTGAATTCGTTTAAATGGTTTTTTCTTGGTTTTTTTTTTTAATTTTTATTATTTTTTATTTTTGTTTTTCAGCATTTTTTGTAATTTTGCTCAGTGTTTTCCATGTTCTTTTTATCATCATTTATCTTTATCAACAACTTTCTTTTCTCTATGCATTTAACCGTGAATATTGTTGGCGTTACAATTTTAATATGTATACATAACGGTGTATGTGTGTGTGTGTGTGTTTCTATATATGTGTCTAGTTTTGTTTTAATTATTTAAATTAACGTTAATTTTGTTTAATGTTGCAGCTCCTGTTGTTAAACCAATTTGTTTATGTGTGTGTGTGTGTGCCTAAATTACTAAGAAAATATTATTTATTCAATTTAGCTTGTATGTGTTTGGTTTTTAATTGTTTATATGTATGTATGTATGTACGTTATTATTATAATTAGTTTAAAGTAGTTTGTAATAAACTATATAAATAAATATACGTTTTATTTTTACAATATTTCGCACTTGCATTTGTTAATTGTTGTAAAGTTTGCAACTTGTTAATCAGAGAAAAAAAATGTAGCTATAAGAAATTAGTTAAGCTGGTTACAGTTATCGGTATCGGTATCGGTATCGTTATCGTTTTTGGAAACGGAATCTGTTTTCTTTTTCTCCAGCTGATCATCTGTCTGATCTTTTTTCTAATTCTGATCCTAAGTTTGAACTCAAATGTCTGAAATACATTGTGTATATATAATATATATATTTATATATATGTATATATATATGTATATATATATATATATATATATATAGGTTTTACTCATGTATTTTTATCTACATATTGCAACTAAACCAGCGATACGAGTACAGTCATATATAGTTGTTTATGTATGTATGCAACAATCTGTGTATATATGTTTGTGTGTGTGAGTGTGTCTCAATGTTAATTTATAAAGAAGAAGCATATACAAACACATCTACAACTGAATTGGTCAAAAGTCTACACCCGAGTCCACAATTCTAAGACCCGATGAATCCAAAAACAGCCTGACAAAAGTAAAAGATCAAAGATGGTAAAGACTGTGAAGGATTTGAAATTGATTCTGAAATGGACTTGGACAATAATAGTCGGTCCAATCTTCGATTTCGTGATCCAATCTACATCCCTGTTTAAAACTGATTTTGGACTCATCGCATTTTAAAACCTGGCTTAGACTTGTGTCCGCCTCTCTAAAAGCATACAACATCTAATGTTCTCCAACTGTTCTCATTCGAATATATATATATATATTAATATGTATATATATATATTAAGTTTTTACATAAAAATTGTGTACTTTTTTTTTGATTTCTTCTTTTTTTTTTTTTTGTTTTTTGTTTGTTTATATTTATGCTTTAAGTAATTCTCTAAATTTAATATACATACAATTATTGTATATTTATGTTAAATAAATTTTATGTGTGATTTTTTGTTGTTGTTGTTGTTTCTTTTTTTGTATTTTTTTCTTTCTTTTTTCACTCAATGCTCGCTGCTTTCTTGTTTATTTATTACAAAATAATAATTATTTAATAAAAATAATTTATTTATTTAATATATATTTTGTATATATAATGTGTTTTACAAAAAAAAGGTTATAATTAATTTATTAGTTAGGTTAAGATATATTGCAAGGCATTTAATTGCTTGCGTTTCATTCCTTCTCCTTTCTCATTTTCTCTTTATTGTTCAATTAACTGTAAAATAACATAATATAAACATTATGTTACCGTTTTTTTGTTTGTTTATGCAGCCAAAGCTTAAGTTGAATATTTTGTTTTTGTTTTTATGTTTTTTTTTTTTTTAATTAATTGCTGTCACGTTTTTGTGTTTCTTTCTTGTTTTGTTTTTTTTTTTTTTTTTTTTATCGATTTTTATCGCTCATTTAATTTGATTAAGGATCAACAAATTATTCACCACTATATTGTGCATTTCAATATTTTGATGTTGTTTTTGTTGCTTTCATATTTAAATTATTAGTTATACTACACATTTCATCGATTTATCATAGGAAAAAAAATTCAAACAAAAAGAAATGAATTTGTTTTATTGAAATTAAATATGCGATGACTTTGTAAAGTTAATCAATATATGTATATAGGGTTTTATATATTGGTTTGCAAGTGTGCGTGTGTATATGTGAGTGTAAGTGTGTGTGTGTGTGTGTGTGTGTGTGGGCGACAATTCCAGAGGGTTTTGTTTTACCGCAGTTTTTCAGATTTGCCAGCTGATTTATTAAATTTTCTTTATTAATTAATTAAAAAAAAAAAGTAATTATAATAATAATAATAATAATAATAATAAAAACAAGCCATTATTGGCATTAGCAATGATATTGCTATTACAGTTATTACTTTAGTTTTTTGTTTTATTTTAAGTTTAAAATAAATTTATTTTTATCTATGTAAAATTTTGCATTACATTTGTTGTGGTTTTATTTTATATATATTTTTTTTGTTTTTGTTTTAATTGAAGCTGGTTTTTCTTCTCGCTCAGTGTTGTATGCATGAGTTTTATATATATATGTGTATTATTTACTATTTTATATGCATTTTCCTTTCTTTTTTTTTTATTTAAAATTTATTTTTTGTTGCAAATTGCTTTAAATTAATTATATAATTAATTTAATATAGTGTATATATCAATGTATTTAATTATATTTAGATTTTTTGCCGGTTGTGTTTGATTTATGTTTTGTGTTGTTGTTGTTTTTCTTTTCTGCATTTCCCATTCTCTTTTTGTATTACTGTGTATGCGTATCTCTGTATGTGTGTGTGGGTGTGTGTGTTGGTGTGTACTTGTTGATTGATTATATAAATATACATATATATACATATATATATACATACATATATATATATACATATATACATATATATATATATATATATATATATATATATATATACATATTTGCGTATGTTGCTATTGCCCCTATGAATCTGTAAATAAACCAAAAAGAAAACAAAAGAAAACGAAACAAATTTAATTGAATTCAATATAACAAAATAAAATATGAACTTATAAAAATAAGAAAAATATATTATATATTATATAGAAATCTGCAACTTATAATTACAGATCGGGCCAAGGGAGCCGCTAGCAGGATAAACCAGGATTGGGGGATTGAAGGACGTCCAGCACGTTCCTCAATATGGAATATACAGTGCTTGCAATATAATATAATATACAGTTACGAATGGGGGGACTACTAGGGTTTATGCAGATATCGCTCATTAACGCAGATAAAATTTTGTATATGTCGCATTCACTGATTAACAAAACAAAATAATATATAAAAACAAACAAGTTTATTCGGCATGCCGACAATTAAATATCCTTCCAGATATAATATTTAATATATAGTTATTATAATAGTTTCTATATATACTTTGTGAACATTCTGATTGAAAAGCTTAATGAAAGTATTTGTTTAACTAAGAACAGAAAAAAAAATTGTAAAGATTCATAAGATATCGAAACAGACAGAGAGACTTAACTATATAGATTATATATACATATACATACATATATACTATACTATATATATATATATATATATATATATACAGTTACTGAGGTGGCCGACAAAATTATAGAATATAAAAAGTAGCTAACAACGACTCGCTATATATGTATATGATATATGTATGTAGGTGAAATATCAAACACGTTTTAATTATTACATAATATCGCACTTAGGTTAAGGCCATAAGCTACAAATCTAACTGTTCAAATAAGGTCTGTGGTTCAAAGACCCCAAACTGATTCTTCACAAAGGCCTCGAGTCGAGTTAACTGTTAACTGGCCTCTCTTCGTTCAATTCATACTAAACATTCAATTTTATGAACTCCAATAAAATAGACCTCATTCTTATTTGTTTTTTTTCTTTTTTCTATTTTGGTTTTTTTTTTTTGTATTTGTAATATTTGTCTATATAGTAAAAGTTCTCAAGCGATTGCGAACTGATAAATATTATATATATATATAAATATATCATATATATATATATATATAAAGATATATAGATATATACATAAATAATAGAGAGAATCTGAGTAACCGTCCCCAAGGGGTTTGGAGGGAAAGAGAATAAAAGCCAGCGTATATAGAGAAAAAAATGAATGGAATTCAAGTTGTAAGAAGAAGAGATATTATAAAACTTGGGATACATAAAGTTTGGACGGCACTCGCGCGATACGACCCAACGCGATAGACTTGCTCAGCCAAGAAAAATACTTTTTGAGAGGTAGAAATGTAGAGAAAGAGATGGGAACGGACAGATATGGAATAGATATAGTTATAGGTATATAGATATAGATATAGATATAGATATAGCTATAGTTATACATATAGGGTATAGAGCGAAGTTTTTGAATATTGAAACGAGAAAATAACTGTTTTATTTCAAATGAATTTCCAGTTCATTATTGGCCAAAATCGAACTGAATGAGTAAGGGGAATTTAAACGGATAGGTTATTGCACTGACGGATTGATTAGTTAAGGGTCGCAACTCGGCCTCGCATCGAATCGAAGCTCCGTTGCGGCCGGGTGCTATAGATGTCTGGGATTGGGGTCTCGACCTTGTCTTGATTGTCTTGAACTTGGTCTGATTCTTGGTCTTGACAGGCTTGAGCTGAATGTAAACGGATCTTGCACTGGGTCTTCGTCAAGTTTGATGGATTGGGCGATTTAGGCAATTTAGGCATTAAGTCGGGCTCAGCTAAAAGCAAGCAACCGAAAGAGAGAGAGAGAGAGAGAGAGAGAGAAAGAGAGAGATAGAAAGAGATAGATGGATAGATAGACAGATAGATAGACAGAAAAAGTTGAAAGCTGATCTGTTACGACTGGCGACTCAGATACCTGAGATGGTGGGCACACGCCTACTCACCTGTTATGTTAGCGTTACCAGCATTGCTTGTGGCAAGCGCGCCGGCAGCAGTGGCAGCTGCCGCAGCGCCACCCCCACCACCGCCGCCGGCGCCAGCTGCAGCCGCGTTCGATTGCTGCGCATTTGGAGCCGCTGCAGCAGTTGTGACAGCTGTTGCATTGCCACTGTTGCTGCTGCTGTTGTTGCCCTGGACGCCACCGCTTGTGGCGCCACCGGCAACTGAGCCACCTGCTGCTGCTGCTGCTGCTGCTGCTGATGAAGGCGCCTGTTGCTGCTGCTGCTGCTGCTGCTGTGACTGGGCGGCACCATCAGCGGACGTACCGCTGCCCGCTGAGGAGACATTGGTTGAGCCACTGGCCGCGGCGGTTGCTGCACCGCCGGCTGAGGCGCGATTGCCACCGGCTGCTTGTGCTGCATTTTGCATATGCTTTGGCACCAACTGTGGCACGAGGCTAGGCTGTATCGAGAGTTCTGCAATGCAAACAGTTTAGTATATATTAGTATATTAGTATATATATATATATATATATATATATATATATGTGTGTATCTTACCATGCTCTGTGAAGTTGAATAGTGGTGGCATGTCGCGACCATTGGGCAAGGTGTGGTTGCCCTCCATGCGCAGCTCGTCGAAGAACGGATGGGCACAGGCCTTGAGCGGTGTAATGCGGGCGCTTGGCGTGTACTCGAGCAGCTGCGACACCAAGTTGATAGCTTCTGTCGGAGTGCGTATACGGAAAACCTGTGGAGCGACAAAATCCAATTAGTTCACAATCATTATCAACATGCGACTGCGGTGGCAGCCACGAGTCGTTGCGGAACGGTAGGTTGAGAGGGCGTGTCGGGGACAACAACTAAGTCCAGATAAAAATATATATATGTATATCTGCACAATTAGATATACAAGAGAGGGGATATTGGTGGACCCATGGGTAGCGAAACATGGGACAGAAGGGACAGAAGGCGGGGCACGTTTAATACAAAAACAACAAAATCAAGTCAACTCAATATTAATTCAATCAATCAATCAGTCAATATCAATCAACATGTAAACAATGTATCAACACTAACAAATGCGAGCATATGAATTCAAGCTAAAGCTTTCGATACAAATATGTATACATATATATGCACATATATATATTAATAAATACATCTATATGTATGCATCGATGATTTATGAGTTTCGATGTAGTTCTGGCAACTGTAATAAGATTCCTTTAAGCTGCATTTTAAACGTTCATATGCTGTTACACCTGGACGACAACTGTTATACAGGTTGGCAGAAATAGACAACAGTTGTACAACAGTTGTGGAAATAGTGGATAACTCTTAAAAGAGACACTGATACGTGTGTGTGTGTGTGTGTGTGTGTGTTGTTGTTGTTGTTGTTGTTTGTGTGCATATGTACATATGTACGCGTTAGAAGCCATCGATTTATTTGAATATTTAACAGTTTCTGAATCAAAACGAATTTTATTCTTTAATTTTTCGTTCGTTTTCTTGTTTCGGCTTACTCTCAAATGTTGTTTCTGGTTTGGGACGTTTGGAAATTGGGAGCGTTCGAGTAGTGACTGCAACGAATTGTTATTTACACTTCAATAACGTTTTGAAACACACACGAGAGAGAGAGAGAGAGAGAGAGAGAGGGAGAGGGAGAGAGCGATAGGAATGGGTTAGTACGAGAGAGCGCGAGAAATATGGCATTCATTTGCTTAGTGACAGCAGAGTTAGCAAATATATCATATATCTGGATAATATATAATATATATATATGTAAAATAGGCTACCCTAATGTGATCGTTGGGTGGGTTGGATATACAACAGAAACACAATATCTAGATGTGAACTTACTTTCTGCCATGGATGACTTTTAATCTGGGGAAATTTGAATTCCGTATAGTTTGGATTCATTTCGCGTATTTGTTCTCTTGTCGGTGTGCCCAAAACTTTGATCACCTCAACCAGCTGATCAACACCAGAATCGCCGGGGAATATGGGCTGTCCCAGCAACAGTTCGGCCAGCACGCAACCAGCGCTCCATACGTCTGAAAGATAAATACAAATGATTATTAACAAGAAATCAACAGATATGTTTACACATAGATGTGAATTATTGTTATATATGGTGGATAGCGTACCGATTTTAGTTGTATAGTTGATGGCGCCAAATATTAGCTCTGGGGCCCGATAATACCGGGAGCAAATATACGAAACATTCGGCTCACCGTGCAGCAGCTGCTTGGCGCTGCCAAAGTCGCATAATTTGAGTACCGCCGTTTCGGGGTCGAGGAGCAGATTCTGCGGCTTGATATCACGATGGCAAATGCCTAGCGAATGGATGTATGCCAAGCTTCTAAACAATTGATACATATAGAGCTGAAAATCGAAATTAAATTTATATTATATATTATTTATCTGTATCGATCGATCAACAGATCGACAGATCGATCTCTGATCTCGAATGCTTACCCGTATAAAGTTGATTGGTATCGTTTGCTTGGTTTTGGCATATTGACGTGCCACTTTGTATACAGTTTCTGGTATATATTCGAGGACTAAATTCAAAAATACTTCATCGCGCTGCAATTGAATGGAGTTACAGGGTATTAGTTGTGTGCATAACAATTAATTGCTGTTGTTTTAATGATCAGGCGAGGCGAGCTCCAAGCTGCAAGCGGCGGATAATTTGTTGACGGTTGCGAGTTAACAAACATCAGCATGCGAAATGTGATGTTCGATGTTCGATGTTCGATGTTCAAGGATCGATGATCGATGTTCGATGTTCGATGTTCGATGATCGAGGATCAACGTTTGACAATGGCGATAACGATAACGATAACGATAAGGATTGCGATTCTTACAATTGAATTGTTGCGTTAAGCAATACATTTGTATATATTTACATGGTCGAGCATCTAGCCGAAGGTATGCTAAGGGGGTTTACGATATTCTGTGAAGCATTGTCTGTGTGTGGGTGGGAAATGTGGAGCCGAGATCAGGAGAGGGCGCCGAGGCGCCAATAAAACAAAATAATAAATAAATACATGCACACACACATCTCTCAAGCTTCTTCTACCATGCGAACTTCTTCTACATCTGCTTATATTCTTAGACAGAATGAGAGAGACAGAGATAGAGAGTAAGATGGGAGATAGGAATATGCGATAGAGAGAAAGAGACTGAGAGACAGAGCGATAAACGCATAAGAGAGTGAGCGTTAGAAGAGTTGTCCCCTCTTCTTGTTCTTCTTATTATTTTTCGTCTTATAGCTGTTGTCTTACGTAATACCTGCGGCTTGAGCACAGCGGCTAAAATGCCCAAATCGATGGGAAATTCGGCCAACTAATTATTATCGCCACGATTCGTTCATATTTATATGCAATATAATAGAAAGAAAATCAGTTCAATTATATAATTTCTACATATTCATAATTGATTTTGAAAGCCATTTCGAATTGTTGCCGTAACAACTTAAGCGCTAATCAGCTGGGAACCCTCAACACTGATCGTCCTATATAAATTTCCATTTATATATGTATACAATATGTTAGTTATATATATATATATAACTGTATTGCTTACCTTTTCACCACTCGAATAGAAAAAGTATAAAAGTTTTACAATATTACAATGCTCCAACCTGCGCATTATTTGCAATTCCCGATTCTGAAAGTGAGACAAAACAATTATATAGGGATTATACAAGATGTGAGCATTCGAGAACTCACCTTAAATCGTCTGTCTTGTAAAACTTTTTTGATTGCAACCAATTCGCCGGTATCGCAGAGTTTCGCCTGAAAGACGACACCAAAGCTGCCATTGCCGATGACTTTTGTATCTGTATAGGAAACTTCTTGAACCCGATCGGTGCCTTGGCCAGGTGTGGCAACAACTGTTGTTATTTTGGAACCATCACGACCTGCAAAAGAGAACGCAAAATTAATAGGGTATAGGTAAAGAGTGCAAATGGTGCTAGTATTAAATAAATATAATATAATCTAGATTATTAAATGGCATAAAATATCTTACTTTCAATCAGATTGATTCCTTCGATGGAAAATATATAGTTAAACAGTACCAAAATTCCCAATTTAAACATATCTTAACTTCTTTTTTAAGATAGAAAATTCGATTACCAAACCAAATGTGGATTATAGCTATGGGCATTGATTGCAGTTAACACACATAGACACACACACACACACACACACACTGATGCAATTAGTGGATGCAGTCAGGCAGTACCTGTTGTCTCCCAGGCGCCCTCAAGCTTCTCCTTGCTCCTATCGACCTCCTTTGGAATGGATAATGCGACGCTATGTTCGGGCCACAAATCATTCAATTTTCCGATCAATTGTTTCATGCCTGTTGGCAGGATCAGATCGAATCGCATCAGTGAGAAAGGCGAAGAGCGAGAGATAGAGATAGATAGAGAGAGAGAGAGAGATAGAGATAACGAAAGATAGAAGAAATAGATAGAGACAGAGCTCGAAACACCACGTGAGTGGGTGGAGGAGGAAGAGGGGGACACCGAAAGACAGAGTGTGAATGGGAGAGGGTCAAGTGTTTGGACTTGGGTGGACATGTGCTTGTCTTCCTCTTCTTGTTTATCTGCAGTTTTTCCTTCTTCTTCTTCTTGTTGTTGTTTATCTTCTCATTTACATTTAGGTGCAGCTTTCGCTTCTTCTTCTTATGATATATGATTTGTTGATCACGCTCGCAGGTATTCCTTGGCATACAAAACGATTTGTCGTCTCAGCTGCTAAACGTTTTACGTGATCGCCCAAATGGCGATCGCTTCACCTATATTATCTTTTCATTTGATTTTATTTAATTTATAATTAATTTTGGCATTAGCGCAATTTTCGATGGGCGGCAGCTGCTTCGCCGCATTCGCAGTTCGAGGCGAGACGAAGCGAGATGAGACAAGACGAGGCGAGGCGAGACGAGGCGGGGCGAGGCGTCGACGAGGTGGGAAGGAGAAATGGACCAGAGACAAAGGGGGCTGGACTATTGAGACGTGGAGTAGGTGACTTGATTTGACGGGGATATGGGATATGGGATAGGGAAAGGAGAAAGGAGAAGAAATAGGAAAAGGGAAGAACTAAGCGCTTGTACTTGGATCCTTGTACTGCTTGCCGGCCAAGCCAGAGCTGCGCGTCTGTAGCTTCGGCTTCTTAAGTGCAGCCAGCATCGAAGTGGACGAGGAGGAGGCGGCAGCTCCAGGCGCCGCTGTCAATGATGAGAGCGTTGCTTTGCCATTCGCTGGACGACCTTTGCGATTGTTTGCCGATGAGGAGGAGGATGCGGATGACGATGATGTTGTTGATGAGGAGCTGGACGATGACTCGGTCGATGTCGAGGTGCTGCTTTCACTGCTATCGCTGCTTTCACTAGTCTTGGATTTGGCATCGGAATCAGTTGAGTTACTCGAGGAGTCGCGCTTCTTAAGCGACGTCTCCACCTTGGATATGGATGCTGTTGATTTTATCGTTTTCAAGCCCAATCCAATCGAACTGTTCCCAGTACCGGCATTTGGCAGCGAATGCCGTTTGCTCTTCGACTTCGACTTGGTCTTACATTGCGGCTTGCGCGGCGGCATCGGAGTCCAAGGTCGACTGGTGCTGGCGGCCACAGCCACAGCGGCCTCATGAGCGGCACGCACAGCCTCAATCTCCGAGAGCGGGGCATTGTAATAGTGGCGCGATGTGGAGGAGTTTGAGTTGTTCGAGTGGCAGCCCCCCTTTGGATCGCCGGCACTGGCTGTGGCTGGGGCGCTCCCTGGTCCCGTTTCTCCAGCTCCATCCGATTCGCTGGCATCGTTAATGGCCCGCTTCTTGCGACGCACCACACGCACCACCTTGCGGAGGCGACCGACGGAGGAGGCCTGTGTTTTATCCACTTTGCTGTTAGCAATCAAAGCGTCTATATAAATCGGCTAATGCCACTCGGCCAACGGCCACACACGTTCAACGGGGTCTCTGGGTCTTTGGGCCACTTGTTGGTGGCTCTAGCTTTTTGTTGTTGTTGCTTAATTTTTTTTTTTTATTTATTTATTTTTTTTTTTTGTGGTTTTGGTCAGGCTTTGGCCTAGTTGTGTTAACAGTGCGCGCGTGTTTTATTTCTGCCCACTTGACCAACTTTTCTCGCGGACGTCTTGCTTGACGTTTAACGCAGACAATTAATCGATCGATTCATTCGCCCGTTCGATCGATCTTCAAATAGAAATGCTCAGCACAAAGTAAAAAATAAGTACAGCACAAAAATACAAAAAAAAATAAAATACAAAAAAAAAAAAACAAAATAAAAAATAAACTCAAAATAAGTAGAAAAAAAAGCAAAATCAGCAACAACTATCAAATAAATAGCAGCTGAAATTGTCGGCGTTTTATCTCTTTAATCATTTATGCAGTTCTAAACCCGTGCGCGCTCCTCTGCTGACTACACACACACATACATATCTATATATACATATACGTATATACATACATAGTATATATACATATATATATATATATATATATTTGTATGTATATATATATCTACATATATTTATTTATATATGCATATATTGATGTATAAATGTATATAGAAAAGAGGTATTGATCCGAGCGTAGTTCCGATTGATATATCTATATATACATATATATATAGATATATATATTTATATATATATATAGAAAGGCACTCGAACAGTGACCGATCCGAGAGCTGCGATCAGGCGGTGCGATCGCTCGAACTTCCGTTGCACAATTGGTCAAAAGCTGCTTTCTTGTTGGCTCGAAGCAAACTTGGCGAGGACGAGCGACACGTTAGCGACAATGACAACAACGAACGGCAGCGGCATCGACAACGACAACGACAACGACAACAACGAACGACAACGACAACGACAACTCTTTAATGCCAATCGATGCACGATCTGCCAATCAGCAATCCACGATCCACAGCCCACAATCCACAATCCACAATCCACAATCCGCGATCCACAGTCGAAATATCAGCTCATTTACGATGCGGCTTGAAGCCGCAGAGCGCACGCACGCGACTGCCGCTTCTTTTTATTTTACTTTATTTTATTGTATTTTTTTTTTGGCTCATGAAAATTTCATAATTATTTCATTTAAGTTTTGCTTTAGTTATTTGTGTTGTTGTTTTCGGCATTGCAAATTTAATTGCAGGAAAATTGCGAGCATAAAGATGCCAAAAGAACATGCGAAGACGATAAGAGAGACAGCCAAACAGACAGTCTGTCAGTCAGACAGATAGAGAGACAGTTAGACGGATAGACTGCAATAAAGGTAACCCAGAGACTTGGACTCTTAGAATCAGGCGCATCGTAGATGGACCATAGCCGAGCCGAACCGATGGACAGACAACGATGGGCAGCAGCCAAGCGCAGCGAAGCATGCGACAGATGCAACCCCCTGGCCCCCAAATGCCTCGTGCCTCGTGCCCCAACCCTCTCTGCCCCACTGGGTCTGACAGCTCAATGCAATGGAGACAGAAAGAGAGGGGATATGAAAAGAAAGCGCTGCACAATCTAAAGGATATGCGCAAGAAGCCAAAAATGAAATGCAATTTATTTCATTATAATGAATCAATTAAAAAAATAATTTCTGCAAAAAAAGCAACGAAATAAATCATAGCCAATTAATGTGCTCAACTCTAAGATACCCTCCAAATGGACGCTGTCTCTAACCGACGAGAAAATACCCTCGCATTCTTCTTTATATACGATTTTTGGTAGTTATCGACAAAAATGGAGACAACGAAGCATCAAAATAATATTCTTTTGATATCATTTTTTTTTTGTTTTTTATATATTTGCGGCCGTGTTTCATACCTTTTATTTTAGGCATTATACCCTGTTTTTACATATTCGCAATCCCAGTAATATGTTTGTCCAAAATTAAATATATCTCAAAAGAAATACATTTTGATATTGTTGGATATAATTTAAAAAAAAAGTATTGTTCTTATCAGTATTTGAAATGTTACTCAAAAGTCTCCAGATATTTGGACTTTGGGGGATGGACTTACACCCGATTTTGTTCTTCATTTTAATAGGTATTACGATAAAAAGGAGGCCAAGAAAAATGTGGCATACATGGCATTGAAATTGTTTTCGTACGGGGCGCCACCAGAGAACATCACAAATTGGCATACAAATACATAAGAGACGATATATATATATATATATATATATATAATCTATACATATAGACAATGGATGAGTCGAAATGATATTAACTTGTAGATATTAGCAATAAAATCACACTTAAGTTTATATATAAATACAATTTAGTGGTCGATCTAAATAGATCTAAAGATCTCACATATGTATATAATTTCGATTATGTTCCACTTTAAAGACAAAATGTTGCAGTCTAAATTGGGAGTATGCATAAATAGAAGCGCATTGAGATCAAAAGAAGTTCGGAATGGGAGTATATATTTATATATATACATATATAGATATATACAATTAAACACAAACAAGATTTATATTTAAAGAATTTGGGAATGGATACACAAATAGATTTTGATTAATATATATACAAGCACCACCTCCTAACTCTTTCTGTTCACACTATCAATATTAATTATCATGTTAATGGGAATATACATATATACTACGAAATCATAAAAACTGTGTAAATGAATTGATGAGAAATTGATTTGCTTGTTTTTAGCCAACTGCATTTGCTGGGATAGTTTTGACTTATGTGGAAAATTAATCAAATTATCATCCCTTCCCCCGCACAGGTGTGTATTTATAAAGATATATGTATATGTGTGTGTGTGTGTGTGTGTGTGGATAATATTAATTCTGTCGTCTTTGTCAGGTGTAAACATTGTAAAATAACACGCAATCTTGGCAAGGG
Organism: Drosophila pseudotalamancana; assembly: GCA_037075185.1. Lineage (NCBI taxonomy): Eukaryota > Metazoa > Arthropoda > Insecta > Diptera > Drosophilidae > Drosophila > Drosophila pseudotalamancana. Next base: position 13,777 of record JBAMCK010000326.1, on the reverse strand, counting down.
GAGTGCGGAGGAAGGAGCTGCATAGAATAACGGGACAGGTTTTGGGGCGTTGTCAAAATAGAAAAGCAATTTTTTTTCCAAGTCTTCTTTGGTTCTTTTATTTTTTTGTAATGGCAACTAATCGATATACAAACACAGTTGGCAACCGACTCAATGCCGATGGGGCAAGGGCAAAAGGGGGGAGGTATGTAGGTGTGGGGGTGTGTCGATTAACGGTGTCGGGGTTGTTGCATGTGCAATGCATAAACGACATGACGCAGCAGAAAGAGAAACCACTTGAAAATATAGGGAAAAAGGAAGGGAAATGGGAATGAAAATGAGGAAGAAGATTATAGAGAATAAAAGAAAGGCGAGAACTCACATACGAACGAACACACACACACACACACACACACACACACACACACACACACACACACACGAACACACTTAAGTAGTCGCTTATATCGCGACAGAAACCCGAAACCTAAACTGTAAATCTCCCACCTGTTTCAACACCCCCATGCCACCCCCTCCACTCATCCAGGTGCACTTTGCACAACGCAAGGCTCAATTCAAAAGCGATATAAACACAGACCGATTTATTGCCATCGAGCAAAGGAGAGGAAAAGCGGAAGAGGAGCTCAGTAAATAATTGTTACCTTAAACAAATGATGAAGACTTCACCTCAAAAATTGTTAACTCAATTATTTATATTCACCGCATACCCTGTAACTATAACATTGAAACAATACTCTTTTTCCAGTTACATTTATTTGTTTTTATCTATTATATATATTTGTATATTATTTATATTTTACTTATAATGTGCACAATTCTAACAACTATATGACGATCTATCTATAAACTCTAAAAGTAATAATAATGCGTGACAGACAGTCGACTGCATGATACTCTGTTTCAGTAAAATAAGACTACGTTATGTTCTTTTTTTTAAATACTTAATAATTTTATAATCGTATCTTTATAAACATTATCATTTTACCCTTTCGTATGCACAAATATTTTTAAATTACAGCTCTCGTAACTGTTATATACCATATAACATTTTTATACATGTGTAGGTCATACGATAAAAAAAGGGCTTTGCAAGTCAAACGGATAAGAAAATTCTACTATTTCCCAAGAAATGCTATTTAATTGTGTATACAACAAAATTAAGGTTATTTTCAAATTCTGGTTAAGCTTCTTAATTTTTTTTTTTTTTTTAACAGATTCGATAGTTATGCAAGCCGATCTCTATTTGAATATGGGAATCGCTAGGAGCAGCGTCTTTTAGTTTGTTGTCAGCTGAATGTGAGTGGCACCTGAATGTGGTTAAAAAAAGACACATTTTTGGCAACTGTGATGGGGAGGGAGGGGAAAATTTGGTATAAATTATATATATAGATGTAGGTATGTAGGTATTTATGTATGTGTATGTGTGTATAAATGTGTGTGTGTGTTTGTGTGTGGGAGTGTGAGTGCAAGTGTGTGAGGGCGGAGATGACGGCACGCGGTCAGATCACGAGATCTCAACCACAGTCAAAGAGGCACTTGGCAGGCAACCCTTTGCAACGCCTTCCTTCTCCAACCCATCTCTCAGTCCACGTTGCTTTCGTTTTTTTACGTTTCGTTGTTCGCTTTTCCTTCGTCTGTTTCTCCCCCACCAACCTCCCCGCGCACAATCAACGATCTTCGTCACTTGGCAAAATACGCATTGCATACTTTTAGGTGCAGTGCATAAATTACGCGCCAAAGAAGCCTCCGAAGTGAGAGCGTGCCAAAGCGATTGCATAAGCAGAGGCAAATTTCAAGACAAATGCGAATGGGAATGCGAAAGCAAATGGAAGCCATTTTTTGTTCTTTATTCGTTGCTTTCCTTTGATAGCAAATCGATATCAGCCGCGTAAAGCAACTGAGCAAAGAGAGAGAGAGAGAGCGAGAGAAAGAGAGAGAGAGACAGCGAGAACGTTCTCTGCTTTTGGCACAGCTGCTTAAACAGTGCAACATGGTGCGAAAGAGTTTTTGGTAATAAAACAGTCACGAAATTGGGTATAACAGACGATGCCATACGCTGCAAAATTTTCAAAAACTCATTCAACTCGATATAATTTTTTTATTCCTCATGTTGATATAAAAGAAAAACTAATATGCTTGCATTTCCTGTGACTCAAATTAAAATAGGGTATAATTTATTTATTTGATACTATTTGCCAGTCATAAATTTATGACTTCGATGTTTTGTAGACTGGATTTAGAGCCTAATCAGCCTCTAGCTACACAATCTACAATTAGTTTGTTCAAATTTATTGATAAACAATTTATTAAGCAAAGCATTTGAGTCATGACTAATACAGTTATAGCTAATGAACACAAATATTTGTTTAAACATTAGCTACAGCTAAGCTGAAGCATGGGCCAGGTCGAAAGATTGAATCTTATATGGACTTAAGTCGACAGTAAAGACAGCTTTGAAGGTGTGGAAGGGGGAAAGGGGCTCGCGGGTTGCTTGGGGTCGTAACTTTGGACTGTTATACGACTGTTATATGACTGCTGTATCAGCCAGCAACAACAGCAGCAGCAGCAGTTGTTGTCGTTGTCATCGACGTCGCCGTCGTGATCAGCGGTGTTGTTGTGGCTATTCCTGTTGTCAGGCCCCCGCTCAAGTTTAAACGTCAAATCAAATCAAAAATAAAATAAAAAACCAAATATATATATAAAAAAAAAAACCTACAAAACAAGTTGACAAATGTTTTAAAATGAGGCCCCCGGGGGGCAAAACAGGAGCGGCGAGGAGGCAACAGCTGTCGAGAAAAGTGCCAGCAGAGACACGCCCCCTTATATACAGTACATATACATATATATACATATGTATATATATATATATATATATATATATATATATATTCTCGGCATTTCAATATGTATGCAGTATATATTTTTATATATGTGCTTAGAGAGTTGTTTTGCATTATTTTTGGAATTAGTTTTCGGTTTGCCAGCAGAGCGCGTGATTATAAAGTCAACAACAGACAACAACAGACAACAACAACAACAACGAGGACAACCACAAAATGTTAACGAAACATCTATAAAATATACTAGTATATGGTGGCTTTATAAAAATAATCAACATCTTTCACGACTTGACGCCCTGCTAAACTGATAACCTGAACATGCAGCAGTCGTGTCATCTTGTTATCACTCAAAATCTGAAAGCAACAACAACAACCGAATTAACAATGTGACCGACACACATTTATCTCTATACTGTTATACAAATATCAGCTGTTATATTCAATATAACACTTTGTATCTGAGGAAGTCATACGAATGAATAAAGTTCCATTATTACCAGATTATTAAGTATTCCCCCACCCTTCCCCACATCATTGCCTATCTTGATATTATCATTTGTATACCATTATACAAATATCAGCTGTTATATGCTATATACGTCAATATTAACTACATAACATAACGATATATATCTAATCTAACGTCTAAATATTCGTCTACAGGTATCTGATATATTTTATTAAACAAATTTCAGCAGTCTTGCACTTTATTATCCTTTATCTATTATTTAAGGCTTGATAAAATTTAATTTCTTCTTACGAAATTATATATTTTTATTACATTTGATTACGCTGAAACAAGCTCTTCCTTTCCATTTCGTTTCATTATGGATAAAGACATTTGTTTATTGTGTTCCATGTTTCACGCGTTCCACAAATGATTATTATACCATCATTTGTTATTCCGCGATAATCTTCAAACAATATTTATTTAGACTTTTTAGTTTAAGCTGCTATAATTTATATGACTAATTTACACTGTGGTGTACTAAAGCCATTAACCGTTATATCTCATTTCATAGCAGCTGACACCATTCCATTTCATTTTGTTCCTCATTACATCACATGTTATTTCAAGCTACTAACGAAAGCCTACATAATATAATATATGTATGTACATATAATATATTATATGTTATTTATTATATATATAACAGATTGTTAAGCAACGGAACGTCGGATTTCTTCTTCTTAAAGGCAATGACTTTTCAAAAAAGAAAAAGCGAAAATCATCAGCTGGCATAAGTCAACGATGTTGTTGTTGTTGTCCCCTTATCAATCAGGGAGGCCAATAACAAAGACTAATGATAGCAACACTTCGTGGTCTGTTTCTCAAAACTGGGCGTGGCACTCGCAAAGGCGGCATCGCATTCACTTATCAGTCGCCTGACAAAAGCCCAGAGAATGCGAAATAAACAGGGTTTTGCATTGAAGTGGAACGAGTGGAATTGGTCAACCCAATATCATGTTCCTTGTAATTATCGTTTATCGAAGTATTATCAAGTACAAAGTGCAGAGAAGCAATTCACTTAGTTATCAGACGAGAGAAAAGGCGTTAATAAGCTAAATATTTATCTTAACTCTCTATGCTTAATGTTATTGACACAAGTATATAGAAATAACACGTTAAATGTCGCGTTCTATCGGCGTTCCATTGCCACTCGTTTCAACATGTACAAATACACACCCTTCTGATCCCTTTGGACCATATCCAAAACAACAAAATTCAGACGCTTACCCGACATCATTTTAATCTAGATTATGAATACGTGAAGTTTTAACCATCAACACTTACCTAAAATGAGAAAAAGAGAGAGAATGAGTAAAAGTTAGATCAATTTGTAATTTAAAAAGTGGGAAATGTAAGTGAGAAGCAAACTCTATACATTATATTAATATGATTGAACCGTTTCATTTGTTATTCGATAAATGCAATTATCGATTATACATAGTTATCAACAATTATAGTAACTATTATTTACCTAGTATGTGCTTAAACTTTTGCAACACTTTGGTCCAACTAACGCAGGATTGTGTTCTAGCCAATTTTGCAGTCTTTACACTCTCGAGAGAATCGTTGCCATTATGGAGGGCAGCCTCCGCCTCGGCTCCGGTCTCAATCTCATCATCGTCATCGTCAACGTAACCGGCATCATCAGTGCCGGCGGCGTTGCGATCATCTGAATGACGGCGGATGGACTTCAGATTGTTGCCATCGTAATGGTTATCATGGCTATGACTGCGGACGCGCATCTTAACCAGATCAACATCGGTATCGTCCTCATCATCGACGTCGACATTGTCCCCGTCCGGATGGGGATCCGATATCTGTTTGTTAATCGTTAAACGATTTCTATCACAGTGATTGGGTTGGTCTTTGGTGTCAAGCCCGCTGGCCGCCAGATTGGAGGCCACCGTTGTGTTGCGCTTCTTGCGCTGCTCCTCGCGCTCCCGCTTGAGGATCGCCTTCTGCTGCTTGGCCTGGCGCTGTTTCTGTTTGCGTGCAAACTTCTCGCGCAGCTTCGGACTGCCAAACTCATCCAGATAGTACATGGTGTCCTGCAGGCCGTCCTTCCGATTGATCAGCTTGGCATCGATGTGCGGATCCTCGTTGATCTTCAGCAGCGGGAAAAAGATGCGTCCGTCGGTGCCCAGGCTGCGGGCATCCCGTCTTTTGGCAGCTGCAGCGGCAACTGTTAATGGCGCTAACTCGAGCGGCAGCTCCTCTTCAGCCTTCACTTTAGCCGCAATCTCTGCCTTTAGGCGCTGCTGCTCCTCGTCCTCGTGGGCGCCAATGTTAATAATAATACCGGACTGAGTGTCATCCTCATCCGCATCCACATCCACATCGACGGCAACGCCATCATCCTCCTCTTCGTCCTCCTCCTCCAGATGATGCTCATCGTCACGATCGTCGCCAATGTCCACCTCCTCGATGCGATCTTCCACATCAAAGCCCTGCGTGCTGTTCGTGCTCTTGTATTTGATGCGTCGCAGTATATTGCCGCTGCCAACGCCGACGCCGACGCCAACGCCAACGCCAACGCCAACACCAACACTGCTCAGTTCGAGCGCCGAGGCGGCACGTGTGCGTCCGGCTCTGCCGCCAGCTGCTACCTGTAGCTGTTCATTGCCACTGCTGCTTCCCAGCGATTCGCTGCTGCTGTTCGATTGGCCACCGCCCGCACCGCTGGAGGCGCCTTCGCCGACGCGCTGCTCGATGCCGCTGTCCTGGCTGAGCAGCAGCTGTTGCTGCTGCTGCTGTTGTTGCTGCTGATGTCGCTGCCATTTGGGCTGCGGCCCGTGCAGGCTAAGTGAGCCGCTGCTGCTGCGCACCGGCAGTTGTTGCAACTGCAGCAGCGTCGCTTGCGACCCGCTGCAGAGCTGCTTCTGTGAAGCGCTCGTCACGATGACTCCGCTGTCCGCTGAGCCGGTGGATGTTTGCGTAAGGAACCGTTCGCTCAATGGAATTTTAATGGGTGCACTAATAATGTTGTTGCTGTTGTTGTTGCTGTTGTTGTTGCTGTTGCTGTTGTTACTGTTGCTGCTGTTAGCGGGCACCGCATTCGCGGACGGCGCTGCTGCTGCGGCTTTTGTTGCTGTTGTTGCCATCAGGTTTTCAATGTCTGCTGTTATTTTTGCTTTTAGTTTTCTTAATCGAAGTCTTTCTCACACAATATATAAATAAATATATAGGTTATATATCTACTATATCTTTTTGTCTGTTTTGTTTTGCTTTTGTTCTTTCACTATATTTCACTTTCTTCTACGCACTGTCAACTTTGTTGCATCAGAGTCACATTGCCTGCTCAATAAAATTTAACATAAATTTATATATTTATATATTTATAAACTTTTCAATTTTCCTTTTTTTTTACTTGTTGTTTTGTTTTTATTGTTGTTTTATATTAAAAAAAAATAATACCGAAACATAAATACATTTTAGCATTTCCCATTTATTTTCATGTACTTTTCATTTTTGTTTGCTGCTATTTTTGGCAACATGCAAACAACAAAAAATACATTAAACAAAAAATAAATAAAAAAAAAAACATAAAAGCTTGTGAAAAAATAGAAATACACGAAATATTTTCTTCAAGACGACTTTCGTTCGCCTGTGCCACGCAATAAAAACAAAACAGCATAAAACACACACACATACACGCAAATACACACGCACGTGAAGAAAAACGAACTGTTTTCCAAAGGAATTCAAAAAAATATAAACTACGCGCAGTTGTTCAATTCGCTGAGCTTGTTGCTGTTGTTGCTGTTGTTGTCGTACTCGTATTGCAAACTGCAAAGAGAATCAAGTGGCACACACATGTGCGGGCGCTCTTGAGGTCGCGATTGAACTGAAAAAACTGAAACAGAAACTGAAATTGAATTTCCAAATTAACAACAGCGACGACAGCAGAAGCGTCGCTGCTGGCGCCGCCGCTGCCTGACGCATATCAAACACATACACACACACACCAGCACACGCACATGCACACGACGAAACGTGCGGCAATGAAACAGACAAGAGAGCAACAACTCAATACAGCGAGCGAGCGAGCGCGCGAGCAAAAACACACACACACACACACACACAAAGTACAAAGCACACACAGAGCAAAAGCGAAAGTCATTAAGTTTTATTTTGTTGTGTGCGTCGTTCGTATGGAATGCGGAATGAAACACCATGTAGGCACTTCTTTGCTGAGCAGCAGACTTCATTCTTTTAACTGCCGCCTTAAAATGGGGCGCGACAATGGGAAATCCAAGCACACACTCACATACACATATACAGACACACAGACACACACACACACACACTTAGACCTTTTGTTCTTATTCTAATCTTATCACGCCACGACCCGAAAACTCTGAGGTAATCAGAGTATGAAGAACAGAGAAGAATTTGAAGCTTTGGTCGTCTCTTTGCTTCTCTCTCCGCTGCTTCTTCTGTTGATTCTTCTTCGGATTCGTTACTTCTACTTGCCGCTCGTAGAGCTGGCTGCGATAATTTGCAATTGCTGCAAATAGCATTTATGAGGAGGAGTGTAAAAAGCGGAGGTGTTAAATCAAACAGAATGTGGCGTATGGAGCCGGGCTGCGGGCGATTTAAAAGCAGAATCAAAACAAGCGAACAACATGGGAAATGGAACACACAAGCACGATTAGGTTGAGGGATTTGTCGGGTGGGGGATCTGAGGTTCAACTTATTAAATATGTACATATAGTAAAAAAGCGCTCGATTGTAAAAACAACAACAACAACAACAACAACAACAACAACGGTAGCTATAATAAAAGGTATTGCCAGAAGGCAATTTTTTAGTTGCTCGTTGCTCAAGTGCAAACAGTGGAAAATTTTCGAGTTGCCTTCGTGACGAGCGCTATTTGTTGTTGTTGTTGTTGTTGCTGTTGTGTCCACTTGCCATGAACTGGGGCTAAGCACGCAAAAACTGTTGACAAAGGACAAAGGATAGCGGTCAATGCAAACGGAGCAATTTGGTATACAAAAAAAAATAAAATAATAACCCTTAGACAAACAGCAAAGTCGTCAGCGACGCATTAGCGTAAATTAGAGGAGTGTCGTCGTTGTGGAACATAGTGGAAACAACGGAACAGGCCGACCATCAAGTCATAACCTTTAAAATTCTTATTACCAGACATATACATATACATATACATAAATATTTTTAAATTTCTATTTCAATTGTATTTCAAGTATTAATTATCTAAGTGAAGTTCATATAAAGCAAAATATCCGACTGCGCAATGGATTCTAAGCTAAACTCAAATAATAATTAAAGTTCACTAATTGTGGTTCCTATATTTAGGTATTAAGGGTCCCCAACCACAGCAAACTTTGCTTTGGATCATATTTATAACAGCAGTTAGAAGAAACTGGTTAAATGCCAACTTTCTCCGTTAGCTGCTCTTGCCCCAAAATCATTTTTGATGAGCTGTTTGTTGGCCCCAACTTACTTTACTGCCAACTTTTGACCACCTGTCCATTAGACCACAAGACCACTTAGACCACTTAGACCAACGGACTATTTGACATTTGACTTAATTGCCAAATGACTTGTTCTGCTTCTTATAGTTTCTTTTCTTAGCTTTTGTTGGGGCCACAACAAGGGCCGGCAAATACGTATTTATACGTATACATATACATACATATATTTTTTATCGACTGGACAAGTGATCTAATCCTTCCCAAGCACAAGCACACGAAAAAAAAACACACACACACACACAAAAATATATATATATATATTAATACAGCAACTGGTAACGGTATGCTTTTTACCTTTGGTAACCTTGTATCGCTTTTTATTTATTAAACAGCAACTAAAGCAACAACAACCACAAAGTTGGCCACGACTTGCTTCCTTTAACTGAACTAAAGGGGCAACCAACACGTGTCCAAAGACAACCTTTCCACCCCCCCCCCCTGCCTTTCCACACTTTAGCCTCGACATTGTAAAAATCAAATTCAATTTACATGGCAAATGAGTTGTTGTTCTTGTTCTTGTTGTTGGTTTTTAGGTCTTGTCGGTGTGGTTAAAACTGGACTTGAACTTGCATGTCGATAATTCCACGGTACGTCAGCAATTTAATCGGCATGTGTAGGACCCACTATTTATTATACACACACACACACACACACACATACACACACTTACACACATGAGCAAAGCTGAGTAGGTGCTGAGTATAAATAGAATCGAGAATCGGACAAGGGTTGAACACAGCTGAGGGTTGTTCTTTTACCCATTGCCCATATAAATATTGATTCTTGAGAAATGCCACCAATGGGCTAAGAAAGTGCTCTATTAAATATTCAGAGTGTTTGTAACATGAGCATTAAATGCAATGTTATATATACATACATATATGTATCTTAATTGAAGCTACAAATCTTGGCCTTGAAGTAAAGTTTGTTCATTCTCGTAGCCCATGGAAAGTATTTTAGATATGTGTAAGTAGATAGATGATTAAGCTGTGCCGTGAGAGGGAACCGGAACCGGAACCACTGGCAATTCATTGATTGGTTGTCTTTTGTCCTTCAAGGAGTACAGTTAATAATTGCCATTGTCTGGCTTGCTAACCAGTTTATTCTAGTGCGTATTAGAAATCCAATTAATTTAATCAGCAGGTGCGCCCAGGTGAGTTCCAAATGGGTCTCCAATGATCGCTCTATCAATGGGTAATTGCTTTTAAATGCTCGACGCCCCCAAATTGCAATTATTGATATTGACAGCTCTAGTTATAATTGTATTCTATTTGTATACTTATATTTGCCTTTGTTATTGTTGTTGTTATTGTTGTTGTTGCTTGTTGCTTGTTATTTGTTTTTTGGTCATTAGGCGATACGAACAGAGCGTCTGATAACAGAAGTTAACATTCTACAAATTCCGTGCCTAGACCCCAATAGATCCAGACCCCCCTTCTAATACCCATTACCCAATTTCAACCATTCCGCTGCTCCTTCTTCTTCTGCCTTTGGGTTTCATTGTTTCGAGTCTTTGGCAAATACTCGTGAAGCTTCCACATTCAAACAGCATTTGTTGTTGCTGTCACAAATGAAATGCAAATATTTACTCTCAGTTGTCTCTTATTTTTCTTTTATATATATATATATATATATATATATATATAGATATTTTTTTGCTCTTCTGTATATATTTATCGACTTTTTACTCTGCTATATTGCAATGGTACCTTTTACTTTCATCATTTCTTGCTGTCGCGGTTGACTTTCCCTAGTTGACCAACAGAGGGCGCTGCGGTGCTGTGCATTAGCATTCCAATTATATGACCCAAACTCCTTTAGAGCGTACTCTATCCAAATCCTAATAATATTAAGTACGTATACTTTTACTTGCAATAGTTTATAAATGTCCATAATCATAATATAGTATAGTATATAGTATAGTATTCTTTGTTGAGAACGGGGAAGTTCCAGATTGCCGTGAAATAAAATTGCAGCAGAGGAAACTTTAAAGAAAAGCTTTTTTGTCCTGCAAATAATGTTTCATAGACCAGACATCCAGAACTTCTGTTTATTTTAAGTTGAAACAGTCATTATACCATATAAAGATATATATATAATATATATATATACATACTAATGTAAACTTTTCATTAATCTGCATATTAAAGTTACGTCCCTTTCTTTCTAAAAATAACTTGACTTTCAAATGTGTTTCCTCCCTTGACTCAACGTACCTAATCTAAAGTCTAAATGTTTTAAATTTTGTGATTATTTTGTTTGAAGTGTATTTAGGATAGATGAGTTCCTCGTTCTTATCGAGAGTGCAATGCAAATAGCGACCCATTTAAGTATTAAATCAACTATGAAGTCAACAACTTTATGTAAGTCCTAATCCCACAAACAAAGAAAAATGAAAATTGAATTCTTTGTATATATTTATATATATATATATATATATATATATATGTATGTATATATATATAAGGCTTGTGTACTTATGTGGAACGCAAATCGATAAAGACAATGAGATGACAATAATGGGACAAAGCAAAGCAAATCAAAGTCAAAACGAGAACAATCTTTAGAATGAAACATGTATATATATATAAATATATTCGATGTGAAACCATCCACAGATTTCAGTCATACTAATGCATGTACTCTTCTTCTTCTAAGTGGGTGAAGAGGTGCTGATCTAAAAAGCCAAACACGCGATTCAATCAATCTGTAAAATGTATGTGTGTGTGTGTTTATTGTTATGTTCCAAATAGCAACAAGAACGACAATCTGCGTCTTAGACATTCGAAATGGGATTGCGATCATTTTTAGTTGTGGTTTATTTTATGAGCATTACATATAAAAATCAATTGGACTAATGTGCATTGTTTTGTGTTTGTCAGTTATGGTAATTATTTAACCTAATTTGTTGTGAATGTGATATGAATGCACTTTTAAATAATGCCACACAACAAAACGGCATTGAAACACGAATGTCTACAAATTAATGGAACGATTGAAAACTGTTTAATGAGCAGCAAAACAAACGCATTACAAACTGCAACCAAATGGCAATGGAACACATTGCACAGAAACCGACGGAAAGTCAAGGGCTAACAAATATATTAACTAGACAAAAAATAAAAATCTATTTTAATTGTTAGTATATAAAGCGCAATAAAGTATGAAACGAAATGGTATTGGAATATATTTAAGCAACGATGAATGAATTAAGGGACAATACATACATACATACATACTACATAATACAACAAGGAACGAAAATGAAATATTTCAGAAAAAAACTTTCCCTGATTTGTGTTCTTGACATTTTGCAGGCTGAAAGTACTTTTAAATTCAATTCAATTAATGTTAATCACTTGAAATGAAATGGAATCAAATTCAAGGTGAGTCTGGAGAAAGTGAATGCTGTGGAAATAAACATTAATCAAATTAAGCAGCAATTAAAACATGAACATAATTAATATAAAATCAAACTTAATGCACTTGATAACGAATGCAATTAACTGGAATTTTGAATCGAATCTATATTTCATAATCATTGCGAGTCAATTGATCAATTGATGGATTTGGTGGTAGCAAGTGCAGCGATTTCCCATTACCGTTCCAATGCCAACGTTTCCCCAATCAAGTTGAAGGCTCTTTGTTTTACCTGGCCCAATCTTATCTATACGCAAATGCAAAATTGCTTAATTAATCAACAAAATATACATATATGTATACATAGATATATATTAGTGCTTTTATTTATCGCATGTGCTGCAGGAAACTGTGAAGCCTAAGCCATGCAAGCAGTAGGAGTACAGTAGTCTATCTATATGGTGGCCATATACCAATTAAATAGACTTGTTCAGATTAGTCGAGAAGTGAACAACACTCATAAAGCTCTCGACTGCTCGATGCTCTGTTCCATTAAAAATGTTTCACTTCATTCAGTGCATAACATAATTATATATCAAACAATATATTTTGTGTGCTATGAATAACAGGGTATTTTTTATGGAAGAGTATGATTTATGGGCCTAGAACTCTCACACCTACATAAATTTGTTGTTATTGTTGTTATTGTTGTTGTTGTTGTTTTCTCGTCTGCCATGCTTCGTTTTGTTTTTCTTATTCTTTAAAATGCGATTGTTGTTCTGCATGATTGGCAAAGACAAAAACAGAAGCAGTAAACAAAAACAACGACGACAGCTGTAAACAACAACAACAATAACTTTATATGATAATTATGGGGATTTACAATATGTATGTATTTACTTAGAGGACTATTCATGTACATATGTATGTATGTATGTATGTATGTATGTATGTATACTTCTGCTATCTACAGTGAAAACAAAAACTAGACTTTCATGGTTGATAGATGGGATTTAAATTTACAACATTTGAATACTTTTATATTATTAATAAACTATTAAAAATGGTTTTTTTTTCAAATTCTGAGTATTAATTATTTTACTATTAATTTCAAATTTAAGCTATTGAAAATCAAAGTAACTATGTATTAAGTATAAGAAATTCAAAAATGAAAAAAAAAGCCAAAAGCCGAAAACATTAAATAACAAATTACCAAGAATCCCCTTTTTAAAAATACAACAAAAAAAACCGTACATTCCATTTAGCGTCGTGATTCATCTGAAGCTGTTTTTTGAACCTGATCCGTGGCTTGCTTGGCTAAACACTGTGACCCAAAATTACCCCAAGCCCCGTTCCAACAAAGCAAGAATCGACAGCAGCAGCAGCAACAACAACAACAACAATAGTGGCAAAACACCATCTAAAATTATTGTTATGGCCTTTTCCCGCAAGCGCTGAATTAAAAATTAAAAATTTGTTGTGATGAATTTGCGCGCTCGCAAGTCAAGTTATTAATTGCATCAGCCAATTGAAAGGCACGCATAAGTAGAGCACACAATAGAACGAAAAGA